>JAVRXN010000011.1:32713837-33143057 GCA_033556935.1 Timema podura
TTTTTTTTTTGGGGGAAAATAAAAAAGGGGAAAAAAATTTAAAACCCAAAAAGGTTGAAAAAGGGGGGGGTTTTTTGGGAAAACCCCCCCAAAAAAAACCCCCCTTTCCCCCCCCCCAAAGGGCCCCCGGGGGCCCCGGAAAATTTTTTCCGGGGGGGAACCCCGGGGTTTTTTTTTTTTTTTTTAAAAAAAATTTAATTTTTATTTTTAAAAAAAAAAAAAACAAGGGGGAAAAAAAAAGGGGGGGGGAAAAAAAAAAAAATTTTTATTTTTAAAAAAAAAAAAAAAAAAAAAAAAAAAAATAAGGGTTTTTCCCCTTTTGGCCCCCCTTTTTTTTTAAAAAAAATTTTTTTTTTTAAAAAAAAAAAAAATTTTTTTTTCCCCCCCGGAAGGGAAAAAAAAACCCCCCCGGGGGGTTTTTTTTTAAAAAAGGGGGGTTTTTTTTTTCCCTTTTTAAAACCGGGGGTTTTTTTTTAAAAAAAATTTAAAAAAAGGGGGGCCCCCCTTTTTTTTAAAAAAAACCCCTTAAACCAAACCCAAAAAATTTTTAAAAAAAAAAAAAATTTTTTTTAAAAAAGGTTTTAAAAAAAAAACCAAAAACGGTTTTTTTTAAAAAAAATTTTTTTTTGGGGGGGGAAAAAAAATTTTAAAAGGGGGGGGGGGGGGGGGTTAAGGGGGGAAAATTTTTGGGGGGGGGGGGGGGGGGAAAAAAACCCAAAAAGGGGGGGGGGGGGGTTTTTGGGGGGGGGGGAAAAAAAAAAATTTTTTTTTTTTTTAAAAAACCCCGGGGGCCCTTTTTTGGGGGGGGGGGGAAAAAAAAAATTTGGCCCCGGGGGGGCCCCTTTTTTTGGGGGGGGGGGGGGGGAAAAGGGGGGTTTAAACCCCCAAAAAAAATTTTTTTTAAACCTTTTCCCAAGCCCCAAAAATTTTTAATTTTCCCTTTTTTTTTGGGGGAAAAGGAAAAGGGGGGAAAAAAGGGAAAAGGGTTTTTTTTTTTGGGGGGGGAAAAAAAGGGGGAAAAAATTAAAAAAAAAATTTTTTTTAAAATTTTTAAAAAGGGAAAAAAGGGGTTTTTTTTTTTTTAAAAAATTTTTTTTTTAAAAAAAAAAAATTTTTTTTTAAAAATTTTTTTTTTTCCCCCTTTTTTTTGGATTTTTTTTTTAAAAAGTTTTTTTTAAAATTAAATTTTAAACCCCAAAGGGGCCCCCCCCCCGGGTTTTCCCAATTTTTAAAAAAAGGGGGGGGTTTTTTTTTAAAAAAAAAATTTTTTTTTTTTTGGGGAAAAAATTTTTTTAAAACCCCCCTTTGGGGAAAAAAAACCAAATTTTTTTTTTTTTTTTTTAAAAAAAAATTTTTAAAGGGGGCCCCCGGGGGGGGGGGGGTTTTTCCCCCGGGGCCCCCAAATTTTAAGTTTTTTTTAAAAAAAAAAAAGGAAAAAATTTTTTTTATTTAAAAAAAATTTCCCCCCCCTTTTTTTGGGGGGGGGGGGCCCCCGGGGCCCCCCCCGGTTTTTTTTTTTGAAATTTTTGGGGGGGAAAAAAAAAAATTTTAAAGGGGCCCCTTTTGGGGGCCCCAAAAAAAAATTTTAAAAATTTTTTGGTTTTTTTTTTTTTTTTCTTTCCCCCTTCCCCCCCAAAAAAAAAAATTTTAAAAAAACCCGGGAAACCCAAAAAAAAGGGGGGGGGAAAAAAAAAATTTTTTTTTAAAAAAAAAAAAAAATTTTTAAAAACCCTTTTTAACATTAAAAAAAAAAAAACCCCCCCTTTTTAAAAATTTTTTTTTTAAAAAAAAAAAAAAAAAACCTTTTAAATAAAAAAATTAATTAAAAAAAATTTTTTTTAAAAAAAATTTTTTTTTTAAAAACCCAAAAAAATTTTTTTTGGTAATTTTAAAATTTTTTTAAAAAAAAAAAAAAAGGGGTTTAAAAAAAAAAATAAACCCAAAAAATTTTGGGTTTTTTTTTTTTTAAAAAAAATTTTTTTTTAAAAACCCCCCAAAAAAAATTTTTTTTTTAAAAAACCCCCAAAAAAAAAACCCAAAAATTTTTTAAAAAAAAAAGGTTTTTCCTTTTAAAAAATTTTTGGGAATTAAAAACCCCCCCTGGGTAAAAAGGAAAAAAACCAAATTTTTAAATCCAAAAAAAATTTTTTTGGGAAAAAAATTTAAATTTAAAAAAATTTTTTTTTAAAAAAAAAAATTTTTTTTTTTGGGGGTTTAAAAAAAAGGGGGGGTTTTTTTTTAAAAAAAAAAAATTTTTTTTTTAAAAAAATTTTTTAAAAATTTTTTTAAAAATTTTTTTTTTTTAAAAAAAAAAAAAAAAAAAAATTTTTAAAAAATTTAAAAAATTTAAAAAATTTTTTTTTTTAAAAAAAAAAAAAAACCTTTTTTTTAAAACCCGGAAAATTTTAAAAAAACCCCAAAACAAAGGGAAAAAAAAAAAAAAATTGGGGCCCCTTTTTTTTTTTAAAAAAAAGGAATTTAAAATTTTTCCTTAAATTTTTTAAAAAAGGAAAATTTTTTTTTTTTAAAAAAAAAAAAAATTTTTTTTTTTTTTAAAAAAAATTTTCTTTCAATTTTTTCCCCCCCTTTTTTAAAAAAAAAAATTTTTTGGGGGGGGGGGGGGGTTTTTTCCCCCCCTTTTTTTTAAAAAATGTTTTTTTAAGGGAAAATTTATTTAAAAAAAAAAATTTTTTTTTTTTTTTAAATTTTTAAATTTGGTTTTTTGTTTAAAATTTTTTTTAATTAAACCCTTTTTTTTTAAAATTAAAAAGGAAAATTTCTTTTTTAAAAAAGATGGGGTTTTTTTTATTTTTCCCCAAAAAAAAAAAAATTTTTTTTTTTTTTTTAAAAAAAAAATTTTAAAAAAAAAAATTTTTTTAAAAAAAAGGCCCCAAAAAAAAAAAAAAATTTTAAAAAAATTTTTTTTTAAAAAAAATTTTTAAAAAAAAATTTTTTAAAAAAAAAAATTTTGGCCAAAAAAAATTTTTTTAAAAAAAAAAAAAAAAAAAATTTTAAAAAAAAAAATTTTTTTAAAAAAAAAAAAAATTTTTTTAAAATTTTAAAAAAAAAAAGGGTTTTTAAAAAATTTTTTTTAAAAAAAAAAAAAAAAAAAAATTTTTTTTTTTTAAAAATTTTTTTATTTTTTTAAAAAAAAAAGGTTTTTCAAAAAATTTTTTAAAATTTTGGGGGGTTTTAAAATTTAAAAAACCCTAAAAAAATTTTTTTTTTTTTTCCCAAATTTTTAAAAAAAACCAAAATTAAAATTTTTTTTTAAAAAGGGAAAATTTAAAAAGTTTTTTAAAAAAAAAAAAAATTTTAAAAAAATTTTTTTTTTTAAAAAATTTTTTTTAAAAATTTTTTTTTAAAAAAAATTTTTTTTGAATTTAAAAATTTTTTTTAAAAAAAAAAATTTTTTAAAAAAAGGGGAAAAAAAAAAAATTTTTTTTTTTTGTTTTAAATTTTTTTTTAATTAAAAAATTTTCCAATTTTTTGGAAAAACCCCAAAAAAATTTTTTTAAAAAAATTTTTTGGGGTTTTAAAAATTTTTGGGAAAACCCCCAAAAAAAAAACCCTTTTTTTTTAAAAATTTAAAAATTTTAAAAAAAAAAAACCTTTAAAAAAAAAAAAAAAAAAAACCCCCGGGGAAAAAATTTTTTTTCAAAATTTTTAAAATTTTCCCTTTTTTACTTTAGACACCCCAGACAAAACGGTATTGCAAAGACTATTTTTTAGGGTTCGGGGGTCATGAGACGTCGAAATCCATCAACATTTCAGGTTAAATTTTTTTACGATCCCAATACTTAAGCTTTAATGTCCAAAAAGTTAAAAATATATATATAATTGCGTATAGATTGAAAATTATTGATTTTATAAAAATATGTTTCGAATAAAATATCTGTATTATAAATTAATATACATATTTGTAATGCTAAGTAATTTCATATCTCAAATAGTTTCGGAGCTATTATAAAAAATGTTAATTTACGCTTCAGAACGGAGACCTTAAAGCCATTTTGCCGAAATATTGAGAGTAGCCATTTTGTTTGTAATATTTATTAATGTTCATAAATGAAATTTAATCAAAATCGTTAGAGCCAATTTTGAGAAAATCGACTTTTTCTCTTTTTCCCTTCAGTAAACTACCCTTAACTTTAGGGGTAGATATCCAATTCCAAAAACCCCTCGGGGCAACCCTATTAAAACCATAGATATCAAGTTTCAGCTCAATCGGTAAAATAGTTTAGGCTCTAGTTGGAGGTACAGACAGATAGACAGACTGACAGACAGACGGAAATTCAAAAACCACTTTTTCGGATTCAGGGAGTCATGAAACGTCAAAATTCATCAAAATGTCGATTTCGATTTTTTTGACGATCACCATACTTTCTCTACCTGTAAGATAGAGAGAAAGTAAAAAGTATGTTCAGGTAAAGAAAATGTTGTTTTTTATTCAGACAATTGCTGTGGTCAGAATAAGAACAAGTATGTATGTGCAATGTACTTGTAAGCAATTAACGTCTTGAACCTCAATACAATTATTCATAAATACCTTTTACTGGACATACCCAAAATGAAGGCGACAGCATGCACTCTACGATTGAAAAATAAATGGTTCGGCACACCACACAGACTTTCTCTCTCTTTCTATAAACTCGTAAGATTTCTGAACGGAATAATGTACATTGTATCATCACCACTCCACATAAGAACAGGCATAAAATAATATACAATGATATAGAATCAATGAGAAAAGAGGCGCATCTTTGTCCACCTAAAAGAATTTCAAACAGTTTAATGTATTCCAGAAGGGTCAACACTTCGTATTAAAATCTCGATTTTGGTTAAAATCTTAACATTTTATAAGGTGTTGCAGATCTTCAAGTCATCGCATTGATATTTAATTATTCAATTATACATTTTGACCAATACAAAATTTAAATATTGACTATTGAGTCTAAAATGGAGATAGATCATTGTTGTGCAAACATTTCTCCGAAGAGCTTTAAGGAAAAATAACATACTTTTTTTAGATACTTATATTTAATTACTCTATGGCATTGGAGAATTATTGCGTTAAGATTTAAGTAGTATATATTTACAACTAAAGTTCACAAAATTGTATTAATATATTTGCAAATATCTCAGAAACTGTTGCTTTTATAAAAATATATGTCAAATAAACTTTTTTTATTTCTAATAGTCCTACAATTTTGCAATGATAAGTTGTTTAGTTTCTCCAATAGTTGTGGAGATACGGAAATTAACGCTTCTGTAAAGTACCCTAAAAATCATTTTCATAGGAAAATGAAAATAGCCAGTTTATTTATAATCTTAATCAACGCCTAGATACGAATTTTAATCAAAATCGTTTTAGCAGATTTTGAGAAAACCAAATTTTTCCCTTTTCGCCCTTCAGTAAACTACCCTTAATTTTAAGTTTATAGACCCACAGACAGACGGCATTGCAAAGACTATTTTTTAGGGTTCGGGGGGTCATGAGACGTCGACAACCATCAACATTTCAGGTTAGTTTTTTTTTACGGTCGCAATACTTTAACTTTAATGTCCAAAAAGTTAAAAAATTCATATAATTGCGTATAGATTGAAAGTTATAGATTTTATAAAAATATGTTTCGGATAAATATCTGTATTATAAATATATATACATATTTGTAATGCTAAGTAATTTCATATCTCAAATAGTTTCGGAGCTATTTAAAAAAATGTTAATTGACGCATCAGACCGGAGCCCTTAAATCCATTTTGCCGAAATATTGAGGGTAGCCATTTTGTTTTTAATATTTATTAATGTTTATAAAAGAAATTTAATCAAAATCGTTAAAGCCGATTTTGAGAAAATCGACTTTTTCTCTTTTTTCCCTTCAGTAAACTACCCTTAATTTTAAGTTTTAATAGACACACAGACAGACGGTATTGCAAAGACTATTTTTTAGGGTTCGGGGGTCATGAGACGTCGAAATCCATCAACATTTCAGGTTAGTTTTTTTTACGATCGCAATACTTAAGCTTTAATGTCCAAAAAGCTAAATATATATATATAATTGCGTATAGAATGAAAATTATTGATTTTATAAAAATATGTTTCGAATAAAATATTTGTATTATAAGTATATGTACATATTTGTAATGCTAAGTAATTTAATATCTCAAATAATTTCGGAGCTATTATAAAAAATGTTAATTTACGCATCAGACCGGAGCCCTTAAAGCGATTTTGCCGAAATACTGAGAGTAGCCATTTTGTTTGTAATATTTATTAATGTTCATAAATTAAATTTAATCAAAATCGTTAGAGCCGATTTTGAGAAAATCGACTTTTTATCTTTTTTCACTTCAGTAAACTACCCTTAATTTTAAGGGTAGATATCCAATTCCAAAAACCCCTCGGGGCAAGCCTATGAAAACCCTAGATATCAAGTTTCAGCTCAATCGGTAAAATAGTTTAGGCTCTAGTTGGAGGTACAGACAGACAGAAAGACAGACGGAAATTCAAAAACCACTTTTTCGGATTCAGGAAGTCATGAAACGTCAAAATTCATCAAAATCTCGAGTTCGATTTTTTTGACGATCACCATACTTTCTCTACCTGTAAGATAGAGAGAAAGTAAAAAGAATGGCAATCCGTATGTAGTCAACCAAGTGCAAACTAATGATGTTTTTGACTTAAAAAAGCTTAGTGTTGATATAGGTAAAAACTTCACATTATTCACCAACAGGGAAAAAGTCAAATGGAATAGTATTAAGGTTTTGAAGTTCGTAAAGAAGTACCCATAGACCATTTTTTACAAGTCAGATTATAATTACAAAGACTTCAAGGAGATACTGGTAAGAGAGAAGAGCCGCGGGAAAATGAAGGTAATAAATGAAATAATTTTAGAGCCAGCATTTTCCACACCACCTCCAATATCAGCAAAGAAAAATGCTGACCTTCTCTCGTTGTGTAAAGATCTAGCGATCCCTGCGGAGTTCCATAGTTTATATTCGGAATTACCAGCAACTGCGAATACTAAAACATTGACTAGGGAATGCAATAGTGAAGATAGTGAATGAAAATGCCTGCAATATGAAATGTTAATCTTTAGGACATAGACACAAAATACAATAATAATTATTTTTTAAAAGTGAATGTAATTCAGAACTGAAAATTGAATTTCATTTTCCATAAAGTATTTTTTTAAATAAAATGTTCATAAAAATACGTTGTGTCATCATTTATATTCATTGCATTTACTACTTAAAATACTAATTTTTCGACATAAAAAATTGTATTTAATCATGCAAGACTACCGTAACTCAAAATAAATTTAAATAAATAGCTAAATATTAGAAATGTAAATTTTTAAATAAACTAAATAATATACTCCAGTGAAATATGTTATTATGAATTAGAACATTCTGATTAATTAAAAACTAGTACCTAAAGTAAGGCTTTGAAAAAGTTCAAAATCTTTAACACTCGTTTTCTTAAAATAACATTTTTTGAGTTACGACAGTCTTGTATTCAGGGTGCGATGCTAAGAATGTCTTACACTATAAGACTTATGGTTTTTAATAGTAAACTGCCATGTTTAACTTGACCAATTTAACATATTATTATAAAACCCACCCACTAAGACCTTCACACACATACATTTAATTATACTAGCTATGTCACGATATCGACATTTTCCGATTCCGATTTATAAGTTCAACCTCTATTTCTTTATTCTCGATTTTTATTCTTAAATATTTCCTATTTCATTATTTTCCCAAGCATCCAGCCTCATAAAAAAACATTCTTCTCCCTCATAGCACAGAAAAAAAATATTAAAAAATGTAAATAGTGATACAAATCATTAATTTTTAATTTTGAAAAAAAAAAGATCCATTTTATCAATTTTTAACGCATGTCATAAATTAAATTAAATAATTAGGAATACAATATTATGCATGTATTTTTACCTACAAATAAAGCTTCACTGAGTCAAACACTTATAGATAAATTTAAAAAGGTAAAATAAACAACTATCTAAAAGACAAGTCTTTTAAACTCACCAAATAGGGTCGTTAATTGAACATATATATCAAATAACAGAAAAAAACTAATATAAGGATAAGAGATTATTACTCATTCTAAATTTTGCTGTTTTTCTTAGTTGTCAGTACTCTCATTTAGAGCTAAGTATCCAGAATCGTAATGTTAAGATCGATTCTTTCGATACCAGTAAGAATCAAGGAATCAAGTTTGACATCCACAATATATACACATCCCTTTTCCTTCCCTAATATAGCTATATAAATACGTTATTAACATATCACATCGGCTTCTTAGTCTAAGATATTCCTTTTATTTGAGTAGTAACTTACTAAACACGTGAGTTAGGGTCTGCTATTTCCCACTTTCGGTATTGATGACAATCCCCAGACTTACCTGTTAGATACGAGCAGCTCCGCGAAGGAAACCTTTCCACTCACACACGCGACACTGGACTGACACTTTAGCAGTCAGCTTCAAGGGCTTCTTATGTAATGCGCGAACCCATGGCTCACCACCACCCTGATACAAGCACTCGGGTATTATTACAACGCAAAACCGGTTCGGTTGGAACAATGTGAACAAAAAACTCGGAATAGGTAAAAATGACCATTCGAGTCATTAAACAATTTATATATATGAATATAATTATAAATCAGTAATCGTCTGGAGACAAGTTGGGAAAACTGAATGGAAAAATCACAATATTGAAGAGGGAAAAAGTTTTGCACTAAGTGTGATTTGAACTTAATCCCGATCTTTCACGTCAAATCCAATCACGCCAGTTGAGCTAAGTGGTAATAATGGCATTAGGTCTACAAATAACTATTAGGGTACTGCTCGCTCTGTTTTGAATGTTTTAAGTAGTAATATAACCCAATTCTGTGTGGGCACGTGAACTAAATGTCAAGGCTCTTCTAGACTGGTTTTATGGGTGGAGCTTGAAGCCATTGTCGGATCCAGGGGAGGGGGTAATTGGGGCGATCTCCCACCCCCCGACGCATCGAAAATTATAAAATATATTGAAACCTATATCTTACTGTAATATTGTAAAGAGTGACTAACTTCTACCTCTCCCTTACCCTGTACTATTCTACATTAGCTAACCAATAGCTCTTTCAACTAAGCTCTAACGTGCAGCCAAGTAAATTTATTCTTGTCAACCCCTAAGTAAAACTTTTGACATGACTGCCGATACTATTACCACGAAACGAATCGGTAATAACGTGACCTTGTGTTCTTGACTTGAGTTTGTTGAACTCATATAAATACCTACACATGAGAAGAGAAAAAGAAAAAAGAGGAGAAGGGGAAATTAGTAGAAAACAGATCAAGTTGCAGCTTTTCTTTAGCACTGTATACTGTTACTGTCTTGTGTAAAGTGTTAAAACTAGTGACTGGCTCCAACTCACAAAAGTTGTGTCGAGGCCAAAGGGCTTTCATCTGTTTTTCTTGATATTGAGCTGATTTGTTTATATCTTGAAACATGAAATAATTTAAAATAGTAAGTTGAAATTTTATTGCTGTCTATATAAAATGAAGCTTATCCTATTTAAAAAAATAGCTAAACATGTGACTTAATATTTTGCTTGCCGACATCCAATTGAACTGCTGCCCATACTCGTAGATTTGAATTTGTGGTTTAAATCCAAAATTTTGTAGTAGTTAAATAGTATTATTATTATTATTATTATTATTATTATTATTATTATTATTATTATTATTATTAGCACTGCGTCCTACTACCCTTTAAGGTTGTACGCACATATGCTAATGTATAATGTTAGGGTGATTGAGAGATGAAATGGAGGACCTACAGTTTAACGTGGAATCCGAACCACGGTGGAGGCCTGGCATTCCACACATTCACAAGTTGTGATTAATACACGTCTTGTCAGAGGTGAAGGAAGGGTTTGGCAATCAGATCAGGATTGAACCCTGAGCTGATTGTCAAACCCTTCCTTTGTCACAGAGTAGTTAAATAACTAATTTTATTATGACAACAAACTATTATTTTATGATAAAATATATAATTTTTCTATTAATATAAAAAATAGGCTTATGTACAGTACATAGGCCTATTTATTAATTTTCAGTGACTTTCGTTTTGTGTTTTGTGTAAAAATTACAAATTTGGTAATAAGTCCTTTTTTATTATTATAATTAATTAATATTTTATAAACTAATAATGCTACTATTAAATTATTAATAATTATAATTCTTATTGATTAAAGCTATTAGATATATACTTAAAAAACTTTATGACCCACTTCGGTGGCCACGTTGTCCAACACGCTACTCTCGTGTTAGACTAGACTACTGACAGGGTTCAATCCCGGTCGGGTGCACTAAGGGTGGTTTTAACTCTCCTTCCACGTGAATGCAGGTGCACTTCTTATCCATTAAAACTCCCTAAATCCTAAACCATAGTATATAGGCTTATAACACAAACATATAGTAAGACGCTGAAAAATAAAGTCTTATGAAAACGAATCCTCCCCCGACAATAGGCCCTGGATCCGCCCTTGCTTTAAGATTGAATCCCAATTGGGTTTACTGAGAGATGGCACCTCTTAAGGTGGAATGGAAGGGAACGCGAGAAAAAGCCGGTGTTTTTGCAGTTTTTATGGCAAAACATTATTTTGAACAAAATAAATAAAATATTGCTCCAGTACAAACATAGAATTTAACTTTCTTCACATGGTGACCTCAAAATTTCTTGAATATTCGTCAAGAGTGTTCGGGAATTTACTGAGAACTTTTTCTCTCGATTTAAAAAGTTTGTTAGATAATGCCACCATGCTCATGACAAATATTCAGGAACTGTTGATATCATCATGCGAAGAAAATTAAACTGTTTGTACTGGAGCAATATTTGATTTATTTTGACCAAAAAATGTTTTGTCATAAAAACTGCAAAAACACTGGCCTTGTCAAACGTCCCCTTCCGTTCCGCCTTAAATGGTTTCCCACTGTAGTAGGGTACATTTCCGGTTTTCAGGGCGGAAGTGACGTCATAATGGTGGGATGGGTTGTTTTTGGAATAGGCCTTATACATGGGTACGGTTTTCAGGGCAGAGAGGAGAAGGTAGGGGAGGTATCGTGATGATGTGGGGATGGTGGGGGTGGGGTGGGTGGTGGTGGGGGGGTGGTGGTGGGGGTTGGTGGTTGGCGGGGTTGAGGGTTTATAGCTCGCGTGTGTTGGATGGTTCTGCGGGGGGGGGGGGGAAGGGGATGGCAAGCGACGGCGACCGCGGGAGGGTGTTTTCTCTCTCTCTCTTTCTCTTACAGAGGAAATTAAGAATTAAGATTAAATAGTATGGATTCAGGGGGGTGGCAAACTCTTTAACGCCGACCGTGGGAGGGTGTTTTTTTCCTTTCAGAATGTAATCTAGAAAGGATGACCTTCTCCCTCTCTCTTTCTTACAAGGGAAGCTGGTGGGGTTAAGTTAGATATTTATTGATCCTGTAGACAAACAGTTTCTCTCCAAGACCTCACACACCTGCCGGAATCTTGATAACATCTGGAGGGTTCTCTTACATTGATGGATGACTTCCGCTCTGCGACAAGAACGTGTGGGGGGACTGTGAATATCTCTTCCTAAGGGTTGCAATATTTATTATTTCTCTCGGCTTGGTGAAAGACGACTTCCGCCCTGTGACATGGGAATTTAAGAATGAGTGGGAGCTGCGATAATCTTAAAAGAAAATATCTTTTCACACGTGAACATCTGTGTGAGTTGTTGAACTATGAACTTTCTGGCATCCCTGAGAAGAACTGATTCGATTAAAGTCACACGCTCAGTAAAGGGCGTGGCTTGGAATACTATCAAGTCATACGCTCAGTAGAGGGCCTGGCTTGGAATACTCTCGTTCCCTATATATAGAGCTAACCCTTTCTAGGAAAAATCATTAGCTACCATCTACATTCTAAAGATTAACAATGTCTAGTGAATACGCAGCAGTATTATTAAGTACGGTCGGGTCGAGTGAGATTGTATCGAGAAAGTTGACGGATTTAGAGATTGGTCACGGCTATCGTGTAACTAGTATAAAAGCTTTGAACACGCGCTTCGGCCGGAGAGTGCTTACAGTATTAGACGGGAAGTATAATGTATGGTTACCTAACCGTTTCTCACTGTTAACCGACGCGCAGCTAGAAGACATTTCCAAGGCGGAGTTGCTGCTCGTATACAAGGGTATCTCCAAACTTAGCAAGACGGCTATCTTAAACTTTGAAGGTAAGCGTACATTCAAATCACACACACATCCAATGTTATAGTTTTATGAATACCTACTCTTCGTTTTTTTAAATGTACTTAGTTATCAACCTTTACGGTTTAAACTTCTCTAGCACCGTTTTAATGTTTTAGTTTTGTATCGTTTACCATATACTCTAACTAATAATAATTGTTAATTCTTTTTATAGAATCCTAGACTTATACTCTAATCGATTAAATAAAAAAAATGTTTTATAGATTCATAGACTTATAAATACAAAGGATAAAAAAAATATTTTATAGATTCATAGACTTATACTAGACTTATACATTTATTTACAAAGAATAAAAAAAATGTTTTTTATATATTATAATTGATTAAAATACTGATGCAATCTTAGATTTATTCATAAAAATTATTTTTTTTAACAAAAAAAAAAAGAATTGCTCATGAGTTAAGACATTAATTTTTTTTTACTTCAATATTTGTATATCATAGCTCGTTATATTATTCACCCAATGTTATAGTTTTATGAATACCTACTCTTCATTTTTTAAATGTGCTTAGTTATCAACCTTTACAGTTTAAACTTCTCTTGCACCGTTTTAATGTTTTAGTTTTGTATCGTTTACCATATACTCTAACTAATAATAATTGTTAATTCTTTTTATAGATTCCTAGACTTATACTCTAATCGATTAAATAAAAAAAATGTTTTATAGATTCATAGACATATACATACAAAGGATAAAAAAAAATGTTTTATAGATTCATAGACTTATACTAGACTTATACATTTATTTCCAAAGAATAAAAAAAATATTTTTATATATTCTAATTGATTAAAATACTGATGCATTCTTAGACTTATTCATAAAAATTAAATTTTTTTTAACAAAAAAAAGAATTGCTCATGAGTTAAGACATTAACTTTTTTACTTCAATGTTTGTATATCATAGCTTGTTATATTATTAGAATACAGAGAAAAAAGTAATAATCGTTATTTCTTTTTATTTAAAAAAGTTTGTTATATTATTAAACTTATATCATAAAAAAATATTTTTTCTTTTTAAACAAAAAAATAATTGCTCACGAGTTAAGACATTAGCTTTTTTACTTCAATGTTTGTATATCATAGCTTCATGATCTGCTATCTGTAAAAAAAAAAAATACTAACTAGGTGTTCCTGTTTGTTTGTTTTTATAGCAGTCTCAGAGTCACTCGATAAGATCCTAGAGCAAGCCATGCAGAAATGAAGAGAATAATGCGAGGAGAGTAGTGCCTGCTTGAGCATAGCGTGCAAACTTAGAAACATGTCAGGACCCGCGGCAAAACGAGCTCGCCTGTCATCTCCTATCATCGTATCTAGACAGACTAACGGTAATAAGGTGTATACCCTCGATGAATTAACCTCTAATGAACAACTTTTAATTAAAGTCCTGATACATGATATCGCTCCTCGTGATGGGAAGGTATATAATGCTTAAATAGAACATATACCCGGACAGATTAAGACCTCGAGCGTACTGATATTCGGGCAGGACGATATAAACGTACAGATCCAAAGTCTTATGACCCTGTCACGAAACTTAGGTATAGGATTTACGCAGTTTAGGCTTTACCTGGAGCCGCTAGGACTATCTATCAAACTTATTGAGCAAGCGTACGCCCAACGCATAAAGACATACTCTATCACCAATGAACTAACCTATAAGGATCCTGTAGAGTTTCTCGTTGCGTGCGGGGATATTTACGTAAAGACGGTAGAAGAATCAATTGCAAATAACCCGATAATGGTAAATTGTACCCTCATCTGCGAGTTTAGGCATCCTACCGAAGATAGGATTGAAAAGGGTTATTTCAACTCGACTCTATGCGATATATTTACCCTGATAAACTTGGAAGAGCTATATTAAAATAACGTGATCTTTCCACTCCTTGCTCAGATTGAGGCGTTCGTTTCTAGAGACTCGGGATGGATATATGACGGCACGTTGGAAATGAGAATAAATTTCTGGAAAAACTCGGCTTTCTCGATCGGAGCTCGTGTTCAAATCCCTGAAATTATAGCCAAACGTAGAGCGTTGATAAATGTACAATATGAAGAAGGACTTTGCTTCCCCGTATCCGTATTGACGTGCCTTTTGAATCGACGGGAAAAGCTCAACGTTTATCTTCTTATACTAATTTTCGAGATGTGCTGAATCTAGATGGAATTCCGCTCCCGTTCGAAATGAGGTATATCGAACGCTTCGAAAGGCTTAACGATATATCCATTAATGTGTACACCGCTAAACACGACGGGAGTGACTCTTATATTGACACTGCAGACAACTCTAAAACACTAGTAATTGTTCCCGTGCACGTCAGCGCTAAAGAACGTGCCAGACATGTTCATATATTCATGATAAGAGTGCACGGAACGGGAACATATCATTTCAGCGGAATCAAAAATCTGTCTCGGTTAATAAACCCGCAACTATAGTTAAAGTCTAACGAAAGACGTAGGTACTTTTGCGATCGATGTCTGACCGCTTTTCTGACCGAAAACAAACTTGTAAAACATAAAGATACGTCTATAAAATTTGGCGCGGTAAGGAGTACATTCCCTCAAGGAGAGGATAGATTCCTCACGTTCTCACAGTATAAGCAGCAAGAGAAAACAGGATTTATCGTATATGCGGACCTGGAGAGCTTACTCGTGCCGATAGAGACGAGAGATCCCGACCCGAAATTTCCTTATACTGAGAATGTACAGCGTCATGTGGCTTATTCTGTAGGTATGTACACTAAATGTAATTTTGACGATAGTCTCTCAGAGTACCGACGCTTCACGGGAAGAGATTGTACAGATCAATTTGTTGAAGCTCTCGTAGATACAGCAAAGCGCGTACTAGATTGCTATAGTACCATCGTTCCGATGACACCACTAACGCCTGCTCAAAGAGATGCTTATAATACGGCCTCTCATTGTCATATATGTGAAAAGCCTTACGCGAATGATGATATTTGCGTTATGGATCATTGCTACTTGACGGAACTTTATCGTGGGAGCAGTCACGCGGCATGCAATATTAATTACAAGAACCCGAGCCACCTGAGCGTAGTAATCCATAACGCGCGTTGTTACGACAATTTTTTCCTTCTTGAATCACTTGTCGAACGTAGAGAGACTGATCCATTCACGGGAGAGAGCGTTCTCGTCAATCCGGGAAAAGTCAAGGTTATTGGAGAGACTATGGGAAGATTCAAAGTAATCATGAAATATATTCGGCACGGCTTTCGAGGGATCCAGATTAAAATTATAGATAGTTTCAGCTTTCTATGTACGTCCCTAGAGAAATGCGGGTCTTACCTTGAACCCGACCCAACTTAAAATCACCCGTAAGTGTCATCCTGAGGATGAACGGTTCAAACTAGTCACTCGTAAAGGCGTGTTCCCCTATGACTATATAGATTCATTCGAGCGACTGAACGAGACTCAGTTACCGAGCAAGGATAAATTTTACAACGCGCTCACAGATAGTCATATCGCTCAGGAAGACATGATCATGCTTTCTTGGTTTGGCGACTATTTTAATGTAAGAATCTTTGGGACTACTCGAACCTCTACCTGTATACTTACGAAACGCTACTGGCTGACGTCTTTGAGAACTTTCGCAATCTCTGCATGAAGACGTATATACTCGATCCCGGATGGTCTCTTACAGCTCCTAGTCTTGCGTACCAGGCTCTATTGAGAATAACCTGGGTACGGATCGAATTAATCGATGATGTGAACATACATCAATTCATCGAGGGAGGTATCCGAGGAGGGTATGTTTTGTGGCTAATCGGCACTCTCTAGCGAATAATCGGTATATGGACTCATTCGACCGTTCCAAGCCGGAGTCTTACCTTGTTTATCTAGACGTGAATGGACTCTATTCATTTAGTATGCTGTCCTCACTACCCTATGAAGGGTTCAGGTGGCTCGAAGATGATGAAATTGATCATTTGGATGTGCGAAAAGTAGAGGACGATGCGGAGACGGGGTATATCTTGCAGGTAGATCTCGAATATCCATGAGATGTACACGATGCTTATTCCGACTTGCCATTCTGTCCCGAGAAGGGGATACCACCCGTAGGTAGGCAAGAGAAATTGTTAACGATTTTAGCTGATAAGACTAGGTACGTCATTCACTACCGTCATCTAAAGCTATGTTTGGCGAATGGATTGAAACTGACAAGAGTCCACAGGTTTCTCAGTTTCAAGCAATCGCCATGGATGTCTCCGTATGTCAAGCTGAACGCGGAAATGAGGAGTAAAGCGAGCAATCAGTTTGAAAACATGTTTTTCAAACTGATGAACAATGCCGCATTCGGTCGTCTTATATCTAACAAGAGGGCCTACCGTACGATAAAGATAGCTACCAGGTGGGGAAGGAAATTTGGAGCGGGTAACCTCATAGCTATCCCGAACTTTATAAACCGTACGATCGTGTCGGACAACCTGGTCATCATCGAGATGGAACCGCAAGAGATTTACTTTGATATGCCGATTTATGCAGGATTCGCCATTTTGGAAATCTCAAAGGTAGTCATGTACGGTCTACATTATCAGGTTATGGTTCCCGCCTTCCCGGCAGGCGCGTTAAAACTCCAATACACGGATACGGACTCATTTCTCTACTACATGACTGTTGAGGATGCGTACCAGCGACTTATCCTGTTAGCTAATGACTACCTGGACACCTCCGCCTACGTATAAGACAATGTTTACGGGATAAATGTACTAAATAAAGGGGTGCTCGGTAAACTAAAAGATGAGACTCGAGGTCGGATCATCACCGAGTTCATAGGTTTACGTCCTAAACTCTATTCATTCGCGGTACAAGGAGATGGCGAGACGCTCAAGGCTAAAGGGGTCAAGAGTAGCGCGTTAAGAACGCTTTCGTTAGAGTACTATCGTAATTGTCTGACTGATGCGACGATAGTCATGAGAGAGGCTCGTTCAATAAGAGCTGTAGGATTCAAACTTTACACTCAAAAATTCAATCGGGTCGCCCTATGCTCTATCGACGATAAAAGATATATAGTACCCGGTACGGTCAATACTCTACCATGGTATCATTACTCTATAAGTGAGCAGGCATCTACTTCCTCCCAAGAGGCGCCGATCGATACTGAGCCGCCGTCTCTATGAAAAAAAGAATTTTGTCTATAGTGTAAGTGTTAGTGATTAAGAAAATATTAATTCAGTGCTTCTAAAAGTAACAATGAATATTCAAGATTTACAACTTTATCACTATTCGATATAAGATATAGTACTCGGTACAGTTAATATTCTATCATGGTACCATTACTCTATAAGTGAGCGGGCATCTACTTCCTTCCAAGAGCCACTGTTCGATACTAACTTGTCGTCTCTATGAAAAAAGTGTCTATAGTGTAAGTGATTAAGAAAATATTAATATATAATAATAATATTAGCACCGCGTCTTACTACCCGTTCGGGTTATACGCTTAAGTACTAATTACACTAATGGATTAGGAATTGGGAAGGTTGAATTTAGAGGAAGTGAACCCGCATTTGCGTTGAGGGAGAGTGGAAAACCATTTAGGAAAAACCACCCCCAGTTCACCCGACCGAGATTCGAACCTCGATCTCCCCGTCCTCGGTGGTCTGACTCAACACGACTGGCGCGTTAGCCAACTACGCCACCGAGGCGGGTAAGAAAATATTAATAATTAATGTCGATGTATATTCATGTTAAAGAGAAAACAAAAAAAAAATTTCAAGAACTCTACCTTTATCACTATTGTCTAAAGAAAATGTTAGTACTTCTAAAAGACTTGAGAAAATATTTATGTTGTACCACATATTCTGTAACTTTATCATTATTAACTGAAGAAGAAGAAAATATTAATTTAGTATGTATCTGTGTGTAAAAAATAGTATATCATTATATTCATTAAATGGGGTTATTGTGTGTTGTTTTTTTATTATTATTTCTTTCCTCCCTCCCTCACCCTCTCTGTCCTCTAAGACTTATATTCCAAGAATAAAAGGTTTTTTAGATTCATAGACTTATACATCTCTATCTAAAGAATACGAACAAAGTAATAATCGTTAATTCATTTATTTAAAAAAAAAAGATTTGTTACATTCTTAGACTTATACATTTATTTCCAATGAATAAATTTTTATATATTTCTAGACTTATACTCTAATTGATTAAAAATGTTTTACAAAGTAATAATCTTTAAAACAATATTAATACATTACAAGTATTCAAGAAGGATAAATGAAAAAAAGTTTGATACATTCTTTCCTATACTTATCGTCTAATTAATTAAATACAAAGTAATAATTGATACATTACAAACTAGGGAGTTTCCAAGAAAGATTGATTAGACTTATACATTTATTTCCAAAGAATAAATTTTTTATAGATTCCTAGACTTATACTCTAATTGATTAAAAATATTTTACAAAGTAATAATCTTTAAAAACATGATTAATACATTACAAGTATTCAAGAAGGATAAATGAAAAAGTTTGATAAATTCTTTTCTATACTTATCGTCTAATTGATTAAATACAAAGTAATAATTGATACATTAAAAGCTAGGGAATATCCAAGAAAGATTGATTAGACTTATACATTTATTTCGAAAGAATAAATTTGTTATAGATTCCTAGACTTATACTCTAATTGATTAAAAAATGTTTTACAAAGTAATAATCTTTAAAAAACATGATTAATACATTACAAGTATTCAAGAAGGATAAATGAAAAAAGTTTGAGACATTCTTTCCTATACTTATCGTCTAATCGATTAAATTCAAAGTAATAATTGATACATTTCAAGATAGGGAGTATCCAAGAAAGATCGATGAAAAAAGTTAAGAAAAACCTTTTCGATCTATTTGTCTCTGACTTAAAGCACTCGTTCAAGAGTTTCGATAGTTACGCATCCTTCAACTCGTCTCGTAGCTTCTTCTTCGTAGGCTCCTCGATCGCTTTCTCAGAGGTTTTATTCTTCTTTTAGAGCGTACGTTTAGAAGTGCCAGCAGTTTTCTTCCGTCTGACCGTGTCAACCTCATCTTGACCGCAGAAACATGATAACTTATCGAAATCGATGTACTCTTTATACTCGTTTATCAAGGCTATCATATAAAGCAATGCTGGAATAACCGAACACGTATCGTTCCGCATCGCACTTTTGGTCAGATCGCAAAAGTTTTGACCGATCAGACTATAAATTTTTAAACCATTCTTGGAGTAGTCGGACATTTTCTTTGGCGCACGAGTAGACGGTACCGGAATGATTGGAACACTTGTTTACGTTGTACAGATTTTTAAGCCTACTCGGAGAAGGGCAACCGAGATTGCCTAGCTCGTAAAAGTCGTACTTGTCACTATCGGTGCCGATGACACTCTGTAGCCAAGTAATCTTCTCAGTTCCTTTAATTTAGATTGATAGTCGCGATGCGTACCGCTCTAGATGAGAAATCATGATAGAACGAAGATTGGAGTACTGTACTTCTATACCGTACCAAGATAGTCCGTGATAATAGTCGGTCACCCAATCTACATACCTCCTGCTCGATGCGGAGAGGTCGTCGATCTTGAACGGAGGAAGAAACTTGTAGTTTGCTTCGTCAAAAGGTTCAAAATGTAGAACGCTAACCTTCTTGAATATGAATACTCTCTCATCTATCGAGTATCCTTGCATGTCGATCAACATACTGATCAAGATGAGAACGATGATGCGTCATTTATGATGTCATCTTGCTAACGTCGCTGCTTGAAGGGTTATAGCGGACTACTCTATCGTGTATGATGAGACAAAAGGCCTTGGTGTTGCAGGGATATTTTCCTCCGTCTCGAACGTTATACGACACGTCACCATACCGTCCTTGAGAGTATCTTCCTGTCGGCTGGCATCGAACACGACGACGGTGTGCGTGAGACTTGAAATGAGAAGGGTCAAGTAAAGGTAAAGAGGTGCTCATTCCGTAGTACGAAGTCTGGAAATTAGCATAGTCTTCGTATAATTTCGAGAAGGAATCTTGTCTAAAGTCCAAGTTCATATCCTCATAAGGGTTCATGATAGAATTTAGATAGAGTTTAGCATTACGTAAATTACAATGATCGAAAATACTTCTATCTGCAACCGTCGTATTTTTCCGTTCAGTCTGAAGAGCGAAAACAACGTAACGAGGTTTTTCCAGCAAGGTTGACGTTTTCACAGTCCAATCATGATGATTAGAGGTGGGTACGTTAGGGTACTCATACAATTCCCAAGTACGGAAAGGTAGCTCGATGATCCTTCCACTCTTGATGAAATTAAGCAGGTTGAGACGATTGATATCGTCCGTCTTTATATGCGGTACAAGACAAGATATTTTACTTAACTCGATCCTAGAGAGTGTCTCCAAGACGGGAGGAGGCGCTCTTTGTAAAGCGTTGTTGTCGCTGGTCGAACGAACTAGCACCAGTTCTGGTTTCGCATTGATTGGTATTCGAGAATATTCTTCGACGAATCCTAGTATGAGACGTAAAGTGATGCATACGTCAAAGATGCCTGTTTATGGGTGCACGTGAACTCCTTCAAACCACCAACCCACGTTTGAAAGATGAGTCTGCTCACCGTCCCTTATAGATAGATAGTTTTTAAGCTGAGTCGAAATGCCTACATCTCTCGATTGATCAATCTCTATCCCGTTGACCTCATAGGCGATTCTTGAGAATAGATGCAGTATTCCGTTATTAACAATCCTTGAAGTACTTTAGGGTTCTCCCGTATTCAAAAGTAGTCGTCCTTTGATATGTAGTAGAGAACGTTGAGGTAAAGTGTACAGTCCTTCTAGTTGGATAGATATTTTAAGCTCTTTCCCGTTAGCTAACGGTCCGGGAATATACGAGGCGTAGGAATGATACTGGAAACTGGTCAAGGCCGTATCGAAAGTGGCAGAGTCTCCAATGTTCAGAATGTCCACGGCGTCATCCATTATTTTCGTAATGAGTAGCCTAGACGTCTTAAATATAGTTTATTTGTAGGTGTTAACACTTTCACTGTTCTTCTCTTAATGTTTAGCGGAAGATGACGTCGTCTCGTTTTATCTAGTACGAGTCCCATCTCCACCGACTCGTTTCAGATGTATACGTATTGATATCGTTTCGTCTCTAAAGTTGACGATATCTCCTCGTTCGTCGATAAGTCGTATTGCGATAGACTCTATTACTCGCTTCGTTACCGGAAGGTAAATGATATTGTTCGGCGCTTCCACTATCTTATAGCCTGGCGGGACGGTCATGCTGAACTCGTGCAAGGTATGACTCGGTTCTCCGTTGACGTAAGCCCCACTAGCGAGACTACATTCTACGCGGATCACATTCACGTGAAGAATATTTACGGTATTGGTAGATATGTGCGTCTTCCCTGCGGGAAGTACGGCGGAGTCGAACCCCAGCAATGTTGCGAACGTGCCAGACCGGGTAAAGTCAATAGGTTTATTGCAAGTGATATAGCTCTTTAAAGTGCTAGGGTCACCGATAATCGAGAGCTTTACGTTACTCAAGACTTCTCTTCGCAAGAATCTGTCCAACGCCTCAAGTTCATAGGTACCCGGAGGGACGGTATACTCTTTACCATCACAATAAAATTTATTATTACGTTCGTCGATGTTCGGTATGGAATTGAACGTCGCCAGATTGATCAGTCCGATGAACCATTCTTCTTCTCGATACTCTTCTCCGAGCAGGATATTCGGGAAGTAGTTCTCAGTCAGATTCGAACTTTGACTCGTCATAGACATATTTACTAAGATCGAACGTCAGCGCGAGTATTTAAGGAAAGCTAAACAAAGATGGCCGCATAAAACGGTTCCGTACCCTTGATAGCGCGTATGATTATAGGTGATAGGTATTCCTCCGAGATATCGAACAAGTTCGAGTGGCTTTCTTAGATCACCGAAACTATCGAAGTAATCCGCCCGCTTGCCGTTTTTCTTATACGCCACCCAATGTGTACCCTTACCACTAACATTATCAAGATTGATGATGCCGCTCTCTATCCTCCAAGAGGAGCTGCTAGGTAAGGCATCCCTCGCAAATACTCCCCTAAAGAAGGGGATTTTTAACCTACTAGCGTACTTGCGCAGATCCGTTTAAGTAAGGGCACGTTTAGGTAGTCATTTTTTTTTCGGGTAAGGTTGTAGATACATCCCTTTCCCCATGGCGATAGCCTCGAGCGTACGATTATGTCTCTGAGCCTCGTTCAATTGTTTCGTATTCGCCTTCGCACTTTGTACAGCCTTCGTGATTCCCGAAGCTCCTCCGGCGACGGCTCCAAGCGCTGTGATCAAAGGTAGTATAGGTAGAATTCCACCCTTCTTCTTACGGCGAGTAGTAGTAGCACTCTGTTGACGACGTCGAGCTTTCTTCTTTAGACCGGAACCCATCTTGACTTTAGCTTTCATCGTGTTGACGACAGCCCACGCGGCGGCTTTCTCGTTCAACTTCGAGTCAGGTGCTAACAATCTTTTCCACGATAAGTTCACGATCTGTGGTATGACGTCCTGCAAGATCTTTCACCTTGGAGTAGGCGATATCGTGTTCTTTACAGTATCGATCTAATACGTTTATTCCGGGATCGCCTCGTTTCAATCGTTTATCCAAATTTGTTCCCGGCCCGCAATATTGGTATCTGGGTGTATGCAGCTCAAACGGCAGATTATTGATTATCTTATCCAACAATTCCCCTCCTCTTCTTCGCCTCATGACACGTACTGATTCGTATTTATATAGGTGCGTGCATTATATAGATGAACTAGTCGACATGCGGCTCGAGAAACAGACAGACTCTTTAACTGTACGCAACTACGATCACGATGCTGGTAGAGCTTTACCTCAGAGACACGGCACGTTGTTGCCTGATACTATCCGTTGCATCATCTGCGGACCTTCGAATTGCGGTAAAACCAACGCTATGATCAGTCTGTTGAAGGAACCTAACGGTCTACGCTTCAAGAACGTGTACGTTTACTCTAAATCGTTATACCAGCCCAAGTATCAACGTTTATCAAAGGTTCTCTCGCTCGTCGAAAGCATGGGCTATTTCCCTTATTCTGACAACGCGGAAATTATCACGCCGTCCGAGGGCAAACCCGACTCTGTATTCATTTTTGACGACGTCGCTTGCGATAAACAGTTTAATATACAGGCTTATTTCAGTATGGGAAGACATAAGGCTATAGACTGTTTCTATATCTGCCAGACGTACTCGCGCATCCCGAAACAGATTTTGAGAGATAAAGCCAATCTTCTCATCCTATTCAGGATGGACGATACGAACCTGAGAGTCGTTTACGATGATCACGTGAACACTGATACGACATTCCAAAAATTTAAGGAAGTGTGCTCGCTGTGTTGGAAAAAACACAAGTATTATTTTCTTGTGTTGAGTAAAGATCATGAGATTGATAAAGGGTGATATCGCTACGGGTTCGATACCTTTATCTTGCATGATTGACATCAACGCGTACTCAGTAGGCGATAAGACATCATGTCGTCCATATATAAATTCGGTCATAGTCTATACAAATATAGACCTCTCGTCGAGACGGAAGGAAATCTGACTTTAAACTCTCAAGGGTATTTCGACGCTAGATCGAAGAGGATCGTCAACGTCGAGACGCCCATCGCATCTAAGGATGTCTGTAACAAGTCTTACGTCGATAGGATGGATGCGAGATATAGTAACGAGCAGATACTCGCTCTCAACACGGCCAAGTACGTCATCAAAGGACAGATGGAATCGTTGATCGAGAATTTGAAGAACGATCGAATAAAATATGCCAACTTTGAGCAGAGTAGCCGTCAAGGGATGGAGGAGGTGTGGAAATTGTCTCGTCATCATGAAGATCGTCTCAACGAAAATAAAACGGTGCTTGACGCTTAAGGTCCAAAGTTGCTAAGCCTAGAGGAATCTTTCGCGATACAACGAACCGTTTACACCGAATTGAACAATATGATAGCGAGAGGTATACTATCCGTAAAGGGAGCAGATAACGATCGACTTTACGATGTGGGAGGCTTAGTTTTATGAAACATAGGTACGCCTTCATTACCATCAGACGCCGTGCCTAAAGCTTATGTAGACTCTACGGTAAGTCATGGTTTCATCTACATCTACTTGGATTCAAAACCTACGAGGAAGGATACGAGACATTTCGAATTGGCTCTAACGGGTGAACGCGGTTATAAGTTCAAGAGGGCAGGGATCGTTTCAACGATGATCATGAACTTGAAAGATATTATTTGCTTGTTGAATCTTAAAATTATCGACGATCCTCCTTTCGAGGTGTCCAAAGATGACTCTATATCTTTCATGCTAGAAAAACGCTTGACAACGACTCAGATTTTACAAGTCGAATTAGGTTTTACTTACGTTTAGATATAATGAACCGTTACTTCATCGTTAAATACATTCGCATCTTACATCATGTCGACGAAGGTCACGGAGGATATAATAAAAGCGAGTAAGATTATTAAATGAAATTATAAGCAATTACGCGATGCCCGACACGAGTCCGAGCACGTCGTGAATGAAACATTCAAACCTATCACGGATCCTCTAAGCAAGATGGTGAAGGCGCTCGCTGAACCCGAACCCAAGGATGTAGAAGTATCACCTGAGAGATTGAAGAATAGACATCTATTGGATACTTATCTTTATTCGTCTCGCGCGCATTCCGATAAGACCTAAGGAGACCGCCATGAAGGTAACTCCACCAAGCTCGGAGATACCCGTATCGTATTCGACGGGAGTGACGGTATGATACTTCTCAACAATATGACGATACCGTATACCCGAGGGCTATTAGAATTACTCTTTAGAAGAGCACCCGCGCATTATACTAAGGAGGATCTGAAAGTATACTAGTCTATGCTCGAAGAAACGAACGCGCATAGGTTGAGAAACGAGCCGTACGCCCGTATCAAGATCCGCGCGGGATCAAAGTATTCGTTAATCATCAAACCTATGTTTGAAGAGGAGCTCGAGGGCGACGGTTTATACAAGATGGAGACAGGACGAGGGATCGATTATACCTATTGGGACGATCCTAACGAATTGGTCGGTCGATTACGACTCTTGCACACATCTACAGAGGCCGGTCATTCCGCTCACCAGAACGAGAACGTTTCCATCATTGAGGAACTACGCGAGGCCGGAATTATCGTATAAAAACATTCATCTCATCGGTATTTTATCATAATCATGTCCACCGTCAAGTGGGGGATTGCACGCGATCTTCATCGTCCTGCAAGACGACGATTCCCCCGAAGACATGTTAACGTACGAGGCTTGAACGAACTCCTTCAGGCTGATCTGGTGGAGATGATACCCTACTCCCGATCGAATAAGGGGTTCAAGTACATTATCACCGTCATCGACGTGTATTCCAAGAGGGCTTGGGCCGCACCTGTCAAGACTAAGACGGGTAAGAATCTTAACACCTCAATGGCTCTCCTCCTCGACAAGTTGACTGGCAAAGGTTTACCTCCCGTTCGTCATCTCCAAACCGATAATGGGACAGAGTTTTACAACGCGGAATTCAAAACACTCATGAAGAGAAAGAGAATCAATCATTATTCTACATACAGCAACGTCAAGGCTAGTGTCGTGGAACGATTTAATCGCACTTTCAAGAACATGATGTGGAGGAGGTTCACGGCTAAAGGATCGTATCGATGGATAGAAATGATCGATTTCTTACTGGATGAATACAACCGGACTGTACACTCGACCATAAAGATGAAGCCTATAGACGTCAAGGACGACAGACTTTTACATACAGTCTATAAACGTCTCAAGATCTCGGATTCTACACCAAACATATTTTAAGCGGGTGATATAGTCCGTATCAGTAAGTATAAAGGAGGTTTTCGAAAAGGGTTATACCGCAAACTGGTTGACAGAACTGTTTTTAAATACGTAACGTCGTCGAGACTAATCCTAGGACCTTCCTACTCAAAGATATGAAGGGTAAGCCTATCACAGGAGGATTCTACGGTAAGGAGCTTAGAAAGACTTCGTATCCGGATGTTTACCTTGTAGAGAAGATAGTCAGACGTTCCGGAACTAGAGTATACGTTAAATGGTTAGGGTTTGACTCTACGCACAATTCGTGGATCAATGCGAAGGATATAGTGTAGAAGGATGATAGGGCGCGTCCCCCTCCATTCCGAGCATAGACGCACAATTCGTGAATCGATGCGAAGGATATAGTGTAGAAGGAGGGGAGGGCGCGTCCCCCTCCATTCCGAGCATATAAAGCGGTCGCGAGGTAGAGAGACGCTTCAAATTCGATATGTTTAGACAGTTGGGTTACCGTCTGGATGACATGAGCGATATTAAGATCTCGAACGGCGGCTTAGAATACTACATCGCGGCGGTCGACAACGGCAACAGCAAGCACTGCGATTATTCCATACGCTGGCTCGAGCGTCATAATCCCGGAATGTGGGAATCGAGTCAGTCCATCGAGCGCTGTTCTACATCATGCCCCGTCTACAACCTCAAGGAAGGGGACGAGCCGCAAATTCTCCAGGAGGAAGACGCTTTGTGCGCGGCGTTGGATCGGATCGAGCGCGAGGAACACGATCGGGGCAAGTGCATCTCCAAACTTGAAAAGTACCGGACCTACAACTTCCGTCATCTAGAAGGAGATGAAGAGGTCAGTGAAGCGGAGGATGAGCCGAACATCATAAAGCTAGACTGTGTTGACAGCGTTCGTCTTCCGGGTAAAAACTTTGGTGCGAGGTACAGGAGTCGCTTTAACGCTTCACAGTGAGGACTGATATATCTAGGAGATGACAAATACGAGCTATTCAAGTGGTGAAGCGCCTAAGTCGGTCTTTACGCGCGCGCGCGCGTGTGTGTGCGTGTGTTTTTTACCGAAGACTATAATCACCGATAGACTTTGGAGAAAGAGATGTATCGTATGTACTGAATAAAAAGACTTTATATTTTTTTCCGAGAGAAAGAATTTTATTTTTTAATAATCTTTGTACTGAATTTTAATGTATGTATGTATGTATCTTCGTAATATTAAGAATATACACGTTAAATAAGAGTCTGTACTATTTATTTAATTTTACGATTCCGTTAAGAAAGATGAAAAAAGATAGAGGAAGAGATTTTAAAGAAGATATTTAACCTTAATTCCTAATTTCCTTGTAAGCGAGAGAGAGAGAGAGAATACATAGAGATAGAGATTATCCTTTTAAGATTTATAGTAATCATTGTATGGAAGATATATAAAAAAAGGGATAGAGAAAGAGATTTTATAATAATACCCACTGTACAGAATATATTTATGTATTGTTTTAAAGAATCCATACTATTTAACCTTAATTCCTAATTTTCTAGTAAGAGAGAGAGAGATAGAGAGTATCCTTTTAAGATTTATAATAATCATTGTATGGAAGATATATAAAAAAAGGATAGAGGAAGAGATTTTATAATAATACCCACTGTACGGAATATATTTATGTATTGTTTTGTGAGAGAAAGAGAGAGAAAATACCCTTCCCGCGGTCGCCGCCGTGAAAGAGCTTGCCACCTCCCTCCCCTCTTAATTCCTAATTTCCCTGTAAGAGAAAGAGAGAGAGAACACCCTCCCGCGGTTGCCGTCGCTTGCCACCCCCCTCCCCCCGCAGAACCATCCAACACACGCGAGCTATAAACCCTCAACCCCACCAGCCACCAACAACCCACCACCATCCCACCCCACCTCCAACTTCCCTACATCATCACGATACCTCCCCTACCTTCTTCTCTCTGCCCTGAAAACCGTACCCATGTATAAGGCCCTATTCCAAAAACAATCCATCCCACCATTATGACGTCAATTCCATCCTGAAAACCGGAAATGTACCCTACTCACTGTATTGCCAAGCCTTTTCGGGTAGTTTGTATTTCCTCGTCCTCACTGATATCACTCTCATCATTATTTTCACCTAATTCACGGTCATATTATGATTGTATATCGACGTCATCTACTTCAAAACACTTATCACTATCACTATTAGATTCTTCAATACCTGTTTAAAGTAACAACTGGCAACAATCACTTAAGTTCGCCACCCCAACTCCATCACCTCCTGCCTCACTCCCCCCCCCCCCCCCCCCCCCCCCCCCCCCCCTCAAATTTAAAATGTAGATATACCATTGCTTTTCACCCAAGTATTGCGTTTTGTAACCAAACCCTGAAGGTGGTATGCCATTTTTTGTTTGAAGGGGGCCAAGCTACAGTGAGTGTAGTCCCCCCTAAAATAAAAATATTATGTTTTTTTTTAAATCACATTTCAAACGTCTGATTTGCACCCAAATATGTAGTTTTGCATCTTAATAGCCCTGAAAAAGAAATGGAATATGATAAAATGTGAAAGGGAGCAACTTAAGCATAGCCCCCCTTTCTAATCGATAATCATGTGTTTTAGTGCCAAAATAAATATCTTGATTGAGCCATTTCACACCAAAATTTCACGTTTTGCAACTCAATAAAGTTGCAAGAAAATATTATTTAGTATTTAATAAGTTTGAGAGCCGAAGCTAAGCTTAGCACCACGTCTTACTATTCGTTCGGACTATACATTAAGTTTTTTTTTTAAGACAATATAAAATTTCATATTTTGTGTAATCCAGCAACTAAATATTTCGTTTTGACTTATATTATTATATTCAGAAAAAATTAGTAAAATTTAATAATGCCTGAGATATGTATGAACTTTAAAATTACAAATATGTATATTATTTTTAATGTTTTGTTTTGAGCTGTTTACCGTGCCAGTATTCCATATAAATAGTTTTGCAAGAAAAAAATACAACGGGGAAAAAAGAGAGGATCAAAGGCAAGCGTATGCCAAAGGTGAAAGTTACGTACACACTAGAGGCATATTGAAGCGAGCCGAGCCGAGGCCGAGCTAATGCCTCAACTAGGTGGACGTTACCCGTGAATGGTGGCAGTGCTGTGAAAATGTCCTCGACCCAAGCCAACACTGGTGATGGAATTGCTTTCTGTTATTGGATTTTTATAATAATTTTTTACTTATTCATTAGTCTCTATATACTGTACTGTGCTCTACTATACTTTATGTCCAATGATATGCTAGTAAAAATGCAGCGTTTGTAGTTTTAGCAAGCTTATTAGCGAATAAGTGAAATTGTTATAGCTGGGAGAGTTTCGGTTCGGCTGGGGCGTAGGTTCTGAGTTTGTTGAATTATCGAAGAGAGAGGAGATGGGGAGGGGGAGAGGTGGTGGCGGAAATTATTGGGTGCGTTGAAGTTTTGGTGGTGGGTTCTCTTCTTTGTCGGATTATTCTTGTTTGAGTATGTCGGGAAAGTCCCAGGTCATCTGGTGCCAGGGGATCGGGCTGGAAAGGCGTTGTCGGGAGTCTGAGTTTTGGCTGGAGAGGTGAATGAAGATCTGGTATGTTGGAGGAGTGGGCAAGCAAAGGTAATTGGTGGATATGGGAAGACAGAATTCTGGGTGGAGGAGTATCCGGCGTTTTACGGCTTCTTGGTATTCTTCCTCTTCCCTTTGAATGAGTCACTGTTCAGTTTGAAACGTTCCACCTATAACTGTATATCCATTTACTTTTTCCGAGCTTCTACTGTTTTCTCTTGGTCAAGACTGCATCGTTACAATATTGTACGGTAGATGGCAGCACAAACAGCTAAGTGTCTATCACGTTGATCTCTATAATATAACTGGATGGACACACACATACATATTGCCAAGGACCAAAGCGCGACGCTCAAGTTTATCGCCTGCTACTTTGTGGGGGGACATATTTAACGGTTTCTTTCAATGTTATTATGCGAAAACATGTCTTTGATTAATAAAAGTGTTATTTTTTGAAAATAGTGAAGTATTATACCATACTTTCCTGAAGAAACATTTACATTAAAGGATATACAATTCAGTTTTAACAGGTAATACTCTAAAAATACGGATAAAATATTTATCATATTATAATATGTTGTTATCATCGATGTTATTCATAGTCTCCCAAGATTACATTTATGTTTAAAGTTGGTTTTTAGTTTGTATATTGGTTTTATATACCATATTATATTGAACGTTCAATAAATATAATGAATAAGTTATCTTAAAACTTTATTACGTTTGTTTGAATGACAAACTTTGTGTAGTGTCCATACATTAAAATTATCACTTAGGTTATAGGCTTGTAGAAAATATTATTATGTTACCATTTTTTTTTTAATTTGCTCATGTCTTGTATATTGCTTTCAGAAACCATATTATCTTGAAAGTTCGATAGCTATAATGAAATAAGTTAGCTAAAAACTGTATTACATTTGTTTGAATGACATACTTTGTGTAGAAGTCTTACGTTCAAATGATAATTTAGGTTATAGGCTTGTAGTAAGTACGGTATCTACTAAACCCTGATTTTAGTAATAATCCCAATTTGTAAGGCTTTATTTCGTACCAGAATACTATCATATATAAAATATTTTGGTAGGATAAACGGCCATTTAGAACGGAAGTAGAAATTTCCTTCTGGAAGGAATTTTATCTTAACTAGACACTAAACACTAAACACAACTATAAGGTAGGATTTTGATACGAGATAAAGCCTCCCAAGCGAGCTTCCTTAAAAAATCATCGTATATATTAGACTACATCAACTTATTTAAAGAAAAAACTAACCAGTTTCAAACTTTATTATGCTCGTTAAAGCTTCTACTAACCTATTTATTTTATTTAACTAAACACACATTGATGTAACTCTAATATTTAATCAAATTAATGAACGATGTCAAAATGCCACATTGCCTTGTATGGGTGTAAGAGAGAGAGATACCCGAAAGTTTTCTTCTCACTTACACAATGGTATGTAAACGACAGATCGTGAATTTCAGCCACAGATGTCCATCCTGTTATATTATAGAGATCAATGGTTTATCAAAGCTTGGCATTACTACTCGTCTCTTTGTCACGGGCAGGGCTGTAACAGGTCTGGAGTAACCTTGCTCCTCGTATTTCTATCACAGGCAGTGCTGTAACAGGTCTGAAGCAACCTTGCTCATCTATGCTCTGGAGATATTTTAGAGCACTCGTACAGTGGAAAGGAAGTGGATACTTTGTGTTTCTGTCACAGCACTGGGATCAGGTCCAGTGCAGCCTTACTTATCATTATTAAAGGCCTAATTTAGAGTTGGTTTGGAAAGTCGCAACAAATAAGTTTTGAAGGGGAAAGGTTTAGTAATATAAAACACTATTGTATTATGTGTATGTTAATTCCCGGCACGTGAAATTTACCATAGACCCAACCCACACGGCTCCTAGTCAGGATGGCAAGTGAAGAGATGCGTACTTTGAAGTAGGTATATCTAGTGACATCTCCTTCTCGAAACTTCCCAAAAGAAAGAAAGGTGTGGTCATCCAGGTGCGTCTCTGTATACAAAACTGAGTTCGCCTTTCAAACAGAGACGTAGAAAGATGTCGCCATACCTTGCAACTTAACACAAATAAATCTTACTACCCGCTCATATTTATAATATCGTAATTTTGAATATAGATGTGAATAATAAATTATTTAGATGTATAATTCCATATCATTACAACATATATATACAAACACGTGTATATACGGGCGCATTACAATTGGGCCACGTAAACAAGTTATGATCTCCGTTTGACGTCTACATATTTACTGGCAGAATTTATTTAATGCGTCACTATTATATATATTAATTATTAATATTGGCTTCCACTTTCATTTTGCCTTTCGAAATAAGTTGTCAAAAGTCCCCGAGAATGTAGTTTTCTTATTGTTTTTCGTTAACTTAATGACCGTGAGATATATTAACAAGGAAATAATATCGGAAATCTATACATAAAAAAGGTGATATAGTGTTTTGTGAACTGATCTAGTTGTATGTAGGATAGTGTCATTGTTTTTAGAAATTTTGTAACTACCTTGCATCAGTTGTGCTATCTATATTCAGATGAAACAACTAACAGTACTTTTTACTTTCCGAAGATAGCCGAAGGTTTTAAATTTACATTTTAGGCCAAATGCCTTTAGGCCAAATGCCTTTTAGGCCAAACGCCTTTTAGGCCAAACGCCTTTTAGGCCAAACGCCTTTAGGCCAAATGCCTTTTAGGCCAAATGACTTTAGGCCAAATGACTTTTGGTTTCATTTTTAGGCCAATTGCCTTTAGGCCAAATGATTTTAGACCAACTGCCGCGTCCCCCGGTGCGCCACATAGACTTCCTCTTGCTTTTATCTTGAAATATACATTTATTAAAAACTCTTTAGGATTTTTAAAATGAAATAATATACACTGTTACTTACTCTATGCAGGGGTGACTCAAGGGCCGTGTGAAACGGGTGGCTACCCGGGGTGCCAAACATAGATAGACATGACCAAACGTAGCCTGGGCGTGATATGAAAATATTCCTCAAACCTAACAACTTTAAACCTAACATAATCTGGGCGTGATATGAAAATAATCCTCAAATCTAACAACTACGAACATAACGTAGCCTGAGTGTGATATTTAAATAGTCCCCAAATCTAACAAATCCAAACATAACGTAGACAGGGAGTGATCGTGGAGTTGCAAAGCTTTACAATCGTTCAATTTTTTATACTAACATGAAATTTTACACATTATTTTAATTTTGTGGTTAGTAAAATAGAATCTAGTGTCATTCTTAAAACATTATTTAATATTTGCCAGCTTTAAATAATGGTGTCATTAATTTTTTTTTTCTTTTTTGCAATTATAACGTAAATTATTCAGAGTGTGAAAGTGTTAGTTAAACTTATAATAAAAAATTGAGGATGACATTGTCCACAAAGCAGGTTCTTATAGTTTTATTTATAATCCTAACAGTTTTTGTACAATCTGGAAGTGAAACGTTTAACGGGTGTTTAAAATTTGTGGAGTTTACCCTTTAATTATTTTCCTATCACGCCCAGGCTACGTTAGGTTTGGAGTTGTTAGGTTTGGGGATTATTTTACTATCACGCCCAGGCTTCGTTAGGTATTAAGTCGTTAGGTTTGGGTATTATTTTCATATTTTCCGAGAGTACAAACAAAATGAGAAATGTGATAGGTGGCAGCTAGCAGAAGATTTAAGAACTGCCAAAAGAAAAACCAAATTAAAAATAAAATTGTTTTTGTGAAAGTTTTGACTGCCAATAATGACAATAAATCAATATATTATGGTAATTGCAGAAAATATGTTTTGGCAAATGGATACATGATATTTAATTTACTAATTTTGCTACCGGTTACGTAGAGAGGCGCCAAAAAGATATACCACCCGGGAGCGAAATTTACCACAGGCCACCCTGACTCTATGGCACTAGGAACAAGGAACACTGTTACAGAAAAAATAAGGAAAAGAGAAACATCTTTGTCAACCAAAGATAATAAGAATCAAATTTATTTTCAAAAACCTGTATTAAAAACATTGGTGTTGTCGTAAATTTAGCAGTGCCTAAATGCAAAGTCGTAGCAACCCCAAAGTTGAAGTGGGTTTTTCTTGGCCCCCAATCATCGTAGGCGAAAGGCTTGTACAAACATAAGTGCCTCTAAAATCTATTTGGAGCATCTTTTAATGATTACTAAGGCAGAAACTTATTTAACGCACTTCCCTAAAATTCCAGGTATTCGCATAGAGCACTGTTAATTTCATCAGAATTTATCGATTAATAAATAGTATGATAAAAGTTTTAATATAATATTGATATAAAATCAATTAGCTAACTTGGAATTACAAAGTATAAAACTTTACTATTAATTTTTTTTAAATATTTTGCCAGGAAAGGCATCGCCAGAACAGCGTTCCCCAGCGTTCCCACTCCCCTACACCCGTGATTAAAAAGTATATATATATTTGTTTATAACTCAAAACTAATTGGTTTTATAAAAAATATTTTTACATTTCATAGTATACTACAACTTTAAAATAATAAGCTATTACGAGTCGCAAATAGTTACGGAGAAATGATGAAAATTTGAAAATCTGTCCTATGTAAAGTACCCTCAAAGTCATTTTCATGAGAAAATGAAAATGTACGTCTTGTTTAATGATAAATTGTGCTTAGATATCAAATTTAATCAAAATCATTAGAGTGAATTTCGATGAAATAGATTTATTCTCTTTTTGCCTTTCAGTAAACTAGCCTTACATTTAGGTTTAGATATCTAATTTCAAAAACCCCTTGGGGGCGGGGGGGCCTTATTTAAACCACAGATACAAAGTTTTAGCCCAAACGGTAAAATGGTTTCGGTTCTAGCCCAAACTAGGGTACAAAACAGTCAGATGGCCTTGCGGAAACAACTTTTTTTTTGTTTCAGGGGGCTATGAAACGTCAACATTTTTCAAAATCTAGATTTTAATTTTTGATGATCACAATATTTTCACTCTGAGATGTCGAGACAAAGTAAATATTAGTTTAAGTAGTTTAGTTACCCACAGATATTGCTTGCCGTTGATTTTATCGCGATTGATGGGGAGGTCAAGGTTCGAATCTTATCTGTTTGAACAGGAGATGTTTTTTCCGTTAAATGTATATATATAACTTTAACGGTTTTCCACAAGTAATTTATCACTTTGGTTTTCCCATCTTTACTCCATGCAAATGTGATTTCACTACCTCTTAACTACCTTCCTCATCTCTACCCAATCAGATTAAGGCGTTAATAACATGTGTTCTGAACGTAGCATTAAAAAAGAAAATACTTGGTTTTGGACGGGTTGTAATCATATTATAGCAATAAATTAATAATTTTAAATGGAAAGATAGTTTAGCAAGCATTATTTAAATTTGATAATTTTTCTAGATCATAAAATATAATGTTCTTGTTAGTATGGTGTTTGAAAAAAGTTAACAGTTAGGGTCTATTTGTAAAGTGAAGTAGGCGTACAGTACGTAAATTATATTTAATTGAAATAAAATTTTAAAAATTGCAATATTTCACCAACTTTGGCCACCTTTTTCTAACTCATTAATTTTTTTAAAGATATTTCAAATTTTTTTTATCAGGCTACCTATCACCTAGAACAAAGTGTGGTTTTCATTTTGATTTTTATATCTTCTGTACAAACAAATTGTGGTCCACTTATTTTAATTCTAACCTTCTTATACCATGTATTTAAATAATTAGCGTAAGTAGTAACCGTAAAAACTATGTCACTGAAAAAACAAAAAGAAATCGCTATACATTTTTACTTTCTCTCTATCTTACAGGTAGAGAAAGTATGGTGTTCGTCAAAAAAATCGAACTCGAGGTTTTGATGAATTTTGACGTTTCATGAATCCCTGAATCCGAAAAAGTGGTTTTTGAATTTCCGTCTCTCTGTCTGTCTGTCTGTCGTACCTCCACTAGAGCCTAAACTATTTAACCGATTGAGCTGAAACTTGATATCTAGGGTTTTCATAGGGTTGCCCCGAAGGATTTTTTTTGGAATTGGATAACTACCCCTAAAGTTAAGGGTAGTTTACTGAAGGGAAAAAAGAGAAAAAGTCGATTTTCTCAAAATCGGCTCTAACGATTTTGATTAAATTTAATTTATGAACATTAATAAATATTACAAACAAAATGGATACTCTCAATATTTCGGCAAAATGGCTTTAAGGGCTCCGGTCTATTCGCGTAAATTAACATTTTTTATAATAGCTCCGAAACTATTTGAGATATGAAGTTACTTAACATTACAAATATGTATATATACTTATAATACAAATATTTTATTCGAAACATATTTTTATAAAATCAATAATTTTCAATCTATACGCAATTATATATATATTTTTAACTTTTTGGACATTAAAGCTTAAGTATTGCGATCGTAAAAAAAACTAACCTAAAATGTTGATGGATGTCGACGTCTCATGACCCCCGAACCCTAAAAAATAGTCTTTGCAATGCCGTCTGTTTGTGTGTCTATTAAAACTTAAAATTAAGGGTAGTTTACTGAAGGGCAAAAAGAGAAAAGTCTATTTTCTCAAAATCGGCTCAAACGATTTTGATTAAATTTCATTTATAAACATTAATAAATATTCCAAACAAAATGGCTACCCTCAATATTTCGGCAAAATGGCTTTAAGGGCTCCGGTCTGATGCGTTAATTAACATTTTTTATAATATCTCCGAAACTATATGAAATATAAAATTACTTAGCATTACAAATATGTATATATATTTATAATACAAATATTTTATCCGAAACAAATTTTTATAAAATCAATAACTTTCAATCTATACGCAATTATATGAATTTTTTTTAACTTTTTGGACATTAAAGTCTAAGTATTGCGACCGTAAAACAAACTAACCTGAAATTTTGATGGATGTCGACGTCTCATGACCCCCCGAACCATAAAAAATAGTCTTTGCAATGCCGTCTGTCTGTGTGTGTATAAAAACTTAAAATTAAGGGTAGTTTTCTGAAGGGCGAAAAGAGAAAAAATTGGTTTTCTCAAAATCTGCTCAAACGATTTTGATTAAAATTCGTATCTAGGCGTTGATTAAGATTATAAATAAACTGGCTATTTTCATTTTCCTATGAAAATGATTTTTAGGGTACTTTACAGAAGCGTTAATTTCCGTATCTCCACAACTATTTGAGACACTAAACAACTTATCATTGCAAAATTGTAGGACTATTAGTAATAAAAAATTTTTATTTGACATATATTTTTATAAAAGCAACAGTTTCTGAGATATTTGCTAATATATTAATACAATTTTTTGGGCTTTAGTTGAAAACATATACTACTTAAATCTTAACCCAATAATTCTCCAATGCCATAGAGTAATTAAATATAAGTATCTAAAAAAAGTATGTTATTTTTCCTTAAAGCTCTTAGGAGAAATATTTGCATGTCAATGATATATCTCCATTTTAGACTCAATAGTCAATATTTACATTTTTGTTTGGTCAAAATGTATAAATGAATAATTAAATATCAATGCGATGACTTGAAGATCTGCAACACCTTATAAAATATTTAGATTTTAACCCGAAATCGAAATTTTAATACGAAGTGTTGACACTTGTGGAAGATGCGCCTCTTTTCTCATTGATTCTATATCATTGTATATTATTTTATGCGTGTTCTTATGTGGAGTGGTGATGATACAATGTACATCATTCCGTTCAGAAATCTTACGAGTTTATAGAAAGCGAGAGAAAGTCTGTGCGGTGCGCCGTACCATTTATTTAGTATAGGGAAGAAAATATATATTTATATATTTCTACAGTAATAGATAAACTAAATAAAAATGTCACAATTTACTGTCGATAATGATTTAATAAGGTAGCTGAGAAACATTATACTTTGACAGGGATCCGAGCCTTAGTCCTTTGACTTTGGACTTCACTCTACAGACCCCGAGATCTCGGTTCAAAACCCTGGATCACTACTTGGAGAAAATAACGGTGTTAACTTGTCTTTTGTTGAGTAGCAAGTATACCTCAATTTTATTTTTGAGGTGCTGACTGACAGCTCACAGCTGACTTCTGATAGCTTTGAAAAGTAACTATGTATCCTTCCGTCGAACCATATGATCTGCAAAAACATGTATTTATCAGCCGTCACTTCTGACAGCCATAATTGAGGTCTACACAAGAAACATATATGATTGTTTTATTTATTTTTTACTAGCTTTTTCCTGCGGCATCGCTCGCGTTAATGTAAATTTTATCAATAAATTCAGTTTGTCGATTGACACAGGAAGTATCACAATAAAAACGATGGACATATTGAGGTTATTAGTCAATAGATGTAGAGATAAAGAAAAAAACAAACTACACAATATAAATCAGGATTAAGTGTAGGAGTAGAAAAGAAGTAGCGGATTGTGTGTCAGTAGAGTCACAGGTTATGCCTTGCCACGATTTAGAAGATCCTACTTCATCTTAAATTTTACTTACATTTAATTAACATCCCTTATTTACTCTGCTTGTTCTAGACCGTTGCAATCATGGGCACAGAATATATTATTATTTTAGAACGCTCCTATATACTATGTTGTATGTCCTTCCATTTGGCGCAGTTACATACAAATTCTGGGCATTGGACACACGCGAACAGGCTATATATAGCTGGCCATGGGAAAAACATGGCATTTCCAAATGCACCCTTGCTACCTGCAATGTTTGCCCTTGCGCTTTGTTAATAGTAATAGCAAAACTAAGTTTGATTGGAAACTGGAGTCTTTTGAATTGAAATGGTAGGTAAGTGGGGATTATTGGGATTCGAGGTATGATTACACTTTCCCTTTTTCCGACACCTGTTAAAATGGTGGCACAGATTTTTTTTGTTCTAATTGTGTAATTGAAGCCTCGTCCCATTACATAAACGGGGTGTATCTAAATTTCGCATAAGCATAACTGGTACACCTAATTTCAATTGTAGTTTATGCAAGGGTACAGCCGATAGCTCCAGATAATTTAAAAACTCAGCGGGATATGAAGTGCTCTGTTCTGTGTCCATGATTGTATCTATTGACAAATACTCCTTTATTTCTCCCTGCACCTCTTTCAAAATGTCAGTGTTGATTTTGTTAACGATTTCATATTTTGGTGCAAGAATTGCTCTTGCACACAACCAATGATCACAATTTAAATTTAGTTGTAAGTCTGGGTAAACCTTAGCAATGAGCTCCACATCATTTTCCACCAAAATACAGAATTCCCCTGTAAGTAAAATACAGCCTTCAGCAACCGTGTCCAAACGTCCATCGCCAATTTTCAATATTGTCTCTGCGTAATGTCTTGAATCTACGTCATTATAAAGGTGGACTCTCATATTCGTTGTTAGGATGAATATTTTCACTTTTGCCCACAATCTTGATGACTTGAGACAAGATTTGATTTTATCTTCATGTGTGCCCCTCTGGATCACCGGTAGAGTTTGTCGGAAGTCACCAGCCAGTAAAACTAACATTCCTCCTCTCTCGCAAGTCCTGAGGATTTTGGTTTAACGCCTCTATAGCTTTTTTGTGGGACATCGTACTTTCGTCCCACACTAAAAGTTTACATTGTCGTAGCATCATACCTCGAGAGCTATTTTGGTGAAATGAATAATACCAAACTTCTTACGATAATTTTGTCATTTACCATAACGGTGTGAACAGACAGAGCTTAATTAGCTGAATATAATCATTTTTAATCATTTTAAGATAGATGTGCCTAAAATAACTCAGGAACAGATTTTTATTCGGGATATCAGATTTTCTTCTGGGATACCGCAGGTCCCTTTTTCTGTACTCCAGGCATCATGTTGCAATTTTATTCATATCAGTAGGCCGAGTTGTTAAGCCGGACGACCGTCTAACAGTTATTTTTTTCTATCCGTCAGGAACAGTACTTTTTTTCTGGATGAAAGGTACCCTATGTCCTTTTCTGTACCCATGACAACGTGTATGCGAAATTTCATGATGATCGTTCAAGTAGTTTAGGCGTGAAAGCGTAACAAACAATAACAAACAAACAAACAAACTCACATTCAAATTTTTTCTGGATGAAAGGTACCCTTTTTTCTTTTCTGTACCCATGACAACGTGTATGCGAAATTTCATGATGATCGGTCGAGTAGTTTAGGCATGAAAGCGTAACAAACAATAACAAACAAATAAACAAACAAACTCACATTCACATTTTTTCTGGATGAAAGGTACATTATGTCATTTTCTGTATCCATGACAACGTGTATGCGAAATTTCATGATGATCGCCTGATGAGGCCTGTCTCAAGTCATCAATATTGTGGGCAAAAGTGAAAAAATTCAGCCTAACAACGAATATGAGAGTCCACCTTTATAATGACGTAGATTCAGGACATTACGCAGAGACACTATTGAAAATTGGCGATGGACCTTTGGACACGGATGCTGAAGGCTGTATTTTACTTACAGGGGAAATCTGTAATTTGGTGGAAAGTGATGTGGAGCTCATTGTTAAAATTTACCCCGACTTACAACTAAATTTAAATTGTGATCATTGGTTGTGTTCAAGAGCAATTCTTGCACCAAAAAATGAAATCGTTAACAAAATAAACATTAATATTTTGAAAGAGGTGCAGGGAGAAATAAAGGAGTATTTGTCAATAGATACAATCATGGACACAGAACAGAGCACTTCATATCCCGCTGAGTTTTTAAATTCTCTGGAGCTATCGGGTGTACCCTTGCATAAACTACAATTGAAATTAGGTGTACCGGTTATGCTTAAGCGAAATTTAGATGCACCCCGTTTATGTAATGGGACGAGGCTTCAATTACACAATTAGGGCAAAATATAATCTGTGCCACCATTTTAACAGGTGTGGGAAAAGGGGAAAGTGTAATCATACCTCGAATCCCAATAATCCCCACTGACCTACCATTTCAATTCAAAATACTCCAGTTTCCAATCAAACTTAGTTTTGCTATTACTATTAACAAAGCGCAAGGGCAAACATTGCAGGTAGCAGGGGTGCATTTGGAAATGCCATGTTTTTCCTATGGCCAGCTATATGTAGCCTGTTCGCGTGTGTCCAATGTCCAGAATTTGTATGTATTTGTGCCAAATGGAAGGACATACAACATAGTATATAGGAGCGTCCTAAAATAATGATCTTATCTGTGCCCATGATTGCAACGGTCAAGAACAAGCGGAGTAAATAAGGGATTTTAACTAACTGTAAGTACAATTTAAGATGGAGTAGGATCTTCCAATTCGTGGCAAGGCATAACCTGTGACTCTACTGACACACACTCCACTACTTCTTTTCTACTCCTACACTTAATCCTGATTTATATTGTGTAGTTTGTTTTTTTCTTTATCTCTACCTCTATTGACTAACAACCTCAACATGTTCATCGTTTTTATTGTCATATTCCCTGTGTCAATCGACAACCTGAATTTATTGATAAAATCTACATTAACGCGAGCGAAGCTGCGGGCAAAAGCTAGTAACATTATAAATGTGATAATATATTACTGTTTATAAAATTTTAAAATATCATATTTATTTTTAAAAAATTTAAATTTTGTATTTAATCCTATATTAGTTTTTATAATTATAAATAAATTATTTTTAATAGTTTTTATACAAATATTATTATTAATAACATTATAAATGTGATAAATCTAAATGTATTAGTATTCTTATAGAAAAATATAAAGACTTATGGTGATCGTTAGTACTAAACCAAATATTAATGCAAGATTCTTTGATGATTGAATAGTTTGGCCGAAGAATTATAAGTAGGCCTAATCGATATTTTGGAAGCCAGTCATATCAATTGATAAGTGGGCCTTTACAATGCTTTAATTATTTAAATATTGTATAGTTATGTGGAAAAACAACTTTTACTCACAGATATAATTCCTTTTTTGAGCACTTCATAAAGGTCTAAGCATATTTGTATAAAGTCCCTTAACCTAGTGGTAGCCTACTGTTTAAAAACTAAAACCTTTGTGGCTATGTATGACCTTCTTGCAACTAAATATCAACGCCGATGAGTAGTGTAATAATTAAAAACTAAACATTTTGTGCTATTGTATGAGTACTATATAACAATTCAAACTTTTGTTTATAAAATGAAAAATAATATTCTTACCTCTAGAGAAATTCTCGAAGAAAACATATTCATTATGCTCGCCTTTACAATCTGTTATATTATTTTGTTTTAATATGTAGGCCTATTTATGATAACTTTAAATAATTTAACAAACAAAAATCAATATCCAAGAAAATATGTTTAGGCCTATAAAACAAATGACAATGACAAGTCAAAAGCTATCCTAACCAACAAAAATCTATTTAAAATTCACTACTTTTAAACAGTTATAACAAAGTCTCTAATAAAAATACAATAACTTATAGCTTGAAATCTTAGCCTGGTATTTTATTTATCAACACTGGAGAAACACTCGCAAGTATTTTTTATTACACTTCACAGATGTATTTGGAATAATATAAACATCATAAAACTCGAGGTTTAGCCTATAGGCCAACACAACACAATGTTGGGGTTAAAATATCTATTTAATAGTCTTGATACACTTAAATTTTCGAATAATGTATATCGATCAATCAGAAATACTCGCTTTGCTTTTTATCACACGCTTTTATTTTATATTTAATAAATAATTATTCTAAGATCACTAAAAAAAGTTTATTTTCCTAGGATATTATGTTCACACCGAAATAATATTCTCAAAAGAACACACAGACTAAGTAGCCGAACTAATATTCAAAAACGACACTGTATTATTCAAAGTTGTAATAAAATTATTAACGGTAGCAAAGGTACGCCTGTAAATACTCAACTAAAATTTTACAAGTATTAAATATTTTTTTCGCTTCAAAATTTTTACTCGCGCACGTGGTTTTATTAACTGTATTTTATACGAGAATTCTCTGTTATAATGTCTATTTAAAATTGTTAGATTTTGGTTATGAAAATAACCGTTTGGTTGGTTGTTAAGTTTTGAAGTTTTCTTTTGCTGTTTAATTCAAATTAATTATTAAAAGCAAGAGAACGTTAAAAGTGGCCTTAAATTCTGAAAACAAATATGTCCACTGGATAGAAGCTATGCTGCCGTTGATGACGTAGGGAACTTATTTCATTTTTTACGGCGAATCGTATCCATACACGGTGTTTACAAAATTTAAGCTTAATATTATTTCAAAAAAAAAAATTGTATCTTTTTTACTCTTTATTATCACAAACCATTTATTTATATTAAAGATATGCGAGGCCAGTTATAAAAATATGAATAACTGAATATAATACTATTAAATGTAAAATTTCTCGCTCTATTTAAACTGTAATGGCCACAAGAATTAAAATAAAAACTAGATTGAATTAACTAGACTTTTTTTCTTAAATTAGATTATGTACAAGAAAATTATATTCTAATCCTTGGGGAAGCATTGTTAAAAGTGATTGATAATATTTTTAGTGATAATAATAGTGACACAAAATAATTATTATTTACAAATATGTTGACAAAAGTTACTTTCAGACAATGTTGGCATTACTAATACCATCTGCTCGCTTCTGCTAGCTGTCATGTAAAACCACAAAAGTGGAAATCAGCCTATAACAAAGCTGAAAGTATTGGGTTAAGGGGGGTCTGTCTGTGTAATGTAAGGACATTCTGAAAAGTGGTCAAATTAGAGGGGGTGAGAGGGGTCGGTGGGGTGACTGCCATAACTATAGCAGCGCACCTCTGGTGAGGTGATAATACACGGCACTACTTGGATGAGAGATTTGCAAAACATCAAGATGTCCATCCGAATCTTAACGAGCCATGTCCTGTCACACGTCTTTCACCAAATCTGCTATAAATTATGACTAATAGGTACTTCTTAGCATTGTACAAATATTGAGTAGGTAGCTTTATTTATTTGTGATAATGGCAAAGTGAATTGTAATTAATCTTTTACACACAAACACTGAAGACTTGACTTTAGACCAATGGAATCTTAGTAAGTGGATGATTACTATATTTTTAGTGGGAAATGTGTTTTAAGTTCCTTTAAAATGACGTGTAGGTGGGTATAAATCGACACTATTAATGAATTCAGTACTAAATTATATGGCAATGTCATGACCTTGATTTGATAGGCATGATCCAAACGTGAAGGTTAAAAAATACTAAGCAGGTAGGGTGTTTAAAAAATTACATTTACAGCTTAACTCCACTTTCATAAATAGGTACTTGACATAAGGTGTGATAGTAATGATCCTAATAGCGACTTGTGTATGAAAGTAATGATACAGATAGCAACTTTGGGTGTGAAAGTAATTTTAACTAAATTAGCCAACCTTCGCAAGCATAAGAACATCAAGCAAAAACTCAAATTGCAAGAAAGAACAGGAAAATGACAGCAATTGAAAATGGTAGCAGGTCCAATGATCAACGTTTTGAGATCTAGAGGTCAACCACAACCAACAGAACCAGTTGGCGTAAACATACAATTTTTTTAAAGCTTATTGCCAGATATGGAAGAGCTATCTACCAGACTTCAACGCAAGTTCGAAATAAAAGTGCTTTTCTTTGCTAAATGGTTACATGGATGACCAGGAATATGAACAAACTATGTTTACAACTTCAACTTTGAGTTGTGTTGCTTCACCAGTATCCTCACACTCCTCTTAAAACCCACAAGGACAAGTAAACCTACGAGGGTTCCAACCAAGCAATCCTTGGGAGCATTTTACCGATTAATGAAAACACTGAGTTTTTATTTGGAAAACACATCCCACGTTTGTGTTTAAAATGGTTTGTATTGATGAATTTCTAAATTATTATTATTATTATTATTATTATTATTATTATTATTATTATTATTATTATTATAACATGTTATTTAAAATAATAAATTAACATTCATTACAAACCTTAAAGTAACAAACAGTCTTTGTGTTGATGGAATACTTTTACGGAACTTAAAGTCACATTTTCTTATTTTGTCTTTTATCACGTTAAGCACATAATAAAATGTAGCTACAGACATTCTTGTAAAATTACGAAATTTGTTATCATCACTCCATAGTTCATTAATAAAGTATTGCAAAGTGTGTTCTTTACTTCGTTTTTAATTTATTGGATGCACCAACAAACGTTTGTCTTGGTTTTCTGCACAAGAAATTTCTATCCAATGTCTTAACATTACCACCACCTCATCCTCCACCACCATTGCAAAGACTGATTTCTGTTTCTGCTTCTTGTCTCCCAAAGACTCTGTTTTCGGAAAAAGCAAAAAGCAAAAACGTTTTTTCTTCTAGCAAAATTATTAAAATACATAACAAAAACTTTTTAAGCAAAGTGCTTTTCGACAAAACAAAATTGCTTTCGGTTTCAACGAAAATGTTTCTGCTATAAGTAAAACCGCATCTGCTTGGATCAGTATTGCTAGATAAGTGTGCGCCCAGCCTAATGATAATACGTAGTAGTTCTACTAGTTGCTGGTAGATCGCAATAACAGATTGAGCGCACCTTTGGTGAGTTGATAATACACGGCACTACTTGGATGAGAGATTTGCAAAACATCAAGATGTCCATCCGAATCTTAACGAGCCATGTCCTGTCACACGTCTTTCACCAAATCAGCTTTAAAGTATGACTAATAAGTACTACTTAGCATTGTACAAATACTGAGTAGGTAGATCATTTGTGAAGCTTTGGTGTGCCAAGCACAAGAGTCCGGGTTCGATTACCATGTACACTACAATAATCATTTTTCTACTAAATTGAAAAAAAATAAAGTGCGCCCTTGTGAACGGATATATCTTTTTCAAAATATTATTCTTTTGAACTGTTATAAGATTATTTAGACCTTTATAATTAAAACTCCATCAATGCAGAATTATTTCATCTCTTAATGGCTCTTTTCTATATAGTATATTTTATGCTCCCAGATTTAAAACTTAAAGCTAAGATCATATTTAACTTATAATTAACAGAATATATTTTAAATAAATGAATAGTCTTAATAGTCTACTTATTATTTACTATTTATTCATTTATTTTTTATTTATTTAGTGATAATGGCCAAGTGGATTATAGTTAATCTTGTACCACGTTCACAAATACTGAAAAATTGATTTTCAAACCAATGGAATTTGAGTATGTGGATGATTACAATATTTTTAGTGGTAAATGTGTTTTAAGTTCCTTTAAAACGACGTGTAGGTGGGTATAAATCGACACTATTAATGAATTCAGTACTAAATTATATGGCAATGTCATGACCTTGATTTGATAGGTTTTATCCAAACTTTAGGCTTAAAAAATACTAAGCAGGTAAAGTGTTTAAAAAATTACATTTACAGTTTAACTCCACTTTCATAAATAGGTACTTAACTTAAGGTGTGAAAGTAATGATCCTAATAGCAACTTGAGTATGAAAGTAATAATACAAATAGCAACTTTGGGTGTGATAGTAACTATAACAATATTAGTTTTTCGTGTGAAAGTATTTTTAACAATAGCTACATTATTTATATATAAAATAACTAATCAATAGCTAGGACATATTCTGGGTCATATTTGTTTAAAAAAATGGCATTTTAGGTTTTTTATAACTATTAAAAATGAACTAGAAACATTAAACCACTTTAATTGTATTTCTAGCAAAAATGTCATAATTTTTTTTAAATACTATTACTAGCTTTAGTATTTTGAAAAAGTTTGTGTCACATTTATAAAAATCTTAAAAAAGAAACTGTTAATGTTTTTATCGTTAGTGAACATATTTATCGATAGCTTCCAAATAAGCATGCTGTTTAAAATGTAAGTTAGTCACTATTTTTATTTCCAAATATTTTGAACGTGCGGTTCGGCGGTATTGTTTGCCCGTGATTATGAACGCTGAAACGCATCTGATTTGATATTACATATTTTCATGTGCATGACAGCGACGTGAGATTTTAAATTATTTTATTGTGGTAACAAGCTAACCTACTAGTTCATATGTGAGGAGTGAATTGTAGCATCTATAGTATAATTTTTTTAGTCTAGGTAGAAACAAAATTCACCACCTATACACCTGGCCAGGACTCGACCCCTGATCTCCCACCATCGGCTATCTAGTCTAATGCGAGACTGACGACTTTGACCATTCCACCAAAGAAGTGGGATTTTCTAAGGTACTAGTTCGTCGCTGCAGCGATGGTTGCGGATTATCATGCTTAAATATATTAAGACCTTTTTACTGGGGAGTGTTCTATGTAATGAGGCCTCACTCAACATTCTATTGAAAGGTTTACTAGTCAAAGGACAACAATTTTTGATAGTAAATTTAGAGCTTTTGGTGTTTAGTTGCAAAACGTTTATTTTTCCCTTTCACTCCAAGATGAAATATTTAAAACGACCCTTTTCACAGTTCTTTATCAAACTATTCGTTGCACTACACCAATTAAATAAGATTTTGGTTGTTATTATATTTAGGCAAAGATAATTTTTTTTCTTACTTATATACAATCATAATCAAATCTGGGCCTCCGTGGAGATGTGAAGAAAAAAAGAATTATTGTACTTATGAGGCATAGTGAATCTCGCTCTCACATTTTCCCTCATCTCTCACACACATTATTTTCTCTAAGCTTCTCACACTTTTTGCCTCTCTATTACACTCTCTCCCCTTACACATAATCTATCACACAATCTCTCTCACATTATCTTATCACACTCTCTTTTAAACTCTATCTCTCAGACACACACTCTCTCATACTTACTATCTGTCTTAAACTCACTTTCCCTCTCTCAAACTCATCTCTCTCTCACTCTCTCCCTGTCTCAAACTCTCTCAATTAAAACGTTATTTTAAACATATTTCAAGAATTTTATCTCGTTTTTTTATCTTATAATACATACTAAAACATATTTAAATATCATTGTACCGTTTATATTTTAAAGCTCTTGCGCGAAACAAAAGATAGAAAATATTTTCATGAAATTGGCAACTTAACTTTTTAATTTGCTAACTATGCTCAATATATTACTGATTTAAATGTGAGCTAACGATAGCAAATTCCAATAATAAGTAGCAGTTTCCCTAGTTTAAGCAACTCAATCTAGATGTGTTATGACCAGCATCTAAAGAGAAATCTTTTATTTGCAGATTGAAAGATTTTATGTGTTCTTTGTGTGAAATATTATTTTTCAGCAAAAGGGATATATTTTATTCAGAGATCTACAGCCATGCAGTAAATAATGGTTTCCATGGTAACTAAGCAATGAATAAAAAACTGAAAATTCTCTGTGTAAATATGGTTTTCGTGGAAGACTACTATTTTTCCCGACATCCTGGACTCCAAATCATTCAAATAAGGGGTCATTTGTCAAAATCTGTTTAGCCATTGCTCGGTAATTTCTATAACCGGAAATGGGCTTATCAAATTATATATAAGATTATTTAATTTTTAAAGACCTAATTTGGTATTTTACGATTTTTTTAAGTAATTTGGTTTTATAGTAAATGTATGCAAATATAATTGCTTTCTTTGCATGTTACTTACTTAGCACATAATTGTATATAAAGTAGGTTTAGTAATAAATTGTCTAAACACAACGATAAAACCAAATACATTCTCAATTTTATGTAATATTAGAAAGGATGTCATGCTTCAAGAAATGTCACCCTCACCCATGCATTCTTCAGAAAATGATAAAGAAAAAGCTTTCTAATGCCAAGATAGAGAGTGGAGTGGGGTTGAGCTCGATGAAGGAGATTTTCCTGCACTCGTTGTCGACTTGATTAAAATTCGTATATCTGTATTGCTTATTGAGTTTTAGGAAATCTTCTCATTTTGACATTTTTATTAATATCGATAGGTTTAGCACACTTGCTACTAATGGCCTAATTTAATTGGTAAGATCATAAACCATACCTATATGTATATATATATATATATGTAAAACTGATATGTTAAAATACTTCAATATTATCAAAGCAAGTCTTTACAAATAAGAATCACCATTAGCATGAGGAGAGCTTAAGAAAACCACAGCAATAAATCACTTGTTAAAACCACCATCAGTTCACTGAGCCAAGATTCGGAGCCTCCTCGTCAACAACTAACGAGAGCTATCTGTTAATCACGCGCTCGCCAGTCTGGCCACCCAGTCGTTTGCGTGCTGGCTCACATGCTTGTCAGTCTGGACGAACCCTAAGGAAACTTCCAATTTTTATCGTATATCCTCATGTCTTTGAAATAAAAAATACATTTTCAATTCTAAAATGAAGGCATTATAAATATAAAAATCTTTATTAAAATATATTTTTATAAAATCAATAGTTTCCGAATTATAGATATATATATATAATACACTTATATAATATAAACATATGAATATATATAAATAAATATATACATTATGGAGGTCTTTGAATTTTGAAATTGCTGTAATGCTCTATGGGTGTGGTTTTCCTCTTTTCTGTAACATTTTATATTATTTTGTTTATACTCTTTGTTAGAATGTGCAGCAATGTCTATAATCTCGTTTCAAATATATTACGAGCTGTTAGTAAATATCTCTTTTTTATTCACAGGAGCAAGAAAGTCTATGCTATGCACCCTCCCCACCTTTTTTAAAAAAAATTAGCCCTTCTGTAAAAAAAAATATAGATTTGAATGTGGATATAAATTAGAAAAAATATGTTAAAAAATTACAAAGCTTAGCTCTGTTGGTATTGGGTCCAACTATGAAGCTAAGGGTCCCGGGCTCGATCCCTGTTATGGCCGAGAAATTTATCATTGTTGGAATGTGGGTTAACCCTTTCACAGTGATGAATTGACGGCCGGGGTATGGATTTTGTGTCTGTCCTAGATTCAAGATTAGAGTAGAAAGTACAAAGTCGTATAGCCTGAACAGTACGTGGTGCTAAAAAAAAAGTTAAAAAAAAGAATAGCACCGACAACCTCCAATGGCATCACGTTACATAATTTTCGAGCCACTACTGTACTAGCTGGTTCAGGTTACAGACACTTCCAGATGGACACTAACAATATGAGCATTTGTGCACAGAATGTTTACATCAATATTCCACTTCCCCCTTTACCTCTCCACAATCATAATCTCTTTTAATGTCCTTTCTCTTCAAATGCTTTTTCTAATGTATTTTATCTCCTTTGTTCAGACGTAACGAATTAGTTTTATAACAACTATCAAAACATAGTTTGTATGTCCCAAATTCAATTCCCGCGTCAAGATGTTATTTTTTAATTTAAATAATATGTAGATGAGGCTATAACATTGATCAACAAATACTCATATTCGACATCATGTAGAGATAATGCTTTAAATACTTAACATCCACCCCTAACCCTCCACTCGATTAGTTCGGCATATCTGTATAAAGCACACTTAGTGAGTTTAATTAATATTAATATTCTTATTGATTAAACTTGTATGTTAATGATGAGCTATATCTAAAACAGAGAAAATGTACCCACATTTCTGTGGAGGGACAAAGGGAAACCATGTAGAAAGATGCACCCTTTGTTTATCCATTCGGGATTTGAACTCTGACCACCATTCAACGTTAAAATAAATTAAATGAACTTAGTGTTTAAATCAAGTTAAGGTTAACTTTAAAAATGAACCGACGGTTTAGTTCGGTACCGGGGTGACCTTGCGGTCTAGGGGTAAGGTGTCAGACTTCTGTACTGAGGGTCCGTGGCTCAATGCTCCGTCCCGGCACAGATTTATCTGATTGCCAAACCTTTCCTTCACCTTTGACAATACGTGTATTAATCACAACTTGTGAATGTGTGGAATGCCAGGCCTCCACCATGGTTCGGATTCCACGTTAAACTGTAGGTCCTCCATTTCATCTCACAATCACCCCTCCATTACACACTAGCGTAAGTGTGAACGGGTAGTAATTAATAGTTCGATCCCTGACTTACAGTTCTCATTCATAATATCCAGAGAAGAAGACTGTCTACCTGCTAATCCGCCCCCTCCCCCACCATCTCTGCCCTTCCCATAATTTCAGCCCAAGACTTTCCTGTCCACCGCTGACGAAGATAGGTTTTTGGTTCTCAACGGAACGGACCGTTAGCATCCACTTTCATCGTTTTCTCAGTGACAAAAACGCTATCTTGCAGTTTTTTCTCGATATTAACGCTGTCCAAACAACGTTAAGCTAGAAACATGAAACTCTTGAAAAATACTCTTCTTACAGTTAAAAAATACTTCTTCAACTGTTTAAAAAAAACCTAAACAGGGAAACCGTAAAGGCGCGGGTAGACAATTATCCTAGCTTCCAAACCGCTTAATCTGGAAAGATGAAACTATTGCAAACCTGGTATCTTAGAATGCGTGACTACTGGTGCAGATAATCTCAAAACAATAAACCTAAAGTGATAAAACTTTATATACATGCAAAGAAAAAGTGGAGAGTGAAAATTGGGATAAATTTATTTAAAAATGTTACCATTTATTACGAGGATAATTTTGTTCACTACCATTATGTGCTGCTTAATGCAGTAGTCTTCTAGTTTTCTGCCCTTGCAACGCCGCGTTCTTTCAGCGAATTATCCATTAAGCGTATTACGCGTTTATTACTTATTAAGCTCAAAATCGGGCTAAATATTTCCTTGATATAAGTAGATAACGAGAATGGTGGCATTTGATTTTAGTAGTTTTTCCCCCCTTCTAATCTAATTTACGGCCGGTAACGAATTATGCAAGAAAGACTGTAAAAACTTAAGTCTCCATTCGTGAATGAGTTGTACAAACATTTTCATTAACTTTCATATGATGAATAGTCGTTAGTTATTCTGAAATACATCACTATATGTGAGCCTGTGAGAAAAATCTCGGGTAAAACAGAATATATATCAATAAGATTGGCTACATTCCATTACAAAGTCGAAGGCAAAATATTTTGCTCAAAAACTTTCTAGAACATTTTTATGATAACGCGACGACGAGTATAGATGCTTCAAAACAAAATAAAAAACGGAGACACACCTAAATATGGTAGAGTATTACAGATGAATAGGCCTCACGCGATGTATTATGATGTTCGTGATATAATAAAAACCCATTTAGCAAGCTTCCCAACAATGGAAAGCCATTTTGGTCGGAATAAATCTGTCAAAAAGTGCTTAAGCCGTTATTTGTCCCTTAAAAAAATGTACATACTATTAAATAGCCAAAACCCTGAGGTCACGGTCAGTTTAACTCTCTATAAAAATATTTTACCGGGAATAAAAGTTGAGGTTTGGAGCACCAAGGTCTGATACACGCCAACAATGGGATTTATTACTTTCTCTCTATCTTACAGGTAGAGAAAGTATTGTGATCGTCAAAAAAATCGAACTCGAGATTTTGATGAATTTTGACGTTTCATGACTTACTGAATCAGAAAAAGTGGTTTTTGAATTTCCGTCTGTCTGTCTGTCTGTCTGTCTGTCTGTCTGTCTCTCTGTACCTCCAACTAGAGCCTAAACTATTTTACCGATTGAGCTGAAACTTGATATCTAGGGTTTTCATAGGGTTGCCCCGAGGGATTTTTGGAATTGGATATCTACCCCTAAAATTAAGGGTAGTTTACTGAAGGGAAAAAAGAGAAAAAGTCGATTTTCTCAAAATCGGCTCTAACTATTTTGATTAAATTTCATTTATGAACATTAATAATATTCCAAACAAAATGGCTACTCTATATATTTCGGCAAAATCGCTTTAACGGCTGCGGTCTGATGCGTAAATTAACATTTTTTATAATAGCTTCGAAACTATTTGAGATATGAAATTACTTAGCATTACAAATATGTATATATATTTATAATACAAATATTTTATTCGAAACATATTTTTATAAAATCAATAACTTTCAATCTATACGCAATTATATATATATTTTTAACTTTTTGGACATTAAAGCTTAAGTATTGCGACCGTAAGAAAAACTAACCTGAAATGTTGATGGATGTAACCGTCTCATGACCCCCCGAACCCTTAAAAATAGTCTTTGCAATGCCGTCTGTCTGTGTGTCTATTAAAACTTAAAATTAAGGGTAGTTTACTGAAGGGAAAAAAGAGAAAAAGTCGATTTTCTCAAAATCGGCTACAACGATTTTGATTAAATTTCATTTATAAACATTAATAAATATACCAAACAAAATGGCTACCCTCAATATTTCGGCAAAATGGCTTTAAGGGCTCCGGTCTGATGCGTCAATTAACATTTTTTTTAATAGCTACAAAACTATTTGAGATATGAAATTACTTAGCATTACAAATATGTATATATATTTATAATACAGATATTTTATCCGAAACATATTTTTATAAAATCAATAACTTTCAATCTATACGCAATTATATGAATTTTTTTTAACTTTTTGGACATTAAAGTTTAAGTATTGCGACCGTAAAAAAAACTAACCTGAAATGTTGATGGATGTCGACGTCTCATGACCCCCCGAACCCTAAAAAATAGTATTTGCAATGCCGTCTGTCTGTGTGTCTATAAAAACTTAAAATTAAGGGTAGTTTACTGAAGGGCGAAAAGAGAAAAATTTGTTTTTCTCAAAATCTGCTTAAACGATTTTGATTAAAATTCGTATCTAGGCGTTGATTAAGATTATAAATAAACTGGCTATTTTCATTTTCCTATGAAAATGATTTTTAGGGTACATTACAGAAGCGTTAATTTCCGTATCTCCACAACTATTGGAGAAACTAAACAACTTATCATTGCAAAATTGTAGGACTATTAGAAATAAAAAACTTTTATTTGACATATATTTTTATAAAAGCAGCAGTTTCTGAAATATTTGCAAATATATTAATACAATTATTTGGGCTTTAGTTGTAAACATATACTACTTAAGTCTTAACGCAATAATTCTCCAATGCCATAGAGTAATTAAATATAAGTATCTAAAAAACTATGTTATTTTTCCTTATATCTCTTAGGAGAAATGTTTGCATAGCAATGATCTATCTCCATTTTAGACTCAATAGTCAATATTTACATTTTTTATTGGTTAAAATGTATAAATTAATAATTAAATATCAATGCGATGACTTGAAGATCTGCAACACCTTATAAAATGTTAAAATTTTAACCAGAAATCGAAATTTTAATACGAAGTGTTGACCCTTGTGGAAGACATTAAACTGTTTGAAATGCTCTTAGGTGGACAAAGATGCGCCTCTTTTCTCATTGATTCTATATCATTGTATACTATTTTATGCGTGCTCTTATGTGGAGTGTTGATGATACAATGTATATTATTCCGTTCAGAAATCTTATGAGTTTATAGAAAGAGAGAGAAAGTCTGTGCGGTGTGCCGTACCATTTATTTTTTACTAAACTTAAAACTGCTGAAAATTAAGATTAGGGATTAAATATAGAGCTAGAAAGTAAACTACATCATTGTGAAGCTGCGCAAGCTTATCAAAATCTTGAAATGGATTCTAAAAATCTGAATAGCCCTAGTACGTATTTAATAAGGAGTGGATATATTTCAGAAATACACCAGAAATGTATGGTATCTGGTCATAGTTTTCTACCCTGTGACAGGGATTTTGCATGCATCGAGTACAGCAAAGAATCAATTAAGCCTATGATTCCCACGGATTGGAAATATGTAACTGCCCATTACTGAAGGAGTAAACAATTTTTAGTGAAGAAGATGAGCCAAAACGATTTAAAAGATTTTGATTGCATAATGAATGAATTAAATAAATGGTACGGCGCACCGCACAGACTTTCTCTCTCTTTCTATAATCTCGTAAGATTTCTGAACAGAATAATGTACATTGTATCATCACCACTCCACATAATAACACGCATAAAATAATATACAATGATATATAATCAATGAGAAAAGAGGCGCATTTTTGTCCACGTAAGAGCATTTCAAACAGTTTAATGTCTTCCACAAAGGTCAACACTTCGTAATAAAATTTCAATTTTTGGTTAAAAATTTTAACATTTTGTAAGGTGTTGCAGATCTTCAAGTCATCGCATTGATATTTAATTATTCATTTATACATTTTGACCAATAAAAAATGTAAATATTGACTAATGAGTCTAAAATGGAGATAGATCATTGCTGTGCAAACATTTCTCCTAAGAGCTTTAAGGAAAAATAACATACTTTTTTTAGATACTTATATTTAATTACTCTATGGCATTGGAGAATTATTGCGTTAAGACTTAAGTAGTATATGTTTACAACTAAAGCTCACAAAATTGTATTAATATATTTGTAAATAACTCAGAAACTGTTGATTTTATAAAAATATATGTTGAATAAAAGTTTTTTATTTCTAATAGTGTAACGGGCTAAATTGGATTAGCCCTGTTCGATTGGAATGTGTGAGAATGAACTGATGCAAGCAAAACAAAATATATTACTTTAATACTAGTGTCCCATACTAGACTAGTAACTTGTATTTGTTTTCTTTATTTACTCACTCCGCCGAGTTCTGCACCTAGCCCGAGGCCCCATTGGAAGGAGTGAAGAATGAAAACCACTCCCCACTTGGAGCTCCGTTCTCGTTGAAATCAACAAACCGACTGATAGCGCCTCTACGGCTGTCAGCTCATGCAAGTCACGTTTCCAGACGTCTATCGAAGCTTCCCCCACCACTCATCGCTGGCTGTTCTGTCAACGGGCCTTCAGTACTATATATTCATCGGTGAACTGGGTTAAAATATTCAATATCACTGCTGGACCAGCCGAGAAACCTTGCGTACACCGCTGGGCAACGAAGTATACGTTACACCAAGGGACTTGCCGTCTAGGACGATGGATTCACCGCTCGATAGGAGGAAATAATAATGATGGTCACACCGTACAAGAGAGAACAGCTATAGCCAACCGCTTGGTCTAGAGTCTAGACCTAGGTCGTATCATTTCTATTATTATTTAGCAGGGTTAATAAACCCCAGGGTTAGGGTTATGCGTTTCCTGTCTTTTCATTGTTCGGAGTTACTCTAGGGTTAAGTTAGGGTTAATGTTTTGGTTGTTATGTTAGGATACCTTAGGGTTAAGTCATGACCAATGTTTTTGTTATTGTGTTGAGATAGGAGCGAACTTGGCTCCTAATCCCGCACGCGCCAAGCGCTTTTTCGGCCCTACATTTTGGGTAGCCGTTCTAAGTGTTGCATCCCTCACCACATACTATGTAACCATTGTGGTATTTTTTAATGTGGTTCGCGGGCAAGCAACGGTTCAGGTACTAGTGAGGACCTGGGAAGTATGCCTTGTTAGGCACCTTTTTTTGTACTCTAACGTAGGTTATGGTTTTCAACCTGCGGGCCGGCCTTGTCCTTCAGACGCGGCTCGTGTTTTGCCTTTTGAGTTCAGTTGCTTTCCCTCAGGAATATCTGACTCAGGTATCGATACTGCCCCTTAGGTACTGGCCAGGTTTTCTGTATCACTGGCTTTAATTTTTTGCGGCACTCCTCTAAATGTGCTCAACTTGTGGATCATTGCCGCCGACCCTGCTCGGCTCGCGAATTCTAGTGTTTTGTAAAGTTGTATCTTTGCCCGCTGGGCGATGGGTTCTAGCCCAACCTAGCAGGTGCTCGTTATACCTGAACCCGACCTTACCCAAGGCTAAGGCCACCTGTGAGCACACGGGCAAGAACTGTTTTTAAGACTTTGCTAAATTGTCATTTCATGTATCTTGTGATTGCTAGGCCTTAATAGTTGTTATGTACACTATACAATCTAATAACTTATCAACATTCTTTAATGGTTCTTATTGAGTTTATGTGCAAAACTATACCTTGTGTCAAACTATGCTATGTGCCTTATCTCATTAAATCATTCTACAATTGATTCCCTCGTTTGCAATTTATTATATATTTGTGTTTACGTGTCTCGTTACTCCTTCCTTATCGAAAGCTACTGTAATTGCCCCATTAAGTAACCCCCAAGGAAGGGGAGTCGGGGCAATAGTCCTACAATTTTGCAATGATAAGTTGTTTAGTTTCTCAATTAGTTGTAGAGATACGGAAATTAACGCTTCTGTAAAGTACCCTAAAAATCATTTTCATAGGAAAATGAAAATAGCCAGTTTATTTATAATCTTAATCAACGCTTAGATACGAATTTTAATCAAAATCGTTTGAGCAGATTTTGAGACAACAAAATTTGTCTCTTTTCGCCCTTCAGTAAACTACCCTTAATTTTAAGTTTTTATAGACACACAGACAGACGGCATTGCAAAGACTATTTTTTAGGGTTCGGGGGGGAGGGGTCATGAGACGTCGACATCCATCAACCTTTCAGGTTAGTTTTTTTTACGGTCGAAATACTTAAACTTTAATGTCCAAAAAGTTAAATATATATATATATATATATAATTGCGTATAAATTGAAAGGTATTGATTTTATAAAAATATGTTTCGGATAAAATATTTGTATTATAAATATATATACATATTTGTAATGCTAAGTAATTTCTTATCTCAAATAGTTTCGGAGCTATTATAAAAAATGTTAATTTACGCGTCAAACCGGAGCCCTTAAAGCCATTTTGCCGAAATATTGAGAGTAGCCATTTTGTTTGGAATATTTATTAATGTTCATAAATGAAATTTAATCAAAATAGTTTTAGACGATTTTGAGAAAATCGACTTTTTCTCTTTTTTCCCTTCAGTAAACTACCCTTAATTTTAGGGGTAGATATCCAATTCCAAAAACCCCTTGGGGCAACCCTATGAAAACCCTAGCTATCAAGTTTCAGCTCAATCGGTAAAATAGTTTAGGCTCTAGTTGGAGGTACAGACAGACAGACAGACAGACGAAAATTCAAAAACCACTTTTTCGGATTCAGGGAGTCATGAAACGTCAAGATTCATCAAAATTTCGAGTTCGATTTTTTTGACGATCACCATACTTTCTCTACCTGTAAGATAGAGAGAAAGTAAAAGGTAAAATGAAAATTATGGAGTTCAAGCTGCTAAAAAGTCTCAAGATGACCCTGTTTCACACTACGCTAGGGCATCCCACAGCATATTGAGACCGTGGTAAATACATATGGTGTTTCAACTTAATTTTGAGCTGCGTGACCCTTATCAAACACCAGCCTTGAACCAGGCGTTGATTCCAATTAGCAAGGAAAAGAAAGCAGATCTGATTGATATGATTCAGTTCATGGATGAAGAAGACCATCATGATTCTTACAATAACTCGCCTTCTATATGAATGTGTGACCTCTTCCATTTATATGTGAGTTTTATATGCCTTTATTTTATTGATCAACAGTTTTATTTTCTGAGCAAAATAGAAGAACATCGTGATTTTTACTAGAACCGGCCATCTATATGAATGTGTTTTTTGTCTTCTATATGGATATGTGCCCTCTTCTATCTGTATGTGAATGTTGTGGGAATATTTTTTATTGTTCAACAGTTTCATTTTGTGAGAAAAATATACTTCTAATTTAAAAAAAAGATTTTGTGCCATTGTATGATTCTTGTTCCCTCCCTCTTCCCACATTGAAAAAATATATATTGCTGAGTAGAAGAATAACGTGGTATATAGCTAGTTCAATCTTGCTCAACTATTTTCAACATTACCTAGGAAAAAGGCGCTTCCTAAAAAACGACAAAAGCGATATACCACATTCTTCCAGTCATAGAATCTATTTCTGTCTCATTGAGAAGGGGTAGCATAAAAGTAAAAAAAATAACATAGTGCCAAGCGTGGGCAGTGTGGACAAGGCATTACTCCAATGGGCGGTACCATCTTGCTCAGGGTCAGTACTGCCAGCCTAAATATTAGTCGCGCTACCAGGAGGGAGAATGGGTGGGGGGGACGCGACTCACTTTACCTGCCTTGGTCAGTGTGTGATTGGGAGTGCACTCTGGCTCTGTGCAAGCGTCGCGACGCCGGTGGCCTCAGATGGGATCAGAAGCATCAGCTCCCCAATGCCACATGTCCCTTAGGGCCGTCCTCATGGCCACCATCTCTTATACGCCTGAAGGGAGCGTGAGGATAATAATTATTGCCGATACCCCGGGCAATTTAGTTAGAATTGGTGGTCTCCCCTGAAGCTCGTGGATAGCCACGTCCAAGGAAGGGAGGCATGCCGTAGCCAGTCTTAGTGTGGAGTGGTAGTCCAAGCATCAACTTCAAGAACTAAGAAGAGATATACACCTCGTAAGGGAGGGGTGGGAGGGGGGGCGTTAACTGGGTGACGTGTATAACAGAAGTGACATAATACAAGTTTGGAATAAGTTAATTTTAGGGGCGTGGCTTAACAGGCTGGCTGAGTGCATCAGGTGAGCCAATCCCAACATGAAACCTCTGGCTCACCCCGCAAATGATCTAACATTCGAATCCCCAGATATTACCTCCAGTTATCTCACCAAGGTGGACCAATGTACCACCTCATCCACCCTCCCCCTCTAGTAGTGGTTGTAGGGACCCGGTCTTTGGTGAGTGAATAATATCGCTTGAGTCTTCACACTCTTCACAACTAAGGATTCGACCGGATTTCTTGACAAGCTTGTCCAACAGATCCCGCAACGCGAAGGTGAGTCTGGCTCAAACCATCTTAGCGTCGAAGGACATTATTTCTGCGCACACCAAGGCTCTTGATAGTGGCACTTGTTTATTTATAAACATATTTTTATTTGGCAAATCAATATATAGCTATAAAATTACAATAGAAACCTACACCACCACTGGAGGGCTCTCGAACGTTAAGCAATTAAGACAGAAAATATTTAAAACCTATTAATACTTTCAGAAAAGGGTGGAAGAATCATTAGCCGGGCAACCAAATTTTTTTTAAATGGAGCATCACATGTTCATACAAAACTATAGTCAAAATGTAGACTATTAGAATTAAGTTTTAATATTAAGTCTCATATAAACATAAGTAACTCTCAAATTGTAAGACCAGCCGTGAGCTGAAATTTGTAGAGTATAAAATTGAGGTGGCCATTTCCAAAAGATCTCTTGTCCAGAATTTTAAAAATTGAGTTATTGGTTCTACCGTATTCAGTATAGGCTTTTCTATGAGGGAAACCATTCATCTTGTTCCAAAACACACTCTAAGCCCTCTAAAAACGTATTTAAAAGTAGTGCTTATTTCCAAAGTGTCTCTTGTCCGAGCTATTAAAAGCTAAGATGGCGGTCAACTGACATTCAAGACTTAAGAAACAGAATGTCTTTAGTCCAACATCATTCAACAATGAAATCCATAGTATTTTTTTTCAAAACCGTCTCTTGTCCTTAGACTCTAATAATGTAACCATGGATAAAATAGAGAAAAATCATCAAATAAGCTTTGTTTTACGCCGTTACGTTTTAAAATTAATATAGTGGCAGCCCTGACGAACAGCTGAAAATAAAAATATATGTGTTTTGTCGGTAGGTTATGTTGATTAGTTTACTGTAAAGTGTGCAGTTTTTCAAGCTATTTTTCTGTGTTTGAGTGGTTTATATTGATTAATAATAATTAATAATGGAAGAAATTCTAATTCAAAGGACTGTTGTTCCATGTTCTAAAGGTAGAGGTAGAAAACAGGCAAGAAATGTAGAAATGTGGGCAAAAACATTAAAAACGAGAAAACTCTATTCATCTAAAGCTTTACCACGACTTCCTAAATTTCACCATAATGGTGGTGCAATAGAATGTAAAAATCTTTCTTTACAAGATATTCGTAAATATCATCAATCATTTTATTCTGAGAAAAAGAAAAATGTTCAGGATAATTTTATTCTCAAATATACTATTAGTGAAACTCCTAAAAGAAAGAGAGCAAGAAATGAGCGGAAACAAACTACATTAATGTGGACTCGCTATTTCATTCCAAAATCTAAGGATGGGCAGACAACTCAAATTCAGGTTTGTAAGAAAGCATTTTGTAGTATATTGGGTATTGGTGAAAAACGGGTACAACGAGTTTGCAGACGACATTTTTCCAGTGGAAAACTAGAAACTGAAAATAGAGGGGGAGACCACAAATCCCACCTATTTGTAGATAAAAGGGGGGCTGTTAAGTCTTTCATAGAGAATCTTGTTTCTTTAGAGAAACATTACTGCAGGGCTGCAAATGCTATGAGACAGTATTTACCTAGCTATCTATCAATAGCAAAGCTTCATCGAATGTACAATAATAATGCAGAAAAATATCTTAAAGTGCCCTATTCTTACTTCTTCCACATTTTTACCATAGAGTATAACCTAAGCTTTGGGTCCCCAGCTGTTGATAAGTGTTCCAAGTGTATACAATTTGAGTTAAAATTGAAAGCAGGTGACAAGACTTGTGAAACAGATTTCATATTGCACAAGAAGAGAAGTGAGGCATACTTTTCCTTATTAAGACAGAAGAATGAGGGGGAGATTACGCTTACGTTTGATTGTCAGAAGAACCAAGTTTTGACACGAATTCCAGATCAAGCTGCCTACTATTGCAGACAATTTAATATTTACAACTTCACCATCTGTGAAAGGACCTCCACATAAAAACAACCCAAGGAGAAAGTTTTCATCTACACCTGGACAGAAGGCGATGCTGCAAAATGCTCTTCACAAATTGCATCAGCGGTATTTCATCGCTTGCAGAACACAACCTATACAGGTATGTCTACTGTTAGGCTCTTTGCCGATGGGTGCGGAGGGCAGAACAAGAATTCAACAATGATTTGCATGCTGATTTATTTGCTGGCCAAGTTGGCACCGTCACATGTAAAGGAAATTCACCTTTTTTTCCCAGTACCGGGTCACTCTTACATTCCTCCTGACCGTGTTTTTGGGAAGATTGAACTAGACCTTAAAGGCCACGACACAATAGTGAAACCAGAAGAGTACTTGGAAGTTTTTGAAAAACATGGAACAGTTCTGAAATTGGGTCAAGACTGTCCCATCTATGATTGGAAGAAAGTGTCTCAAGAGAATTTGAAAAAGCCACAGCAGTGGCACTTTAAGTTTTCTTCTACCAAAAGATTTTTAATCTCCAGAGGACAAACTCCAACGGCTTCAATTCTAGTTCAGGGTGAACCATTTTATTATACTAACTCTGGTGTACCAAGGAAGGTTTTGAAACCTAAATTGCAAGAAACAGACTTCAATTCACCACTTATTGAGCCTGGTGTCCCGATAAAACCCCAAAATATTGCGGATGTAAAGAAACTGTTAACATTGCCTTTCGGTGAAGAATGGGAGATGATGGCAGATCTCAAGTTCTATCGTGAAATTATTCAGCGGAGAGAAATAACAGAAGACCAATCGGAAGATGAACTTGAAGGGGGCATTATGGAAGATAAATAAGACTTTTAGGATTAAAGGTGCTTTAATAATGAGTTTCTATTATATTTTTAAATTTGTCATTTTAAGATTGTAAAATTAATTAAAACTCAAAAACTTTTTCTATAATTTTTAATTGTTTTTTATGCTATATTTATTAACTTTGGATATAAACATTTCTGATCTGAGTTATGTGGTAATTTAATTTAAAATTTTGTTTTTATTTTGATGTAATTTAAATCAAAATGTTTGTTTAATAATTTTTCTGTCAATATTTTTATGCAATTAAACAAACTATATCCTTCACCTGTAACCAAACTGTCTCTCGTCCAATGTTATTTTTTCCAAAACGACTCTTGTCCTCTCTTTTGTTCCAAAACGACTCTTGTCCAAACTTATATAATTAATAATTAAAAAACGAGAGGAATAGAGAGAAAATAACCGATTCTAAGACTCTTGGTAACATTATGAATAGATAAAAAAAATCTTAACAAGAGATCGACAATATTAATGTTTTTCGTGATTTGCCGAAAAACATGAAAAGTGGACAAGAGACCTTTTGGAAATAGGCACCTCATTTATAAAAAAAGTAACTCTTTGGGCTGATTAAATGACTCACTCAGATTAGGGAGGGGGAAAAAAACCCACTCCATGACACATAGTGAGTGGACCTTTGAGCTAGAATTAATTAATAATATAAATATAAATGTCTCACCTATTCTGTTGGAAGGGTCCGGGGTAATGAATATTTACAGAAACCAGGGGAAGGGGTCTCACCAGGTTTCAATTGAATCGTTTTATAACACACAACACATGCTCGGAGAGCAGGGCTAAAAGTAATAAACTTACTTTGTAACAACTGAAGATGACTCGTAATAGATTAGTGTTGTGGGCAAATGCCAGGACCTCCACATACTTTCTTTAGCATCTTCACATCCCAGTCCCTTTTTGGGCTAAATGTATTCCAAGCACCTTGATTTCCAACACCCTAAATTGGTTTTCATATGTAAGATAAGAGACCACGTTTCATAGCCATAGAGAGCAACAAATAAAATTATTGTTTTGTATATTCTGAGTTTTATATTCCTCGACAGCAGGCGAGGTGTCAACAAGTTACCGACCGAGTAGTAGCATGCATTTCCCGAATGTATTATTTTCCTAATTTCCACACTAATATCGTTATTAATAGTTAAGATTATTCCTAAATATCTAAACTGATTACATGTTGTTCGAAACAACATACAAATCATCGTCCCCTATCTGTGTTCTCTGTTTGATCCAAGGGCCTAGAAAGCTAATATTTCTAGGGTGGTTAATATATAATTTTACTATAACGTTAGCCAATAAAAGTTTTTATACATATATATATATATATATATATATATATATGAACCCCCTAGGGGGCTCAATCGAATTTAAGGGGGAGTTCAGATCCCCCAACCCCTCTTTTTACGCCCTTGCTAATTATCTACTCTCTAGCGAACTTTCTTCCCAAATATAGGTATAAAGTATAAACTTTCAAGTCAAATACACACATACACCCATTTTAAACAAAATTCCTAGAGATATTTTCGAAACAATTAAAATTTTCCAAAAATAGTGTTCAATAAATAACCCTTTTTTTAAGGGATAAGATTTGAATTAAAAAATTGGTCAAAGGTAACGTCATATAATGTCTAAATATAAAGTATAAAAAAAAATCCATCAAACCGTTTCGGTTGTCACACCTGTAACAGACAAACGAACCGAGGTATGGACACAATTTCCAGATTCATTTTTTTGGGCTCCAGACACATTAAATATCAATATTTTTCATATTATAAAGGTTGAAGTTTTTTCACAATCACAATATTTTATCTTGATATGATAAAGTAAATTATATATGGTAGAAATAATAAAGGGTTTTCAAACAATATTATATAATCCCAATGTTATATTTTAACTTATTAAAATGTTTATATAATATTGTTAATACCAGCAGCTTTGACATTATTAGTACTCGTACTAATGAGCAAGAATATGGTAAAGTTTATTAAGTCTGGTTTGCTGGTGACGGGGAATTCGGGATTTGAATCTTGGGGTAGTGTACTGAGGGTTGTTTTTCCTAAGTTATTTCCCACTGTTCCCTCTCCGTGCAAATGCGTGTACATTTCTTCTACATTATACCTCTATCTTTCCTACAGTAATAGCGTAATTAGTAGCCTACTCATACTTATAACCGAAAAGGTAGTGAAACACTAAAAAGTAAAAAATAAAATAAAACATCTCACCTCTTTTAGTGTCTCGGAGGGAATAGTTTCTGCTAGAGGTTCTTCTAATAATCAGGTGCCAAGCATAAATCTACGTTTTTAAAGATTTGACAATTTTGTATATAATTTCCACTAATATTATATTAGCAACTACTATTTTACCACTGAATACCTTCTAGCACAACCTTTCACAACCTTGTGATAGCTAGCAAAGCTTTTAAAATTTTATTTATCACTTCAAACATTTCATAGTTACAAAATAAGGTTTTTATTAAGTAAGTGTGTTAGAGAATAGATGGAGAAAGGGCTTTAAATCTACCTACATAAAATACTAACTCCATATCTGATAATTTTTTAAAATCTAAACTGCACTTTCCTCTTGTTAATTCCTCCAGTAAGATCTTACAAGGGATAGCAAAAAGGTTTTACTGCATTTTTTTGTACTCCAATTCACTCAGCTCATTCCAAAAAATGCCCTCTGTTTTCCAATACCACATTGAATATAGGGAAATAAGCAGGACCGGTTCTGGCAGGTGTGCAGTTAGTGCATTCAAGCAGGCGGCCAAATCTATAAGGCGGCTGCAGCGACCTTTTTATTGTTCACGTTTGTATTAAAGTTTAAAATTAAAATATTGTTCAATATATATATATATATATTTTATTTTTTTAAAGTGATTAGTGAGGAAATAGCATACGTGGTATTGTTAATCAACAATCTTTTATTTCTCTCATTCTAATAGTTTGATAAATAATAACTCACCAGTAGGCCTAGATAGCAGGCAAGGCCAAGTTTGTGAAAGTTTGTTTCTGTATAATTCTGACACATCGTGCCACTAACTAAGCTATTTAAAATAGTTTCTTCGAGTGTTCTCGTATGAGCTTTATCATAATGGTGGACCGAAGCCATACTCTGGAAGGTTTAACTAGTAACATATCAAGTCACATTGACAGGTTAAATATATAACCAAAAACTAGTGTAAAACTATAACTATGTAACTATAAACTAGTGTAAAATTGGAGCTTTTGCTAATATACGATAAACATAACATTTATGTGTTTTTACTTTCTCTCTATCTTACAGGTAGAGAAAGTATGGTGATCGTCAAAAAAATCGAACTCTAGATTTTGATGAATCTTGATGTTTCATGACTCCCTGAATCCGAAAAAGTGGATTTTGAATTTCCGTCTGTCTGTCTGTCTGTCTATCCGTCTGTCTGTCTGTCTGTCTGTCCGTCTGTCTGTCTGTCTGTACCTCCAACTAGTGCCTAAACTATTTTACCGATTGAGCTAAAACTTGATATCTAGGGTTTTCATAGGGTTGCCCCGAGTTATTTTTGGAATTGGGTATCTACCCCTAAAATTAAGTGTAGTTTACTGAAGGGCAAAAAGAGAAAAAGTCGATTTTCTCAAAATTGGCTCTAACGATTTTGATTAAATTTCATTTGTAAACATTAATAAATATTCCAAACAAAATGGCTACTCTCAATATTTCGGCAAATTGGCTTTAAGGGCTCCGGTCTGATGCATAAATTAACATTTTTAATAATAGCTCCAAAACTATTTGAGATATGAAATTACTTAGCATTACAAATATGTATATATATTTATAATACAAATATTTTATTCGAAACATATTTTTATAAAATCAATAAATTTCAATCTATACGCAATTATATATATTTTTTAACTTTTTGGACATTAAAGTTTAAGTATTGCGACCGTAAAAATAACTCTCCTGAAATGTTAATAGATGTCATCGTCTCATGACCCCCCGAACCCTAAAAAATATTCTTTGCAATTCCGTCTGTCTGTGTGTCTATTAAAACTTAAAATTAAGAGTATTTTTACTAAGGGCGAAAAGAGAAAAAATAGGTTTTCTCAAAATCTGCTCACACTATTTTGATTAAATTTCGTATCTAGGCGTTGATTAAGATTATAAATAAACTGGCTATTTTCATTTTCCTATGAAAATGATTTTTAGGGTACTTTACAGAACCCTTAATTTCCGTAACTCCACAACTATTTGAGAAACTAAACAACTTATCATTGCAAAATTGTATGACTATTAGAAATAAAAAACTTTTATTTGACATATATTTTTATAAAAGCAACCGTTTCTGAGATATTTGCAAATATATTAATACAATTTTGTGAGCTCTAGTTGTAAACATATAATACTTAATTCTTAACGCAATAATTCTCCAATGCCATTGAGTAATTAAATATAAGTAAGTATCTAAAAAAAGTATGTTTTTTTACTTTAAACTTTTAGGAGAAATGTTTGCACAGCAATGATCTATCTCCATTTTAGACTCAATAGTCAATATTCACATTTTTTATTGGTCAAAATGTATAAATGAATAATTAAATATCAATGCGATGACTTGAAGATGTGCAACACCTTATAAAATGTTAAAGATTTAACCAGATATCGAAATTTAATACAAAGTGTTGACCCCTATTTACCCAATATTAATCTTTTTTATTTCATTAATTTGTAACCCCCTTTTCCCCAAATATCACTTCGTAAGAGATAGTAAGACAAAGGAGAGAGAAAGTCTGTGTGGTGCACCATACCATTTATTTAATTTTGAGATTATTTATTCTAGTTAGTAGGCTTATGTGTTTTTATTTGGTGAGTATTTCTTTTAGTCCTGATGAATAGATCACAAATCCAAAAGAACTGTTCAGAATACAATTTTATCTAACAATTGTTGATACGGCCTTAAATTCCATTTAAGAAAGATATGGAAATCTATATGAATGTAAAGATGTTTTTAAATTTCTTTGTGAATTTCGAGAAATTAGTGAAGGGGTAATTAAAAAAATCTTGTTTTGATTTAGATGTTTCCCTTCAAATAAATATAGGAAGCTCAAGTTTTAAAGATATTGATGGTATGGAGCTATTCAATGAGATGATAACATATTATGGAGTTCTGAGAAGTGAAATTGCAGATCCTTTAAAAAAACGTAACATATATTACTTAAAATAACTTAATGTCATCATTTCCTAATCTATTTATAGCTTTGAGAAGTCTTCTGACATTACCAGTTAGTGTAGCCTCAGGTGAAATTATTTTTTCGAAACTCAAACTTATAAAAAAATATTTTAAAATGTCAATACTCAGAGAGGTTTAGAGATCTAAAACTGTTAGCTATAGAGAAGGAATTGTGTAAAAGTTTAGAATTATCAGATGTTATTGACGAATTGGCAAATAAGAAAGCAAGGAGAGTGCAGTTTTAAATTTATTGGTATACTGAATTTTGTTACTTCTGTATGATATATTTGTAAAGTTTTGTTTTGAATAAAAATGAAATAAATAATCAAATATCCAAGTCGAATAAATAAATACATCACACAATATTTCATATAGAATATTCTCCATCATGAAATGAATGTTTACAAAAACTAAGTAGCAACTGTTTTTGCATTTATACAATCCGTTTATAGAACAGGTTCACTATTTGGCCAAGAGAATGTCGGTAGGCACGATACGTCAGCTTCTGTCCTCTACTGGTGAAAAATAAAAGCATGGCGCGATTTATTCTGTGGCTAGATTCACCCTGACTTGCCCTATTTGTAATCGGGATCTGCATTGAGATGGGCAGCAAAATGTTTGTGGCATGCGGTGGCCAACAAATCAGAACTGGCCCTGGAAATGAGGGCATTTGAAATTTTGAAGGAGCTAATTAAAACATTAACATTAGTTTCATATGATTTGAAGACCCCCCTTTAAGGGGTCCAATAAATTATAAGGAGGTTCATACCCCCAGAAACCCCCTTTATAAGCCATTGGTCTGTTCATTAACCAATTCTTTTCATCGTTCACTTTTAGCCCTATTTCCTTCTAACCAAATATTTTACTTCTAGCTACAGCTTCCTTACTATTGTCCAGCAAAGCTAGATCAGCTTATTACTTTTACTCTATGACATTAGGAACGCGAAAGTTCACTGGCACAATTACAAAAGTACGACACCTATGCTTAACTTGAGCTAGTTCCACTCAGTCCACCTCACTCTACCCTATCTCTTTAAGGTCTTTTCTGATGTTATCCTCCCATCTGCTTTTAGATATTCCCATTGGGTTAGCCAGTCAATACCCTACACATGGCTATAGATTCTCCCATTCACAATACATGTCCTGCCCACCTTAATCTACAAAACTTGATTATCATAACAATATATTGTGATGAGTAGTAGGCACTGCACTAAAGAGTCAATTAGATTCCCAGAAAGAAGAAAATTTTCCAAAGTAGGAAAATTTTCATAGTTGCGGAACGTCTCTTCCAAAGTTACTCACCTCAGTGGCGAAGTTATCTAACGCGTTAGTTTCATGTTGAGCTAGACTGCCGAGGTCGGGGAGACAAAGATTCGAATCTTGGTCGGGTGAACTGGTTGCTGGTTTTTCCTGTAGAGTTTTCCACTCTCCCTCCACGCAAATGCGGGTTTACTTACTCTGTATGCGTACAACCCGAACGGTTAGTAAGACGTGGTGCTAATATTATTATTAATATAATAATAATATTAATAATAATAATAATAATTATATTATTATTAATAATAATAATAATAACTCTGTATTCAACCTTCGCAATTCCTAACTCATTAGCATAATTAGTACTTAAGCGTATGAACCAACGGGTAGTAAGACGGGGTGCTAAGTATTCTTCTTCCAAAGTTCAAGTTTTTGCTTGAAGCCAGCAGCAACCATTTCACTCTCATATAAAACAGTCACTTATGACCTTTGAAATAAAAGGTTGAGTTCATTCAAGTGTGAGAACATATCTGCAAGATAGGCCAACGACACAACCGAGCTTTGGTTTTCAAATTCTTCACATGATTTCCTTTCCTTTTATTGAATAAATTTGGCTACCTCAGTTTTTAACTCTAAAACACGAATTAAGCCTCGTCCACGTGAGAGCCAGCGCACTTCTGTATGATAGAACAATACTTCATGTTCTGTTCTAACTTCTTGGTAAAATATTTTAAAGAGTCTCCGATTCAAAACCCGAGACAGTATAAAGTTTACAACTTGAATATCGGTGGACATGGCTGATTTCAGTCTTGTAGAAAGAAACTTTTGATGTCAATGCATGATGATATAAAAAAACAGTGTAATATGTCCAATTTTGGGCCATCCTCCTTCATCAAAGCAATATTGTCTTCCCAGCATCGAAGGTGCACCGTCAGTGCACATGAAACCCAATATTGTCTCCCAGTTAAGTCAGTTTTTTTAGAAGAATTTCTTTAGTAGTTTAAGCACATCAGCAGCTTTTGTAGTGGTAGTCAACGGTTCACAAAAAAGAAATTCTTCTTTAATGCACTGTACACATCACTGGCATATATAACAAGGACCAAGATATGGTTGCATTGAGCTTCATCACTACTTTTATGAGTACTTTAATCAAATTGAATTCCAAAGGGCATACTCATTTTTTTAATTCTTTCATTGGTTCGCAAGTTTGTTTTTTTAAGCACTGCATTCAAGTAAGTATTAATTTAATTTTTTTATATTGTATTATTTATATGTATATTATTTAATTAAATATAAGATGTAAAAACAAAATAAATGCAAAATTAGAGTGAAAAAAGATAAGTTAAATTGGGAGTTTTGATGATTTTATAAGTCGATCGGTGTCCCATAAGGTTGCCGACCCCTGACTTTGACTATTAAATACAAAAAAAAAAAAAAAAACGTAATGGAGACATTCTGAGACAATGAGCCATTTTCTTAGATTTTGTACGCCTCAAGTGCGGCGCTATACTAAATACAAGACTACACTTATCTAAACTCGAATAGAATGGGCCAGTTTTGCATATGAAGTTAGTCCATTCCAGTCTTGTTTATGTAGGTTTAAGCCTGTATTTAATATAGCGCCGCACTTGAGGTGTACTAAGGGCGGTATGCATGAATGTATAGTGGGTGCTTAGTGGACCAATAGTGTGGTCCTGAGAAAACTATCGGTCCACCTTTTAACCTATGATGATGCAAGCAAACCCACGCTAGTGTCAACAAAGCATCCACTCAGTCAAGTTCTTGCATTCTGCCTAAGTCGGACTAAGAAACCATCCCATTGTTTCGTGTATACGTAGAAAAGATGGCAAATGACATTGTAAATAATTAGTTATAATTGAACTCAATAAGGATCGAACTCTAGCCACCTGACTAGGATTCAAGTATAATTCCCAACAGCTAGGTCTGCCATCAGTTGCTTGGTTTTCAAACTCTACGCGTCTTACTGCTACGGGTGTCATTACGTGATAGGGTGGGAAGTGGGTAGGGGCTAAGGGGGAAGACCCCCCTCCCATCCCAATAAAAAACTCACACGTGACATTCTTGGTACCGTAAAAGAGACAGTGAATGATTTTATCCAAAGTATTAACAATCTGTAATTTTTAATCTGGTCCGAAATCTGAGCTCAGTCGGTAGCGTGTCTGTCTACTAAGCTAAGGGTCCCAGGTTTGATTCTCGACATGGTCGAAACATTTATCATTGGTAAAATGTGGGTTTACTCTTTCATGGAAATAAATTAACGGCCGGGGACTGAATATTGTTCCTGTCCTAGTCTAAAGTTAGATTATAAGACATACGAAAGGCCTAGCCAGCCGGTAGTGGAAAAATATTTAGATTGAATAAAAAAACTGACCCAGGCCACAAACTGGAAACGGTAATGGGTGCAAAAATATTTTTTTTAATCTAAATTAAAAATTGATTAGTTGTCCGTATCCTCCCTTCACGGGCAATAATTATGAGAGAATGGTGCCTTTGCTTACAGCCTTTTCAGGTCCTCTTAATAACACACAAATTAAAGGAGGTGTGTAGAAATCTTAGTAATATATCAGTGAGTGTTTTGTTTCATGACCTGTCAATCCTTTCCCCTCCTAATACTATTACTATCCATCTATTTCAAGTCCTCCGTAGCCCCATTTAACCCCTCCACGTATCCTTCCACCACACACGACTACTACTACTCTAGCGAGACCCATTAGGACACTTTTACCACTGAGAGAGTGAGTATTGTGACGATTTCAGACCAATATGACCTTGAATTAGAGTGTAAACACGTGACGTCACTTGGGGGTCTGTTGCCTATACACCGTTTTGCTAAGAAGGGAGAAACTTCACATCCTGTGATGTATAGTCCGAAGGTCCAAATTGTCAATGTATAGAACCGCTCCTAATCCTCGGATATTGCTCTTACTTCCACATCGCCGCCTGCCCCGCCCCCGCCCCCCTTCCCCGCCCCCTCTCGGGGCTCCATAGTTGATAGGTATAAGTTTAGCTATTAGTTCCTTCATACCAAGAACGGTCTATATTTTTTCTCAATTATCGAAAACCGATATTGCCTCAGGCAGCTGATTAAGCTTAGGCTATGAAGAACCATACGTTGTTTTCGCTAAGAAGGGAGAATGTGAAACCACGGACCGTTTTCGCTAAGAAGGGAGAATAAGAAACTATATACCGATTTTAATACGAATGGCTTTCTGAAAGGTCTAGAACCCAACTAGGATTCTAGTAGTAAAAAAGGCATGGGAAATTTAGCTGTGTAGTAGTCCTGTGACTTTAGCTAGACTGTTGAGGTTCGAATCTTTTTCTGGTGAACTGGGTGTAGTTTTCCTAAATGGGTTTAACCACACCCTCCACACCAATTCGGGTTCACCTCCTCTAAACCCAAGTTTTCCCAATTCCTATCCGATTAAAGTAATTAGTACTTAAGCGTATAGCCCAAACGGATAGTAAGACATGGTGCTAAATTAAAATAAAATAAAAAGTAAACTAGCCTTAAATATAGGGTTAGAAATATAAATCCAAAAACCCCTTGGGGATGAGGGCCGGGGTGATTTTTTAAAATATTAGATACCAGGTTTTAACCCAATCGGTAAAATAGTTTTGACTCTAGCTCAAGATACAGACGGACAGCCAGACATACGGCATCGCGAAAATTATTTTTCAGTTTCTTGGGCTCATGAAACTTCAACATTATCAAAATATCTAATTTAAATTTTTGGCTATCACAATACTTCTGTCTCCGAGGGGTTGAGAGAAACTAAACTCTTTTATCATAATGTATTAATATAAATTAATACCCTTTAAAAACAAATGAAAGATGAAAAATACTTAAACGTAAAGCATATTAAAAAGAATATACAGGAATAATGAGTAGGATGATTTGCAGAAACTTAGGTCTTGGTTGAGGTTAGTTAGATATTCGGGGGTCAGATACTCAGTGTTATACTGTGATTTTCTCATCATAATATTGAGAAATTTGTGGTCACTTCCTTTAAAACATCATTAGCCAGCTCTTATATTCTTAAATTAATACACGCTATTAATATACAGGATTAAACTTTATATTAAAAACTATATTTTAAAAGTTCTTCCTATGGTTTATATATAATAACAAATACTGATCACCATTAGTGACAATTAAATTAACGGATGATAAAATTATACACTAATACGACCCCAAATAGAGCCTACCATAAACTAAATGATTATTCTCCTCATTTTATTTTATAATGTAGCCTTATTTGCATTTACATATAGTTTGCAGCAATATAACTAACAATATCCCCCATAACTTGTTCAATAACACTCAATCTTCCTCAACTTCTCGACCCTACCATAGGCCAAGTCTGAAATAATACAATAGTATGTAACATATATAAATATACACTTCACGTGAAAATAAGATAATTATTTACAGACACGTCCCTAAGACAGGGGGGAAGTGAAAAATAATAGTTTTCTGATAGTCTGTTGTAGGTCAAATAATAGTAGAAGAAGAGCAAAACAGTTTCTTTTGAAGAGCTAATTTAATAGATATAATGATATATAAACTTTATTTTTAAAATATGAATAGGCTTATATAGGTCTTCATAAATCTGTACAAACTTATAGAAAGAAAATGAATAGCATTTCAAAATCCGACATTTAATGTGGTAATACGCAAACAATATATTTACATGTTAATACATTTTTCATGGAAGGATTTTTAGTATTGCAATATATAATTTTGCTTATCATTGTAATGTATTTATAGAAGCAATTTTAATATTAATTTTTTATTCATATTTTAATATATTTCATGAAATTAAAACCTTAGATAGCTGAGTTTAAGGAATAAATAATAAAATGATAATAAAACCAAAAACTTAAAATATACCCTAATAACCGTTTTAATGATCATATGGTTTAAGCCTAATGTTAAATTTTTAACTAATTGCAAGAATAGAGAAAATGTAATTATATTACATATCATATTGAACTTTTGTCATCATTAATCTCATTCAATATAAACATAAATATAAGACTGTTTGGTAGAAAGTTTAGTATATTTTTACAAAAATCTGCAAAAATATAACAATTCAAATATATCCATAAAACTGTCTTACAACATTAAAACTGGTAGGCCTACATTTCTACGTTCGTTTTTATGAGTTTATAGGTTATAAATATATATATTAAAATGTTGCAAACTCTGTAGGAGAAAATGCTACTAATAAAGACATGTAAACATTGTTTTAAATATTTTTCGTCTAAATATATAATATATATATATATATATTTATTTTTAGTGTACCTACTTGAGGAGCAGCGGTTAAATAACAATAATTATGTAATTTATAAGTCAAAATGTAGTATTTTTTAATGAGACAAACTATTTGTAATATGTAATAAATGTTATTCTACAGAGACAAAGTTCGTTAGGGTTCTGTAATAATATTTCTTATTGAAATATGTGATAAATTAATAAGTACTATGTTTTCTTCATAAAAACAAACACACCATTTTGTTGATCACGATAATCTTTCTGTAAATATAAATTTAAACCAAATTGTTCAAATATATTTAGCAAAATTTAAATTTTCAAAAATAAATTATTTGTAAATTACCCGAAATTATTTGATATTTGTAAAAGAATGTACGTTATTTTTATTTATCAGAATGGTCGCACTATGGAATTTTAAATGTGTAAAATGTTTAAAGCTGAAAAAGTATACTTTTAAACTAATCATAGAATCTGTCCTTGAATGGTTTTACTATGAAACATCAAATATTTTTTTAATGAGGAATATGTTTAAGAAAAGAATGACAATTAATCATTACATTTACCAGTCGATAATGCTGATAATGCTACTTGGTTCAGTGTTGGAGAGAGATGTCTATTATGTTAAATATATATTTCTTCGAAAAAAGAGGTAAAGATGATGTTTAGTCTAAATTGGTAAATAATTGTTTTTTCAACCTTTGGAAACTTGATAAAAATAAATAGACTTGAAGCATAACATTGAACTCACACACTTTACAAGAATAAAGATTAACTAGAAAACTTGATAGTTTGGTTAAAGATGTTTATTTAAAGAGTCCCTGTTTTATTATTTTTATCTTCATTCTTGACATTCGACGGTATATATCTGCAAAACGTAGCTATAATAAAAACTTTCTGTTGATACACGAAACTTTATAAAAATATGATATAACTTTAGTTTGTTCTCTCACCGATGATTATAAGAAAGATAAATATTTGAAATTATTTTTGAAAATGTATTCATCATCAACAATGTTTTGAATCAAAGCTTGAAGTTACATTGTAAGAAATGATTTAATTATCTCATCAGCACACAACTGAATTAATGCTATGTATAATGTGGAGATACGGTGAGTATTAAAACATTTATGATTTACATCAGCTTATGAAATAACCTCAACTGTATATTCCATCTTAAAATATTGATCGAGTCTTTTTAGAAAAGATTTGTTTAAGATGGAAACGAAGTAGATGTGACAGTTCAAGTTAAAGAAATACATTAATAAATTATTTATTTACTAACCCTCTTTAAAAGACAGCTATAACACTTAAATATCTTACGCGTAAATTACTAACATGTAAAAAAATAGAGCATGGTGTGGTAGGCGGTGTTATTATAATATTAAAACATATAATGTCTGTTTACACACACACAGCGTCTTACTACCCGTGCAGGTTATACGCTTAAATACTAATTACGCTAATGGGTTAGGATTTGCGAAGTTTGAGCTCGCATTTGAGTAAAGGGAGAGTGGAAAACACTTCTAGTTTACCCGACTTAGATTCAAACTTGATCTCACGGTCCTCAGTAGTCTTGTCTACCACGAGAGTAGCACATTGTACCACGCGGTCACCGAGTTGGGTGATATCATGTTGACAAAATTAAATGTTGCCGAATAGGTTTTCCAAATATTAATTGTCTCAGTTCACCTTTATTCTAGCTAGTATTGGATAAGCGCTGAAAAAATGTATAATTCTAATACCTGCACTTTAGCCCAGACGGTAGTGTGTTTGCCTACTAAGAGGTCCTGGATACGATTCCCGTAATGGCCGAAAAAGTATCATCGGTGGAATATGGTTTTCATCTCTTTCATATTGATTCATTAATGCCCGAGGGAATAGGGCGTTATGTATGTTATAGATTTAAGTTAGATTGTAAGTTGTGTACTGATATAATAAGTCGGTGCATAGAGTGCACGTTAAATACCTCCAATAAATTTTAATGTAAAAATATACTTGTAAATGATATTCATTTGTGACTCTATATATTATAAAAAAGCAAAGGCCATCCAATATAAATTACTATCGTGTTCTGGAAGCAAATAAGTGACAGCATTATTAAATATTAAATAGACATGGTAAAAACTCGCTTCAGAGGCCGAATAGTGTAAGGCGTCACTCTCGAGTTAGACAGGTATGTTTATGACGAGGGAGATTGAGGTTCGAATCCCACTTGGGTTTTGAAGTTTTTTGCTTCAAATGGTTCTCTACTCTCCTTCCAAGCAAATGCTGGTAGATTACCTCTAAAATGCGTCCTTTCTCATTCCTACTCCATTTTTAAGTAGTCTAATTATCACATTTATACATATAGACTTAATGGTTAATAACACACGGGGCTACTTGTAACTTTCCAGTAATTATTAACCAATGGGTATATGTTAAAAAGCAATAATTTTTTACTCAAATTTAAAGGGTTAATAAAACCTATCTAAATATCATATTTGTTCTTTCTTACGATTTAACCATCCATTCAATGGCTATGCCAATTTTTAAGGTAAATTACAGGGATATTTATTGATCAACGCTCAAATTAAATAATTTTCCCTTTTTTATATGCAAGTCTATTGTAAATAGGACAGGAACCTTGCAAGAACAAAGCTGGAAATGACAATATACGAAGCCATGGGCTAGTTTATTTAATAACAAAACAGGTGAAAATATTTATATAAATAACATAATATTCTGATCTTAAGCTGAGCATATTCTTTCTTGCACTCGGGACCAAACCAAAGACACTCATCATTAACTAATCAAAACAATATAACATGATAAACAACTAAAGTTATAGAGTTAGTTAATCTAAACTTACATACCCTACTTTTCAATACCCTGCAGAATTTGATCTAAAAACATATTGAAAGGTAAACTGACTCCAACTTCTAGTAACAAGAATAGATATACCTGTATCTACTAAACATATTCACTAGTTACGTGCTCCACATTATATATGTTGCATTCAAAAGTTAGCCTGCTACCGGAAACCATGACATTTGTCATAAACATTCTTGATGGTTCAATGAACTAATCTTATACAAAAAAACTAACACGCGCCTAACTACCTAACCCTAGTACATAGCCTCAAATTTATCAAATAATGATCGATCAAAAAGAAATATATTACTAACCTAAACATACAAAGATTTTTATAATTTTTTTAAATGGCAAAAAAATCTCCAAATTATATAGAAGACATGAATAATTATCAGAATAATTACATAATTAAATTCTTATTAAAACCTAGACTTTATCGTTTATTAAGGTAACATAGCTAAATAAGTCTCCATCATAATGTTCACTTACATTATTGAGTTTTAGTCCCTCTAAAGGCTAATGGCATCAAAGAGTGCCTTAGCTTGCCGAGCACACGCTTATATTCAATTAGATTCAGCGGGGGAAAAAGGTGTTGGTACAAATGGTCACACAATGATGTCATTTATGTCCAATTAGCATTTAGATGACCTCATTGGCGTTTACGCATACATTAGCGCCTTTGTACCTGGCGGTCCCAAGAATTACGCGTAATGAGTTAGCGTTGGTGGCGACCCTGCCAAAAAAAAAAAACTGTATGCAAGGTTCGTGGGATCACCATAAACTACGTCAAACGGAACGACGTTAATTTTGACGTTTTGAAAGCGATGGTCACCGAACAGGCCACGGAAAGATACATACAGATACCGCACAAAATTGTAAGTAAAGGTCTTGCAACAGTATGTATCATTTCGCAGAATAAAGTCTACCGACCGGTGTAAACCAAACGGCGGATAACTGATGATTATAATACGTTGCCGTTTGGGTATCAGAGTCCTTGTAAACGCACTCGCCATGACTAAACGGTGATCATTTAGACGAGCTGAATAATCATATTTTTTTTTGTCTTTCACTCTATACAATTCCACCGACATACCCTTTTTTAAAGATTTGAGATTTTTTTCATAATTTTTCTGCATGAAAACAAGCATTATTTTTATTGATTTATTTTATACATCCGGGGTATTTTATCCGCCATTATAAATCTCCACCTACCTGGTTATTTCTAGTCAAATAGAATTAGTTGTTAGTATATATTTTTATTCTAGGCAAAATTGTTTGTATATATATTTTAATTCTAGTCAAATTTGAGACCATCTGTACTTATATGTTAAAATAATTTTCAAACTGGACTTTATAAATTAGTACCAAGGACACTATTCCCTCTATGAGCTCAAGAAATTGATTAGTGTAAATAAATATCCCAAGTATACTTTTCATGGTGTGAGCTATGTTTGTATAAATAAATATTTTAAAGTATTTGTAAAAAAAATTGTAAATAAAAATTCCAATAAATAAATAAATATTTAAAGTATTTGTAAAAAAAACTTTGATTTGTGTAAAGTAAGTATATTGTATTTATCAGCTGACTGCTTGGTGGATGTATCTTGGACCAAGTATTTTGACTATCAAATTGGTTCGCACGATTATGGATATAGAATCTTTAGCAGCGAATAGAATTTCTTAAGGACTGCAGACTTTAGATCTATGAAAACAAAGTCTGTGTTGAGGCTCTAAGCCTTCTCATAAGGTTTAAATTTTTTAAATCGCTGTTTACATAAAGTAACAATACCATTCATGTGCATCAACTCATCACATTATGTGATTTCAACGAGGCTTAGAAACCAAAACATAAAATCTAAGAGTTAAAAACAATAATGGTTGTTAACTTAGTTCTATATTAAATATGTACAACTTTATAGTATGCTAAAAAATAGGGTCCATTTTGTTGAGCTGTTAGTAAGTTAGTTTTTCCTATTGATGATGTCATGGAAATAATAGGACATTATAGTTGATAGCCCTATATAATGATATGTTATTAACTTAACATGATTTAAGCTTTCAAGTGTGCATACTAATGAATTAAATTTTTAACTACTGTTAGTAGAGGTTAGAAGGTATAATAATGGCGAACGGTACATATAGGCCTATAATCCAAAGACGCTAGAGCACACACATTTACACTGATTGAAGCCGCCACATCTAGGTCTAAAAGAAAACAGTGTATTGAATCTACGCTAAATAATTATTTGGATAAAAATATAACTTTCAAACCTTCAATGGTCACTACCAATGCAAACGCAACTGAACTTTTCAGCAAAATCCTTAATCTTTCATGTTGTAAAGACATTACCCATGTAACTTTTGAAAATAAATTTTAAAACTCTGTTCAGACAACCAGACCTGTTCATTCCTATCAAATCATGTCAGCAACATTCTATAACCTAGTAGAGAGGATATGTCTATACTATAGTAAAAAAGAACAAACATGATATTTAGATAGGTTTTATTAACACTTTAAGTTTGAGTATAATATTATTGCTTTTAACATATACCCATTGGTTAATAATTACTGGAAAGTTACAAGTAGCCCCGTGTGTTATTAACCATTAAGTCTATATGTATAAATGTGATAATTAGACTACTTAAAAATGGAGTAGGAATGAGAAAGGACGCATTTTAGAGGTAATCTACCAGCATTTGCTTGGAAGGAGAGTAGAGAACCATTTGAAGCAAAAAACTTCAAAACCCAAGTGGGATTCGAACCTCAATCTCCCTCGTCATAAACATACATGTCTAACTCGAGAGTGACGCCTTACATTATTCGGCCTCTGAAGCGAGTTTTTACCATGTCTATTTAATATTTAATAATGCTGTCACTTATTTGCTTCCAGAACACGATAGTAATTTATATTGGATGGCCTCTGATTTTTTATAATATATTATATAAATGAATATCATTTACAAGTATATTTTTACATTAAAATTTATTGGAGGTATTTAACGTGCACTCTATGCACCGACTTATTATATCAGTACACAACTTACAATCTAACTTAAATCTATAACATACATAACGCCCTATTCCCTCGGGCATTAATGAATCAATATGAAAGAGGGGAAAACCATATTCCACCGATGATACTTTTTCGGCCATTACGGGAATCGAATCCAGGACCTCTTAGTAGGCAAACACACTACCGTCTGGGCTAAAGTGCAGGTATTAGAATTATACATTTTTTCAGCGCTTATCCAATACTAGCTAGAATAAAGGTGAACTGAGACAATTAATATTTGGAAAACCTATTCGGCAACATTTAATTTTGTCAACATGATATCACCCAACTCGGTGACCGCGTGGTACAATGTGCTACTCTCGTGGTAGACAAGACTACTGAGGACCGTGAGATCAAGTTTGAATCTAAGTCGGGTAAACTAGAAGTGTTTTCCACTCTCCCTTTACTCAAATGCGAGCTCAAACTTCGCAAATCCTAACCCATTAGCGTAATTAGTATTTAAGCGTATAACCTGCACGGGTAGTAAGACGCTGTGTGTGTGTAAACAGACATTATATGTTTTAATATTATAATAACACCGCCTACCACACCATGCTCTATTTTTTTACATGTTAGTAATTTACGCGTAAGATATTTAAGTGTTATAGCTGTCTTTTAAAGAGGGTTAGTAAAAAATAATTTATTAATGTATTTCTTTAACTTGAACTGTCACATCTACTTCGTTTCCATCTTAAACAAATCTTTTCTAAAAAGACTCGATCAATATTTTAAGATGGAATATACAGTTGAGGTTATTTCATAAGCTGATGTAAATCATAAATGTTTTAATACTCACCGTATCTCCACATTATACATAGCATTAATTCAGTTGTGTGCTGATGAGATAATTAAATCATTTCTTACAATGTAACTTCAAGCTTTGATTCAAAACATTGTTGATGATGAATACATTTTCAAAAATAATTTCAAATATTTATCTTTCTTATAATCATCGGTGAGAGAACAAACTAAAGTTATATCATATTTTTATAAAGTTTCGTGTATCAACAGAAAGTTTTTATTATAGCTACGTTTTGCAGATATATACCGTCGAATGTCAAGAATGATGATAAAAATAATAAAACAGGGACTCTTTAAATAAACATCTTTAACCAAACTATCAAGTTTTCTAGTTAATCTTTATTCTTGTAAAGTGTGTGAGTTCAATGTTATGCTTCAAGTCTATTTATTTTTATCAAGTTTCCAAAGGTTGAAAAAACAATTATTTACCAATTTAGACTAAACATCATCTTTACCTCTTTTTTCGAAGAAATATATATTTAACATAATAGACATCTCTCTCCAACACTGAACCAAGTAGCATTATCAGCATTATCGACTGGTAAATGTAATGATTAATTGTCATTCTTTTCTTAAACATATTCCTCATTAAAAAAATATTTGATGTTTCATAGTAAAACCATTCAAGGACAGATTCTATGATTAGTTTAAAAGTATACTTTTTCAGCTTTAAACATTTTACACATTTAAAATTCCATAGTGCGACCATTCTGATAAATAAAAATAACGTACATTCTTTTACAAATATCAAATAATTTCGGGTAATTTACAAATAATTTATTTTTGAAAATTTAAATTTTGCTAAATATATTTGAACAATTTGGTTTAAATTTATATTTACAGAAAGATTATCTTGATCAACAAAATGGTGTGTTTGTTTTTATGAAGAAAACATAGTACTTATTAATTTATCACATATTTCAATAAGAAATATTATTACAGAACCCTAACGAACTTTGTCTCTGTAGAATAACATTTATTACATGTTACAAATAGTTTGTCTCATTAAAAAATACTACATTTTGACTTATAAATTACATAATTATTGTTATTTAACCGCTGCTCCTCAAGTAGGTACACTAAAAATGAATGTATATATATATATATATATATATAATATATATATTATATATTTAGACGAAAAATATTTAAAACAATGTTTACATGTCTTTATTAGTAGCATTTTCTCCTACAGAGTTTGCAACATTTTAATATATATATTTATAACCTATAAACTCATAAAAACGAACGTAGAAATGTAGGCCTACCAGTTTTAATGTTGTAAGACAGTTTTATGGATATATTTGAATTGTTATATTTTTGCAGATTTTTGTAAAAATATACTAAACTTTCTACCAAACAGTCTTATATTTATGTTTATATTGAATGAGATTAATGATGACAAAAGTTCAATATGATATGTAATATAATTACATTTTCTCTATTCTTGCAATTAGTTAAAAATTTAACATTAGGCTTAAACCATATGATCATTAAAACGGTTATTAGGGTATATTTTAAGTTTTTGGTTTTATTATCATTTTATTATTTATTCCTTAAACTCAGCTATCTAAGGTTTTAATTTCATGAAATATATTAAAATATGAATAAAAAATTAATATTAAAATTGCTTCTATAAATACATTACAATGATAAGCAAAATTATATATTGCAATACTAAAAATCCTTCCATGAAAAATGTATTAACATGTAAATATATTGTTTGCGTATTACCACATTAAATGTCGGATTTTGAAATGCTATTCATTTTCTTTCTATAAGTTTGTACAGATTTATGAAGACCTATATAAGCCTATTCATATTTTAAAAATAAAGTTTATATATCATTATATCTATTAAATTAGCTCTTCAAAAGAAACTGTTTTGCTCTTCTTCTACTATTATTTGACCTACAACAGACTATCAGAAAACTATTATTTTTCACTTCCCCCCTGTCTTAGGGACGTGTCTGTAAATAATTATCTTATTTTCACGTGAAGTGTATATTTATATATGTTACATACTATTGTATTATTTCAGACTTGGCCTATGGTAGGGTCGAGAAGTTGAGGAAGATTGAGTGTTATTGAACAAGTTATGGGGGATATTGTTAGTTATATTGCTGCAAACTATATGTAAATGCAAATAAGGCTACATTATAAAATAAAATGAGGAGAATAATCATTTAGTTTATGGTAGGCTCTATTTGGGGTCGTATTAGTGTATAATTTTATCATCCGTTAATTTAAGTGTGCGATATAGTGGAGCTCCTTTTCAGTTTTGGGGGTGGAGAGTGAGGGTTGGGGTGAGTCATAGTTGCTATGCTCACCAACAGGTGTCGCTAGTTTCGCCAGTCAGGGGGGGTAAGGGGGGTATTGTTATTTCGAAACATTGCTTTGGAAAAAAGGACAAAGAGGAAGGGGTTAAGTGGACAGTGCTGTTAAAATGCTGTCAGCCGGCTTATCTCTGGATTCCTTGAAAGTGTCAAGAACTGATGGGGCCAGCCTGAGCCTAGCCTAGCTCACGCACCTCTCCTGGAATAACCTTTTCACTACCCATTTTAAATTACTAGCATGTGACAGCGGTTGCTTCAAATTAATAAAGTAGTATCAATTTTAGATTTGGGGTTTTGACAATCCCATCGTATTTAAAAAAATAATTTTTACACAATTTTGTTTCGTTAAAAAGTTTTAGTAGCTAGTATATTAAAATTGTAGCTACAAGGTAAAGATTTAACTCTTTTGAATTTTAAACTACTTATATTATTTAAAATTTTATTTCAATTTTTAATGTAAACACTATGATCTACCAAAGAAATCACAATATTCATGTCCTAAAAAAAATTAGCAACAATATATTTTGTTTTGCAGAAATTTGCCTGCTCATATATATATATTTATTTAATATTAAATTCCATGAAAGATTTTCATTTAGGGCTAAGTTCTTAGACCATTCGGCCACTTTTCCGTGCTATTTCACGTGACCTGCAACTGTTTAACCGTAAAAACTATCTGAATATATTTTCAAAGGAGGTCGGGGTAAGGAAGGTAGAATTTATTAATATGCAGTTTACACGCACTTACGTGAATAAACAGTGAAAGGCTATTTAAGAATAAAGCATCTACGTATAAACTGCCGGGATTCAAATCGCGAACTCTTCGTCACTGGCAAACCGGACAAGACTAGATTGACGCCTTTTCTGGATTGCCCACCTATTAGAGTTGAATAAAATAAATGGAAACATTCCTAAACATTCCTAAAAACATTTAGGATGCAGAAGACAAACGTTCGCGAACCTTTGTTTCGGGTTTACTTATTTTATTCCCATCTTCCCAGTTCAATCTTTTTGGGTGTTATGTAGAGTAAGTATACCCCGATTTTGGTTAGAAAAACAGTATAGAAAATTCAAACATTTTTTCTTACGATCGACATTGATAACATTTTACTATATTATTTGAGAGAGCTTTTTAGTAATAAAATACATTTTTCTGCCATTTTACTATATTTTTAGCGTTATTTTATAGTTATTGATGATATATATATATATATATATAGTGACAGCTGTAGATCATACGGCTTGACTTATCAATACAGGGTAAGTAGATAGATCTAGTATAGTTTCTAGTTGTCAGGTAAGGTAGACCCTTTCTATTGAAACTGGACTGTAGCTAAAGTTGTTTTTAGCCCATACTTGTAATGCCATAGTTTAGTAGCAGTAAAAAGAGGTATGTTTTAGTATCCGTTCAGAATAATTAGCATATACACATGATAAACCCAAGTTAATGTAATATCACTTTTGGATTTAAATTTTATAAATTTATTTTGCATTTATTTTGCATTTATTTTTTATGTAGAAACGAAGCGTCACAGTTCCATGCCGGTTGGCACGCAGACAGAATATCAAACTCATCTAGTCAGGTTTGCAAGTGACGTGGAGAAAGAGAGGTTCAAACTACAGCTGGGTGTACTAAGAGTGGGTTTTTATGAGTGGTTTCTCTTCCTCCATGCAAATCCAGTAAAATTTTGTCTCAATTCTATCTTTTTCAACACTATCCTATTAGTGTAAATTAACGCGTATAACCCAAATGAGCAGTAAGACGTGGAGGAAAAACGACTTACATGATTCATCCCAATATTTGTAGGCCTATTATAAAAAGTTTACAACACACTAAAATTATTTATTACACAACATATTGATATTTTAGTTTAGTTTGGGTTGCGGTCGTTCAATTGGTACCTATTTAATGTATTTAAAAACCAAAAGTTTAGCCAAATGTCAAGGGCTCTATTAAAGTGAGATGTCGTTTTTATTTTATATTTATATTAATACTAAGTGAACGACCGTATTCTTAGCAATATGTGTATTGCGAATATCCAATAATATACAAAGGAAACTGTAAAAGGGGCCAAACAAAGCTTGACTCCAAGTCATCGGTGGCATTTTCTGACAGCTCTAAAGTAGGTAACGAAACCAAACTCCCCGGCTCGATTTCCGCGTATAGTTGATAGTTTTTAGTTATATTTGAATGAAAACTAAACTTTGGTTCTATAAACATGCCTTGAATTTGGCGTAGTACATTGTTCGGATTCACGGTGTTTCTTTAAATGACTCTTATGGACAAACCGTAACATATTATATAGGTAAATTTTAATTTTTGGTATTTTGTAGGTATTGGCAGAAACCTTATTCTAAAATAAAGAAATAATCTGTTTCCTATTATATTATTTTTAACTTACATGTGGTGCACGTACCGTGGTAAAGTGTTTCTGTAACCTGTACACAAGGTTTTTAGTACAGTAAGAACACTAAGAAGGAACTTTTAAAAAATACAAACATATTTTTGTGGTAAACATTGAAATGTTCAACTATATTATTAGTATAAGTTGATAGTTATTGATAATATCTATCAAAAGTTACAGCTTTAGATCACATGACGTATGGACACATGATAATAATTTAAGTAACGTTTATAGCTGTCAGATGCTATTCTAGTACGGTGTTTCTTCTATAGACAGCCACACATAATGTAGGGTGATTCATTCGGGACTGTACATTTATTTTTTAAACTCATGATTGGAAAGTCATAAACTTCGCTTTCCTCATGGCAAGTAGGATTGTATCATAGAAGATTCTGGACGTGCCCACCGACAGCGTCCAGACACATAATAGCCCGACGCTTCTAATTGTGTGATATAGAATAAGTGTTCACTCACGAGTGAATCACCCTATAGTAATAATAAAACAATTCCTATAGTAATAATAAAACAATTTTAGAACATTTTAATACCACACTCTTTTTAAACAAATATGAGTCTATATATCTATTGAAAAGGAACAAAGAGTGAACAGACAAACCAAAACTGACCCAACACTAAGTTTATTATAAAATAATTTCAACCCAACTAGCCATAGAATTTAAATCAATTTCAATACCAACAGCAAAAAGTAGAGTCAATATATAAATAGGTAAAACAAATCAAAACTATTTAATTTTTATTTCAAAAAATATTACCATAAACCCTGATAAAGTTAATAGTTCAATGCAATCATCATCTGCTATAACTGCAATAACTATGGTTGTATGAACAAATATAATTTTAAATAAAATTTATCAATAATATATTATTTTAGTGGCTTCCGTGGCCTAGGGTTGATTTAAACGAAGCGGGTGTTAGCAGCGTTGAAGAAATAGCTTCCGATATTTCGGTTTTAGTTGAAATAGCCGTCATATGGGAAAAATGAAGAAATATTGATCTGGACGAGAATTTGAGGCATATTTATAGACCTGACCGTTAATTCCTAACTCCAGCCAATTCAATCAGGGTTGATTTTGTTTGGGAATGGTTTTTTATAAGTTATTTCTTCAACTCAGTCCAAGCCCATAAACATTTGTTTTAAATGATTGATTATGCTGTAAAATAAATAAATATCACAAAGTAATATAAAAAATCAGTTGTGAAGGAAAAGTATTAATAAAAAGTAGCATTATATACAGTAATATAACATATATACAGTATTTTACATGCAATCTTTACGTAATTAAAGCAATCTTTCTTTAGGTTTTTTATTTCTAAACGTGTTTTCCAAAGAAAGTTTTCGTTTTCTCTGATTTTGTTCTTGTGATTGTAGCACATATATAGGGTCACGAATAGGCATTGAGCGACGTTGACGTGAATCTACAAGTTCTGGAACTACACAATCCATGTAAAATTTCTTAAGTTTTTCTTCCATTTCATTATTCCAAAATTGATCATCGCGGCAGATAGCTTCAACTTTTATTCCAAGTGGGGTCCAAACTCCATAGTAACAAATGTCTTTTTTTGTTATATGCAATTGACCTTGGATTTGAAAGTAATGCTTGTGTTTTTTGTTGACATCAACTATCACTTTTTTGTCTTTACTTAAATTCCAAAATGTAACTTTCCTTGACAAAATTGCTTGTTCAGGAGTAAGCTCTTTTGCAGAAGCTGGACACTTGACCTCAACGATGGCACTATCTCCCACAAGCCCATCAGGTGTTGCTCCCAAATATTGATGAGTGTGATCAATGAATAGACCACATTCTTTAATTTTACTCCCTATAACTTTTTCCATAGCTTGGAGAGCATCGCTTTCATGATCTCGCCCATATTTTAAAGACATTGAATCAAAATCGGTGTAAAGTAAAGCTTTTACTAATGTCTGACAGCTTGTATAAGGCCGCCTACAACACACTGTTCCAAAAACTGATGCTGTTAGGAGTTTCCGCCTTTCTTCCATCCACATTCCACATTTTCTTTGAAGAACTGTTGCCCTCTCAAATTCTTGAATTTCTTTCACTGATCTTTTTAAAGAATCCAGAAATTGTTTTTTCTTTTCTTCAAATATATCATGTGGAAGATCAGGTTTTTCTGCGTGAGACCCATAATCTTTGTCAGGTATTTCTGTTGTTGGAAATAACTTTCTTCTCCGTCTCGTTGTGCTATTTTTACGGTTCTGCAGTACTTTTAGACGACGGACTTCATATAATTTTGTAAATTTTCCTGGACTTTGTTTATCAAATAATGTTTTGTGCAGCACATACATTTGTGTGTGCGTGTTATGTGACACAACAGCGGCTGTGCATCTCCCCTGGTAGGAACGTCTTTGTGTATAATTTATTCGTTTCCCACCTATAAACTTCGCTACGATGGAAAAAAATTGTTCCACAATATTACTGTTCAAGTGCCTCAATAAACTTCGGCAATGCACAGCAAGACCACTAACAAGTTTTTGAAGGACAATGTACAATCCTTCTTCAGTTAACCTAGGCACTAGATTAACGTCCTCTTGTTTTGGGCCATTACAAAAGTAGCCACGATCTTTACAATTAAGGTGTTCTCCAAATATGTGACTTGGAGAATTCAGCAAATCCTTTTTGAGTTCATTTAATTTTTCTTGGTTGTTTAGATCCCCTTGCTTTGACCTGTATTCTGCAGCTTTTGTAACAGCATTCCTAAGTCTAACAATGTTTGCTGCTATTTTTTGTCTCAGCATTATGTTACCTAGTTTGCCGTTTCTAACTACATCTCTCAATTTGTTTCCATAGTTGCGAAGAAGATGGTTAGTGCACTCAACTTTTTCTACAGTTAGGTCATCATAAGGTCTTGCTTGTAGGATCTTCGAATACACACTGGAATCCCCATCCGCAACAAGAACGCCATATTTTACTCCATACATTGCTTCACTATTCAAAAAACCATCCACTATGACATCTGCTTCCATGCTTGTGGAACTCGCAGAAAAGTTTCTATAACATGTGTGTGTTTTTACTGGTATTCCTGCATTCTTTGCTCTATTACACAAAGTACAATATTTGTTTCTCCATCCCAGAAAAATAACCTTTCCAGTGTATAATCCAACAATGGCAGCCTAAAAAATAGAATTATGCATTAATCACGGGAGTTTTATTACAATAATCTTTTGCAATGTACATATCTACACTAAAAAGAGGCGAATCAGAGAAGTCTAGTCATCTAAAGAGAATAGATGGGTTTCCCCAAGATCTTTACCAATCATAAGTAATATTTTCTATTTTGCGAATGTAAAATTCACTAACCAAAAGCATTACAGCACATTTAAACAGATATCCTGTATAATATTGTATTATGTAAATAGCATTGGAGCATAAACCACTTTGTGTTGTGTGAAATACTGGAATAACTCTTCACTACAAGTTTTAATTATTTTAACAAAATGGGGAAATATAATTCTCCCAACTGGTTTAGATTAACATTGATTACTCAAATTAGCTAAGGTCAATTCAAGGACACTGTTCGTTACTCTACAACATTTCTTAGTAAAAAAATAATCTGCCTACAAACATCACATGCTATGGAAATGTTTTAAATATATTTTTTGTTTCTTTGAAGTATTTGTTTATGGATTATAGCTTTATAATTTAGAGAGAAGCAGCAAAAAGATTTGCATACTATTAATCTTGATAAATTTGGTGATATTGTAAGTTTAAGTGTATACACAAACAATTCCCATTTACAAAATAACTAACACATTATCCTACATTATTATGTATATTTTTGCAGCTCGAACTTACCACACCAGAAATCGAACTGTAGTTTTTTCCAAAGGAACGTTTGGGCCAACTTCCATCTGCTACAACGGTGAGGATTGGTGTTCCATTCCTGTCAACCTCCCCATGTTGAATAGCTATTTTTGCTTCCTCTTCCGCGGATTTGGCCATTTCCGCTAGCGCAGATTTTTCAAATCCATCAAAAACACTGTCTTGATAGTTTGAATATGTATTTGCAGCTAACGTAGGTATATTCATGGCTGAAGTAATTTCAGCAAGTTGTGCATAACCAGCACCTGCAGAAATAGAGCCTGCAACGGCTGCAGTATTTATGTCCATGACCTGTTCATTTCGAGGCTCGGTCTCAACTTGGCACTCAATATTACACATTAGACATTTAAAAATAAGTACGGTTTTATAGCCGCGCCTCTTTTCACGAACTACAAACATGTTGCTAAGATTACAGCAAATCGGACCATGATCATTTAATTCTTGCATTTTCACTATGAAATGTGTTATGTCTACTATTCTCCGGCCAGTGATTTTATGCACGTTCTCTATTTGCTGAGAACAGGATGTATGTACAAAAAGATCTTCATTGTCTGCACTATCAGTTTTCTCTTCACTGTGCCACTCATCATCTCTCTCTTTGGGAGGAGCGACACACTCGACCAAATAACTTTTGTTATGGTCAACACTATTTTTTATTTGATCAATTTGACCAGAAATTTGAACCTCCTCATCTGTTTCAAATTGTTTAATCGTTTCATTTGGAATGGATGGTCCTGTGGTTTCTTCCGACCTGAAAAATGTTCAACTAAATATAATTTAACGTTTCGGAAAATTTTCAATTATTTGTTTCTGGAAAAAAATCCAACTATTTTAAAGAGTTCAAAATAAAGTAATTACAGCTATTTCAGCTCTCTCCTCGCACTCACGTATCGACTACAGCGCTTGGTGGTTGAAAGTGTCACTTACTTTGGGTCTGCTCTAGATCAGATATAAAAATACATCGATATTATGATCAATCCTTCACGAATGCAATCCCTTATCCCTGGGAATCAACGATAGGAAAATTTTGTCAGAAAATATTAATCTATAATTGGGTGGAGCTTGACAGGGTGAAAAGAGAGGGTTAGGAAGTATTCGGGATATGACTTTGAGGGAAAAGGATAGGATGGAAGAGGCGTGTTACTGAATTGGTGGTTTGAATTCTATTTTCAGTTTATCAACAGTAAGATAGTTAAAATAAATTTATGGTTGGTACGATTATTTGCTAGCAGCATTTGTCCCCCCTCCCCCTTTTCAAAGTACACACTATATACTCCTAAAAACCCCTGCTTCGTGTCCTCTATCCCCCCCCTCCGTGACCCATACATACCCTAGTGCCCCCATCACCCCTTCCTTATCAACCCACTCTTCTCTCAACATACTATTTGATGACTTTATGTATATATAATAGGGTCTAGGTGCCACCTCTAAAATTCAACCTCTCTACCACAATCTGCCACTGCGGAAAATTTTCATCTCTACCTCCAGTACGCCCGGCCGGGATCAAATCGACTCCTTATTAGTGGTATAAGCTAGACTAAATGAGACTGCTGCACTTGTCTGCCTGCTTACCGGTACGAATAACTGAAATCAGCGCAATTCATTTTATTTTTGTCACCAAAATATTATGGATAGGTGGGCTTTTTCAAACAGACCCTTCCTCATTCCCCACTACTTAGAAGCCATTCTCCTACGAAAATAAATATAGAATTCAACATCACAAAACAGAACATTTTATTCAAATATGGTTATATTTCATTATTCATCGATATAAAACTAACGCCACAATTAGAGTTTAAAAAAATCATTTATCGGCCATTTCCATTAACGAGACATGGAAGAAAGGAAAGAAATAAAGTAAAAAAAACGGAAATACATTTTATCACTGGCTCATGGTATTATTAATGTATATTGACCAAAATAATCTGTATCAGTTCTTGGCCCTACTGCAAGTTGCTGTGCTATGATACATAGTACATTTGACTCCAGAAAATGTATTGTTAGATTTATTTATAACATACTTAGCACCGCGTCTTACTACCCATTAGTGTTGTACGCTTAAGTACTAATTACGCTAATGGGTAAGTAATTAGGAAGTTGAATATAGAGGAAGTGAACTAGAATTTGCGTGGATTTACTTCCCCCATTTATTAGATAGGCTTAAGTATATAAAATAATTAATATAATATTTCATTTATTTGGCAATTTTTTACGCTATTTATTGAAGGTTCATTGAAATAATATTTATTTCTTTTAATAAACTTCTTCAAATACTTCTAACATACCAAATATGAAATCTTTGCATCATTTGATTTTTCTAAAATTTGTTGCTTTAGATGCCAAAATCTCAAACTTTGAGTAAACACTGTGCTTAAAATATACATTTAATCTATATTTAATACACTGATCCAAGTTTGGTTTTAGAAGACCTAATAATATATATATAATTATTATATTAATTTTGGGCTAAACTCCCTTAACGTGTCGGAATTAACGACACGGGACCCACGGCTTTACTTCCCTTCCGAAGGAAGGCATGCTACGAATTTTCCCACCCTAAAAATCCATCGCCCTCGGGCGGAATTGAACCCGTGAACCTTGGGTCCAGAAGCGAGCATGCTAACTACTAGACCATCGAGGAAGACAATTTTAGATGAAAATCGTTAGAGCCAATTTAGAGAAAATCTACTTTTTGTTGTTTATTCCTTCAGTAAACTACCCTTAATTTTAGAGGTAGATAAGTCATTACAAAAAACCCTCTGTAAAACCTTATGAAAATCTTATGTACGAAGTTTCAGTACTATCGGTAAAATAGTTTCGGCTCTAGCCCCAGTAACAGACAGACAGACAGACAGAGAGAGAGACAGAGAGAGAGACAGAGACAGACACAGACACAGACACAGACACAGACCACAGACACACAGACACACACAGACACACACAGACACACACAGACACACACAGACACACACAGACACACACAGACACAGACACACACAGACACACACAGACACATAGACACACAGACACACAGACACACAGACACACAGACACCACAGACACACAGACAGACACAGACACACAGACACAGACAGACACAGACACACAGACAGACACACACACAGACAGACACAGACACACAGACACACAGACACACAGACACACAGACAGACACAGACACACAGACACACAGACAGACACACAGACACACAGACAGACACAGACACACAGACAGACACAGACACACAGACACTCAGACACACACAAACAGACACACACAGACACACACACACACAGACACACACACAGACAGACACAGACACACAGACAGACACCACACACAGACAGACACAGACACACACACACACACACACACACACAGACGGCATTGCAAAATAACTTTTTCGGATTCAGGGTGTCATGAAACATCGACATTCATCAAAATTTCAAGTTAGATTTTTTTACTATAACAATAGGTACTTTCTCTCCTAGTGATCTCGATGAAGTTTTTTTTTTTGCACCGCGTCTTACTACCCGTTCGGGCTATACACTTAAGTACTAATTACTCTAATGGGTTAAGGATGTGGTAGGATGATATTATAGGAAGTGAGCCCGCATTTTCGTAGAGGGAGAGTGGAAAACCATTTAGAAAAAACCATCCTCAGTTCACCCGAGCGAGATTCGAACCTCGATCCTCGGCAGCCAAGTCCAACACGAGACTGACGCGTTAGACCACTCAGCCACAGAGGCGGGTTCGATGAAGTAAAAAGTTAAGTTATCAAATTCATTTTAGATTATATGACACATTTTCCAACAATAACATAAAATCATTACTTACTGTTTATTTCTCCAGTACTCTCCAAGTTGGTCCGGTAATCGTCTTTTCTTCGGTTTTGCTGATAGTTTTAAACGTTTTGATTTTTTAACAGTGAAGCGAGACGAATGTTTGCTTTGTTTAGGTGATAAAGTATCTTTCTGGATTGAAGTTGAACTTTCTTCAGACATGGTTGTAATGGATTATAACAATTTTTTGTCAAATCAATATTTCACCACTTGGTATGATTTATAAAAATGCACATACATAAATGAAAAATAACTTTTTTATTTTAGTAGACCTATAATGTTTTTTATTGCGTTGAAAATAATTAGTAATTTTTCATATTCAACACTAGTATTATATATTTTTAAATATAAACAGTTTTATTACAACAGTTTATGCGACGATATAATTATACTAATTAAATATTTGAAAGTTTAAATAAAACCACTACGACTAACATTATTTGAAAGTGCGTGTAAATGATTATTTACTCTACAGTTATATTTTAAACTTGATGCTATGCACTCTTATTCAGAGTTGAAAGCATCGATTCAAAACAAACAAGGCGAGATGTGTAAGAAGAGACCAATATTATTTTGTCTCAAGTGCGCCCAGTCCGAGATATATTAGGATGGCCTGAGGGGGGGAGGGAGAAGGTAGAAGGGGGTGTTAATCTGTTTCTACCTGCATCGTGAATAGTACCTGTCAAGGCCAAAGAAAGAGAGCTGGTGACAAAATCTGAGGGGTGAGTTGAAAGGTGTGTATGGTGGGGGTAGGTATTCGATCGTAGAGATCCTAGCAGGACATCGCTGAACTATTTTATACAATTGTATACCATTAATTACGATAATTCCATTAGGTTTATCAATTGGAAAAAAATACGTACCTTTATTTTAGCTTAAGCTCTGTGATTGTATAGGAAGAAATTTGATCCTACTCACAAGGGAAAAAGTGCCAACTTTGAATCAATTTACTAAATTAATTACTAAGATATATTCAAATATCTTCCAATACAAACATAAAACTTTATTTGATTTACAAGATAAAAAATACCACACACTTCTGCGATGTTTCATAATCCCGGAAACTGTGCCAGAAATAGGCAATATTTTTGCGCTTTATTCAGCCCTTCCATCCCATCTTTACTCCCTCTTAATTGTCACTAATGGTGATCAGTATTTGTTATTACATATAACCATAGGAAGAACATTTAAAATATAGTTTTTTGTATAAAGTTTAACCCTGTATATTAATAGCGTGTATTAATTTAAGAATATAAGAGCTGGCTAATGATGTTTTAAAGGAAGTGACCACAAATTTCTCAATATTATGATGAGAAAATCACAGTATAATACTGAGTATCTGACCCCCGAATATCTAACTAACCTCAACCAAGACGTAAGTTTCTGCGAATCATCCTATTCATTATTCCTGTATATTCTTTTCAATATGCTTTACGTTTAAGTATTTTTCATCTTTCATTTGTTTTTAAAGGGTATTAATGTATATTAATACATTATGATAAAAGAGTTTAGTTTCTCTCGACCCCTCGGAGACAGAAGTATTGTGATAGCCAAAAATTTAAATTAGATATTTTGATAATGTTGAAGTTTCATGAGCCCAAGAAACTGAAAAATTATTTTCGCGATGCCGTATGTCTGGCTGTCCGTATGTATCTTGAGCTAGAGTCAAAACTATTTTACCGATTGGGTTAAAACCTGGTATCTAATGTTTTAATAAAATCACCCCGGCCCTCATCCCCAAGGGGTTTTTGGATTTATATTTCTAACCCTATATTTAAGGCTAGTTTACTTTTTATTTTATTTTAATTTAGCACCATGTCTTACTATCCGTTTGGGCTATACGCTTAAGTACTAATTACTTTAATCGGATAGGAATTGGGAAAACTTGGGTTTAGAGGAGGTGAACCCGAATTGGTGTGGAGGGTGTGGTTAAACCCATTTAGGAAAACTACACCCAGTTCACCAGAAAAAGATTCGAACCTCAACAGTCCAGCTAAAGCCACAGGACTACTACGCAGCTCAATTTCCCAGGCCTTTTTTACTACTAAAATCCTAGTTGGTTTCTAGACCTTTCAGAAAGCCATTCGTATTAAAATCGGTATATAGTTTCTTATTCTCCCTTCTTAGCGAAAACGGTCCGTGGTTTCACATTCTCCCTTCTTAGCGAAAACAACGTATGGTTCTTCATAGCCTAAGCTTAATCAGCTGCCTGAGGCAATATCTGTTTTCGATAATTGAGAAAAAATATAGACAGTTCTTGGTATGAAGGAACTAATAGTTAAACTGATACCTATCAACTATGGAGCCCCGGGAGGGGGTGGAGAGTGGGAGTCTAAGTGGTCGGGGCAGGGGGGCGAGGTGGAAGTAAGGGCAATATCCGAGGATGAGAAGTGTATCCATACAGTGACAATTTGGATCTTTGGACTATACCTCACAGGATGTGAAGTTTCTCCCTTCTTTGCAAAACGGTGTATAGGCAACAGACCCCCAAGTGACGTCACGTGTTTACACTCTAATTCAAGGTCATATTGGTCTGAAATCGTCACAATACACACTCTCTCAGTGGTAAAAGTGTCCTGATGGGTCCCGCTTGAGTAGTCACACGTCTCCCTTTATTACCCCTTCCTTCACCTATCGTTTATTTTCACTCTCATTATAATATTTAATCATTCTAAAACAGATTCGCCTCGGTGGCGTAGTTGGCTAACGCGCTAGTCGTGTTGAGCTCGACCGCCGAGGACGGGGAGATCGAGGTTCGAATCTCGTTCGGGTGAACTGGGAGTGGTTTTTCCTAAATGGTTTTCCACTCTCCCTCCACGCAAATGCGGGTTCACTTCCTCTAAATTCAACCATCCCAATTCCTAATCCATTAGTGTAATTAGTACTTAAGCGTATAACCCGAACGGGTAGTAAGACGCGGTGCTAAATATTATATTATATTCTAAAACAGGTTATTTCCCCACCTCTCATATCCAATTATGTGTCACATTCTCCTAATTCCTCTCCAAGTATATTTTCTATACTTTTTTAATCGACAATTGACCTCTATTCTGCGTTATATAAGACCATTTGGTCATCTCCAAGCGTGCGTGGGGCGTACGGGGAGGTGGAGAAGTTAGCAGGGCTGCCAATCGGGAAAATAATAGAGGATTTAAAAAACTATAAAAAATACTAGACCATTTGGGAATTGGGAACATTAAACTGCAAAATTTAGATAGTAGCACCTTGCAGTGAATAAAAAGTGAACTGAATAATTAAAGACAATGAATCAAATACAATCATGTCTTACACCAACTACTTTATTCTCCATAAATTATTATTATTATTAGCACCACGTCTTACTACCCGTTCAGTTTATACGCACTTACGCTAATGTGTGTAGTGTTAGGGTGATTGTGAAATGAAATAGAGGACCTTCAGTTTAACGTGGGATCCGAACCACGGTGGATGCCTGGCATTCCTCACATTCACAAGTTGTGATTAATACACGTCTTGTCAGAGGTGAAAGAAGGGTTTGGCAATCAAATAAATCTGTGGCGGGACAACCTATCACTCCTAGCCCACCATGCTGCCAGCCAAATGGCAAAGCCCTGTTACAAGCCTGCTGGTTTTGGTTGGTTCACAGATGGTCAATGATGGATTTAATATTAGAAATTAGACAGCAGATTGAAAAGAGATACGAGTTTTGAAAGAACCTGGTAATGACATTCATGGATGTAGAGAAAGCAGATGTTAGTGTGGATAGGAAGAAAGTCTGGAAAGGAAAAGAAGATGCTGGAGTAGAGCGAGAAGTGGCTAGGAGAATAAGAATAGGTATGACAATAATGTGAGTTGTGAAATGATTGATATAGAGTGGATGCAGTAGTTACAATTAAAAGTAGGGCTGTGTCCTCTTAACACTAATATTTGTTTTGGTGGTGGAAATGATAATGAATAGAATAGAAGTAAAGGCAATGGTGGACTTAGATTATTTGACAACCGAGGTGGGGGGCTTCCCTTAGCACCCCTCATAAATAACTTTTTAAATTTAGTCACATGAAAATATATATACTAAGTTTACACTTAGATATTTAAACAATACTGTACTTTCAGAAACAAGTTTAAAATAACAAAAGATCAAGTGCAATAATTTAAAATTTAGTAAACAAGTAATATTTAATTTTATTATATTAAGAAATCAATCTCAATGCTTAGCTTATTCTTCAAAGATTCATCGTCTCTGCTTTAGAGCCTTAATTTTTGCAAAACCATTAATGGCATAACCGAAATTCATCTTTCTTGCATGTTCATGTTCAATTGAAAATAAATCCAGGTTTTTCAATCTTTTATGGCTCATAGAGAAACGTAAGATATTCTACATCATTTTCAATTTGGTAAAACTTCTTTCACATGAAAAGGTAGATACATATACAGTCTAAAATCATTTTAAACACATAGATAAGCTTGGCAAAGATTCACAAATATACCATTCACAATAATCTCTAGAAAGTGCAATATTGTCCTTTTTTTCTCTTCAACACTGAGTTTTGCAGCCTTCAAATGCTTCCGCAGTCATCCTATATCCACACAGATATCTTCAACAGAGAAATTATCGAAAATTTGAGTCAAATGGGGGATATGTTTCTGAAGTTATTCTTTTGTTTCAACAACCAAAGTGTTATGATGATCAACAGTGAGGATTGATAGAATTATCTATTGCCTTGGAACAAATATCAAATTCTTGACTTAAAGTGTTCAAGACAGCCAAGCATAGCCAGTTTTAATTCCATTGGCAATGTGATACCAGCATTCTTTGACAGCTCTCATGACATCTTTTTTTTTTCGGAGCTTTACTCTCCCTATTCTATACATAGAAATTTCCAGTTCTTCACACATAATATTTATATAATGAAAGGCCCTCTCCACAATTTTATTTCGGTGATCTTTAGAAACATTTTATAGGTTGGAGCCTCACAATTCACATTTAAAGAATAATTCCAATCATTCGGAAATAATTGTGTGTGATATTAATTTCTTCTGGGACTTCACACCAGAAATAAGTGTAGCTTAAAAAAATATAAATTACATACAACAGAGAGCAAAATTTGGGTTGAACCTATACACGTTCACATTTTCTTTGAGATCGCGCATTACTTCAATGGTTGAGGTTAGCATTTCAAAATTTGCCCTCACTGGTTTCAGAGTTTCATAATGAGCACTCAATCTTGACTGAGAAAATCTTTTGATAGTCATTCCAATATTCTTACCCAGAATCTCCAATCGATGAGGTGTGACTGAAAAGAGGATATAAATTATCTCCAAAGTTTTTAAAAAAAGTCACACATGAACAAATGTTTCCAAATGAATGCACTCCACAAAGGAGCAGAGTGTGATTTACACAAAGCACAAAAAGCCTTTGGATCTTTGAGTGAACACCATCATAAATCCCAGCCATAGCTTGAGCATTGTCATACCCTTGACCACGGCACCGGTTTGTGCCCAGCCCATCTTTATCCAGATGCCTCACAATAGCCTCTGTGAGCTCAGTATCAGTCTTTACAGAAACAGGAAAGAAGACCGAGAATGTTTTTTTAATTCAATTTTGTTACTTTCAATATGGTCATACCTGTCAAATGACATCTTACTAGCCACCTGCTAGCCATACTAACATTGCAGCTTGCGGTTTTCTCCTGATATTTATTTAAAATTTAGCTTTCTTTTTAATTTGGTAACTTAAACTAGTACATCAACTCAACCAATGGAACCCCCTCTTTGCTGTCACCCGGGGTGGGCCATCCCCCTCACCTCCCTTTAGTGCGCAACTGAGTACAGGAACCATTGCAGGAATGGAATGAGGAAGTGAAAGAGAATGGAACGAAATCTAGTATGAGGAAAAGTGAAGTGATGGTGACGACAAGGCAGAGAACAAGACAAAGAAAAGTGATATAACTGGATGTAATGGATTTGAAAGAATCAAAGAACGTAAATTATCTTGGTAGTGTGATTGAGATCAAAGAGGGCATGATAGAAGATATAGCGAGACGAGGGCAGCAGGGAGAGGATTTCTACAGGTCTGTAAGAGACCTACTATGAGAAAGAGAAGGTCTCCTGAAGGGTAAGGATGTGTTGTATGTAGAATACTTAACACTCATTTGACAGCAAGCCATTTAAGAGGAAAGAAAGCTTTTCATTTTGACAGCTAACACTCTGTTTAAAAATTTTCAGAAATTTGTTTACTAGTAGATTGCACCCTGAGCAAGATGGATGTTACTTTTCCATTCACAACTAAGCCATTCACAATGTTACATAAACCATTTGTTTAACTTGAGTTGACAAATGGATTATTATTTTCAAAAAGGAATATGATAAATATATGCACATCACCTTCATATTTAACTTTTCTATTTATGCCCAATATATTGTGCCAATATCCGTCTATGTCACCACAGGTATCTGAGCTCATATTACATAAATCTAACATGGTCTCAGGCATTTAAGATGTATTGTGGTAAAGTAGGCCCCATTTGTTTGTCGCTTGAATATTACTAGAAATTCCTGTCCAACCACCAACAAATTTAGAAGAATGAATAAGTGTTTTCTTAAGGGCATGGTAACTAGCAACACGATTATATTTTACATTCTTACGTTTTACTGAAAATATACTTGTTTAAAAACATTTAAGACTTTCTATGGAGTTTGAGACATATTTGTAGATAAAAGATTTAGCCATGGACATAATTGTATTGATTGAATACAAAGAAATAAAGTAGTATTTTTTCAAAGTGGTTAACTGTAGCTACCATAATCCTTCTCGCTCTGCACGAATACAAATCAAGAGAATCTGAACCACAATACAATAATCATTTAAGTATTTAAATGTTTCATTCTGTGATGATTTTTCTTCAATAAATCTTAGGAAGATGTGTTTAAATTCCTCAGACTGTTTTACAAGTAATTGGTAAATATCTTATGCATAAGAATTCTTTTGAAACGTGGTTTATTGGATTTCTTTTACTGTCAAAAACAGACTAGTAATTGCCAGTACTATTTTTGTTTCATAAAAAATAATAGAAATTGAATTATTCTGAATGCTTCATGAATACATTTATGTTTTTTGACTCCCCGATTATATTGGGCATGGTTTGGAAATTGTTTTCTCCGTATATACAAGTTTAAATTATAATATCACGAATACTGCTGCCATTTTTAAATTGACCTAAAGTGTTCAGCCAGGTCTTTGAAAGTGAAATCAACCAATCATGATGTGAAGAGTATTGAATTCATCTGATTAAAGTTGCTATTTTTTGGGAATCAAATTAAGTGCCATATAACAAGTTAAATCATTATATCTTTGCCTAATTTGATAGCTTACATCAATATAGTTCACCATTGCCGTATTGTTATTTTAATTGCCTTTTTTTACTGCCGTGTTATTATTTTACATTTTACTTTCCCTTTTATTTCTTTAGATTTACCTTAGTTATAACATTAACTGCAAAACAAGGTCCATCATTATTATAACACTACTTAATAGAAACAAAAATTCGCATACATATTTTTTATCTTGATGCGATGATCGATTTGGAAGTTATAGTGGAAACAAAATCCATCCCAAACTCCCTATTCACACCCTACCCAACGGGTTGTTGACCACCCCTGGAATTGACAAAATCACTTTTAAAACTCATCTGGGTCTCCTGAACATGGATCAGAAGTCAAATTATATCATAATTGAAGTGCATACTTAACGTTAGTTAACACATAGTCTACATTTTTATTCGAGTTGATCTTATATTTAGGCACTACATCAATACCTATTTTGAAAAAAATATTATTTCTCCTATTAAAAGGCAGCTTAAACTCTATTTTACTAAAAGAAATAATCATTTATATAGAGTATTATATTTGTGTGTAGATTCTGTAGTTTTAAATCAATAAACACAGCATAAGTAATGGGACTGCATAAATATATGTATTGTACATATTTTATAAAAGTTCTTCCATTCTCCCACCAAGATTAGATGGGATATCCATTAATATTTACGCTGATTCTTGAATAAATTATTTTGGAAACTTCTTTTTACACTATCCATATTTCATACAAGAGAATAAAATTCGCAAGAAATCTGGAACTTCACTTGTCGTAGACAGGCTTAATCCTAAGTATTATAAATGCGAGTGTGAGTTTGTTTGTTTGTTTGTTTGTTTGTTTGTATGTTACGCTTTCACGCCTAAACTACTCTACCGATCATCATGAAATTTCGCATACACGTTGTCATAGGTACAGAAAAGGGGATAGAGTACCTTTCATCCAGAAAAAATGCGAATGTGATTTTGTTTGTTTGTTTGTTTGTTTGTTACGCTTTCACGCCTAAATCCTAAACTACTCTATCGATCATCATGAAATTTCGCAAACACATTGTCATGGGTACAGAAAAGGACATAGGGTACCTTTCATTCAACAAAATATGTGAATGTGAGTTTGTTTGTTTGTTTGTTTGTTACGCTTTCAAGTCTAAAGCCTAAACTACTCCACCGATCATCATGAAATTTCGCATACACGTTTTCATGGGTACAGAAAAGGACATAAGGTACCATTCATACAGAAAAAATGTGAATGTGAGTTTGTTTGTTTGTTTGTTGGTTTGTTTGTTACGCTTTCACGCCTAATGCCTAAACTACTCGGCCTATCATCATGAAATTTCGCATACACGTTGTCATGGGTACAGAAAAGGACATAGGGTACCTTTCATCAAGAAAAAATGCGAATGTGAGTTTGCTTGTTTGTTTGTTTGTTTGTTACGCTTTCACGCCTAAACTACTCGACCGATCATCATGAAATTTCGCATACACGTTGTCATGGGTACAGAAAATGACATAGGGTACCTTTCATCCAGAAAAAAAGTACTTTTCCTGAAGGATAGAAAAAAATAACTTTTAGACGGTCGTCCGGCATAACAACTCGGCCTACTGATATGACTAAATTAATTGCAACATGATGCCTGGAATACAGAAAAAGAGACCTGCGGTATCCCGGAAGAAAATCTGATATCCCGAATAAAAATCTGTTCCAGAGTTATTTTAGGTACATCTATCTTAAAATGAATAAATATGATTATATTCAGCTAATTAAGCTCTGTCTGTTCACCCTGTTATGGTAAATGACAAAATTGTCGTAAGAAGTTTGGTATTATTGGTATTGGTATATCAAATAAAAAACATTATTTTTACTTTAAAATGCGGTATCGATATTTGCTATTGAATGTACTAACTAACGCGGTATCCTTTTGTTTATATATGGCTATGAAGCTTGGAGAAAGAGAAGAAAGGGAGTTGGGGGACCGTATTGATGGGAAATAGCAATACATGTTTTCGATTCATTTGTTTACAAACATTGATTTGTTACCGTTTATTTTTCTGTGTTTAGTCCTATTTGGAAAACGTTTTTGCTGAACTTATTATTGGCGTTAAGAAAAGACCAGAAAATTGCTGTTGCCGTCGCTTCCTCCGGTATAGCCGCTACACTACTGAACGGTGGCCGTACTTCACATTCCGTTCTAAAATTTCCATTAAATCTTGCATTTGCACAGGAAGAGTCACCCATCTTCAATTTCAGCAAAAATAGCTCTCGAGGTATGATGCTACGACAATGTAAACTTTTAGTGTGGGACGAAAGTACGATGTCCCACAAAAAAAACCTATAGAGTCGTTAAACCAAACTCTTCAGGACTTGCGAGACAGTACAGATATATTATGGGAGGAATGGTAGTTTTACTGGCTGGTGACTTCCGACAAACTATACCAGTGATCCAGAGGGGCACACATGCAGATGAAATCAAAGCCTGTCTCAAGTCATCAAAATTGTGGGCAAAAGTGAAAAAATTCAGCCTAACAACGAATATGAGAGTCCACTTTTATAATGACGTATATTCAGGACATTACGCAAAGACACTATTGAAAATTGGCGATGGACGTTTGGACACGGATTCTGAAGGTTGTATTTTACTTACAGAGGAATTCTGTAATTTGGTGGAAAATGATTGGGAGTTCATTGCTAATGTTTACCCAGACTTACAACTAAATTTAAATTGTGATCATTGGTTGTGTGCAAGAGCAATTCTTGCACCAAAAAATTAAATCATTAACAAAATCAACACTGACATTTTGAAAGAGGTGCAGGGAGTAATAAAGGAGTATTTGTCAATAGATACAATCATGGACACAGAACAGAGCACTTCATATCCCGCTGAGTTTTTAAATTCTCTGGAGCTATCGGGTGTACCCTCGCATAAACTACAATTGAAATTAGGTGTACCAGTTATGCTTATGCGAAATTTAGATGCACCCCGTTTATGTAATAGGACGAGGCTTCGAATTACACAATTAGGGCAAAATATAATCTGTGCCACCATTTTAACAGGTGTCGGAAAAAGGGAAAGTGTAATCATACCTCGAATCCCAATAATCCCCAATTACCTACCATTTCAATTCAAAAGACTCCAGTTTCCAATCAAACTTAGTTTTGCTATTACTATTAACAAAGCGCAAGGGCAAACATTGCAGGTAGCAAGGGTGCATTTGGAAATGCCATGTTTTTCCCATGGCCAGCTATATGTAGCCTGTTCGCGTGTGTCCAATGCCCAGAATTTGTATGTATTTGTGCCAAATGGAAGGACATACAACATAGTATATAGGAGCGTCCTAAAATAATGATCTATTCTGTGCCCATGATTACAACGGTCAAGAACAAGCGGAGTAAATAAGCGATTTTAATTAACTGTAAGTAAAATTTAAGATGGAGTAGGATCTTCCAATTCGTGGCAAGGCATAACCTGTGACTCTACTGACACACACTCCGCTACTTCTTTTCTACTCCTACACTTAATCCTGATTTATATTGTGTAGTTTGTTTTTTTCTTTATCTCTACCTTTATTGACTAACAACCTCAATATGTTCATCGTTTTTATTGTCATACTTCTTGTGTCAATCGACATCCTGAATTTATTGATAAAATCTACATTAACGCGAGGAAGCCGCGGGCAAAAGCTAGTCCCTAATAAGTTTATAAAAATTAGCCAATACGAATATTTTAATATGTATTCAATCCGAATACTGTCGGTACAGGATTGTGTGCCACAAGGCCACGAGCCAACATGATACAGAAATTTGGCCCTACACATAATAGGGTTGAAGACCCCCTGGTCTAAGTCTTTGCACTCTGTGTTGGAACACTTAACCCCTACATCTCCACAACATCCCACGAGCCAAGATCTATATACTTCACAATCTACAGCAATATAGACCGTCCCAAGACTCCCCAATTCTCTGTGACCCACTTTGAAAGCTCCAATTTTTATACTTTTCTTACTGCATGAAGAAATCCCTTTATCTGTATCCCAAATTTAAAATTTTTTGGACGTTTAGAAGTGCTTGAATCATTTATGCGTTAAGAACAGACCTTTCTTTTATAATATAAGGTGAACTTTAGTGCCCGTTTTCCACACGGGGAGTATATAAATACTTTTTCTTTTTTAAATTATAAACTTATCCAAAAGGAAAAGTAGTAAAATCTTAAGCTACTTATTTTTTAATGTTGGTAATTTATTGGACTAATTTGTCTGACAAAATTTGAAAAGAGGCCTTTTAAAGGTTACGTTATAACTTATTTCTACAAAATATTTAATATCTTTCTTGATGGTGCTAATACAATACTATTTTGTGAACTGACCCTAAACTATGCAACGTAAAAATTTAAATAAGAAACGCAAAGGAGGCACCCACTTTGGTGGCCGCGTGGTCTAACCTGGAACTCTCGCAGTAGATTAGACTGCTGATGCCGGGGAAATTGAGGTTCAAATCTCGGTACTGTGTATTGAGGGGTTTTCTCCCAAAATGGTTTTCCACTCTCCCTCCACGCAAGTGTGGGTAAACTTTCTATAAATATAACCTTTCTAATCCCTAAAAATATTATATTAACTATAACAAAAGCGTAGACCTATAATTGAACGGGTAGTAATGTTCGGTGCTAAAAAAACGCTAAGGGTTCTTAAATCGGCCCCTGTGTATTTAAAAGACTGGCCCTAAGATTAGTGAGACCGTAGAAACCGTTTGTTGTTGAAGAGCTAAGACAAAATTTACGGAGGAACAATAAACAATTTAGAAAAAGAAATATTTATCTATAATTTTTCTACTATTCCTAAGGCGCTATATTTTTTTTTTTCATTTTTTGGACTTTTATAGTGAACCTTATATTAAGACCTATCAGCCTGATGGTTTCAGATTTCTAGGATGTTTTAAAATGTTCATAAACTTCATGCAGAAAGAAATACATCACAACGTTATAAAATTAGGCTGTTCAACATCAGGGTGCAAACTTTTTTTTTAAATAAATTTTTAATCTAATACTTTTTTTTTAATATAATACTTTATCCTTTTACAAACACCAAGATAAACAAGACAGTCCCAAATCCATTATTAAGTACAATAAATTAATATAAATTTAGTCCCAGCCTACATGCTGAGTATTAACTTATTTGTTATACAAATAGGGGAGAAAACATTTAGACGATCTATGCTCAAGAAAGTGACGGACAATGTGTTGAGGTTTTCTTGACGTCCGTTGGAGCTCACCTGAGTGACATTATCGTCAAAAAGTGAAAAATGTTGTATTTAGTTTGATTTTAATTAGCTGATAAATATTTACTTTTCAAAGAAAGTGTTAATTTTCAGGTTAATAATCAATAATCTAATTTTTTCGGCCCATCCTGTACAATAGTGATCATAAGATAAGTAAAACGTTGTAAAATAAATTATTACAAAAATATATTGGAATGGTATGGTGCACAGCACATACACTATCGCTCCTTTACCTAAAAATAGAGACACTTAAAATATTGATCATATAATTTATGTGAAATGAAATAATACACATTGTTGCATTAACTTGATGTAAATAAATGGAACGGTGCACGCACAGACTTTCTCCCCCTTTTACCTTAGAATAGATATTTACTAAAATATACTCGTAAGATTTGTGAAACGAAATAATAGGGCTAAACAATGTTACACCAACGATTATAAATGATATAATATATATATTTCAGAATATATATAATAACTAGCTTTTGCCCGAGGTTTCGCTCGCTTTAATGTAGATTTTATCAATAAATTCAGGTTATAGATTGACACAGGGAATATGACAATAAAAACGATGAACATATTGAGGTTGTTAGTCAATAGAGGTAGAGATAAAGAAAAAAACAAACTACACAATATAAATCAGGATTAAGTGTAGGAGTAGAAAAGAAGTAGCGGAGTGTGTGTCAGTAGAGTCATAGGTTATGCCTTGCCACGAATTGGAAGATCCTACTCCATCTTAAATTTTACTTACAGTTAATTAAAATCCCTTATTTACTCCGCTTGTTCTTGACCGTTGCAATCATGGGCACAGAATAGATCATTATTTTAGGACGCTCCTATATACTATGTTGTATGTCCTTCCATTTGGCACAAATACATACAAATTCTGGGCATTGGACACACGCGAACAGGCTACATATAGCTGGCCATGGGAAAAACATGGCATTTCCAAATGCACCCTTGCTACCTGCAATGTTTGCCCTTGCGCTTTGTTAATAGTAATAGCAAAACTAAGTTTGATTGGAAACTGGAGTCTTTTGAATTGAAATGGTAGGTAATTGGGGATTATTGGGATTCGAGGTATGATTACACTTTCCCTTTTTCCGACACCTGTTAAAATGGTGGCACAGATTTTTTTTGTTCTAATTGTGTAATTGAAGCCTCGTCCCATTACATAAACGGGGTGTATCTAAATTTCGCATAAGCATAACTGGTACACCTAATTTCAATTGTAGTTTATGCAAGGGTACACCCGATAGCTACAGAGAATTTAAAAACTCAGCGGGATATGAAGTGCTCTGTTCTGTGTCCATGATTGTATCTGTTGACAAATACTCCTTTATTTCTCCCTGCACCTCTTTCAAAATGTCAGTGTTGATTTTTTTAACGATTTCATATTTTGGTGCAAGAATTGCTCTTGCACACAACCAATAATCACAATTTAAATTTAGTTGTAAGTCTGGGTAAACATTAGCAATTAGCTCCACATCATTTTCCACCAAAATACAGAATTCCCCTGTAAGTAAAATACAGCCTTCAGCAACCGTGTCCAAACGTCCATCGCCAATTTTCAATAGTGTCTCTGCGTAATGTCCTGAATCTACGTAATTATAAAGGTGGACTCTCATATTCGTTGTTAGGCTGAATTTTTTCACTTTTGCCCACAATCTTGATGACTTGAGACAAGATTTGATTTCATCTTCATGTGTGCCCCTCTGGATCACCGGTAGAGTTTGTCGGAAGTCACCAGCCAGTAAAACTACCATTCCTCCTCTCTCGCAAGTCCTGAAGATTTTGGTTTAACGCCTCTATAGCTTTTTTGTGGGACATCGTACTTTCGTCCCACACTAAAAGTTTACATTGTCGTAGCATCATACCTCGAGAGCTATTTTGGTGAAATGAATAATACCAAACTTCTTACGATAATTTTGTCATTTACCATAAAGGTGTGAACAGACAGAGCTTAATTAGCTGAATATAATCATTTTTAATCATTTTAAGATAGATGTGCCTAAAATAACTCTGGAACAGATTTTTATTCGGGATATCAGATTTTCTTCTGGGATACCGCAGGTCCCTTTTTCTGTACTCCAGGCATCATGTTGCAATTTTATTCATATCAGTAGGCCGAGTTGTTAAGCTGGACGACCGTCTAACAGTTATTTTTTTCTATCCGTCAGGAACAGTACTTTTTTTCTGGATGAAAGGTACCCTATGTCCTTTTCTGTACCCATGACAACGTGTATGCGAGATTTCATGATTATTATTATTATTATTTAGCACCGCGTCTTACTAACCGTTCGGGTTATACGCTTAATTACTAATTACACTAATGGATTAGTTAATGGGAAGGTTGGATTAAAGGAAGTGAACCCGCATTTGCGTGGAGGGAGAGTGGAAAACCATTTAGGAAAAACACCCCCAGTTCACCCAACCGAGATTCGAACCTCGATCTCCCCGTCCTCGGTGGTCTGGCTTAACACGACTGGCGCGTTAGCTAACTACGCCACCAAAGCGGGTTAGAGATTTCATGATGATCGGTCGAGTAATTTAGGCGTGAAAGCGTAACAAACAATAACAAACAATAACAAACAAACAAACAAACAAACTCACATTCACATTTTTTCTGGATGAAAGTTACCCTATGTCCTTTTCTGTACCCATGACAACGTGTATTCGAAATTTCATGATGATCGTTCAAGTAGTTTAGGCGTGAAAGCGTAACAAACAATAACAAACAAACAAACAAACAAACTCACAATAACATTTTTTCTGGATGAAAGGTACCCTTTTTCCTTTTCTGTACCCATGACAACGTGTATGCGAAATTTCATGATGATCGGTCGAGTAGTTTAGGCGTGAAAGCGTAACAAACAATAACAAACAAACAAACAAATAAACAAACTCACATTCACATTTTTTCTGGATGAAAGGTACCCTATGTCCTTTTCTGTACCCATGACAACATGTATGCGAAATTTAATGAGGATCGGTCGAGTAGTTTAGGCGTGAAAGCGTAACAAACAATAACAAACAAACAAACTAACAAACAAACTCACATTCGCATTTTTTCTGGATGAAAGGTACCCTATGTCTTTTTCTGTACTCATGACAACGTGTATGCGAAATTTCATGATGATCGGTCGAGTAGTTTAGGCGTGAAAGCGTAACAAACAAACAAACAAACAAAATCACATTCGCATTTATAAAGTAAGGATATTTATGTATAACCTGAAAATGTAGTAAGACGTACCACTTGAGACAAACTCAACTTATTTCTTTCTCTATGTCCTTAAACATTACTGGCGTCATGAATTTAAAACCAATTGCCATATTGAATTATAAGAACAGGTAGAGTATATTATGTTGTAAGAACACGTAGAGTATATTATGTTGTAAAAACAGGTAGCGTATATTATATTGCAAGAACTTGTAACGTATATTATGCAGTAGTTGGCAGCCCTGTCCACGATAAAAAAGATCATTAGTTCGTCGCTCATTGCAGCTGATTGTTTTACTAGCTCAGCACTAAGCTGTTTTTGTAGTGCACACACTGGGTTATTAACAGAAAATGTAAGTATTGTGCTATGACTGGTCGCCAGTTTATGGGGGTTGGGAGCACACGCACACATTTAAATAATGTGAGAGATGTTTTCTATCTCATAATTATTGTAAGCAGTTTAAAAAAATTGAATATAACATATACAATTATTTACAAAATTTGATACTTTATATTGTATCTGTCCAGGGGTAAACTACCCTAACTCTACTATATTCTTGGACCATGCAGAGGTCTCATTTTGGACAAAATCCTCTGGTGAAATACCGGACAAAACTCTCTTGCTAGTCAGTCAGTTTGTCCCTGAATGAGCTCCGGGTCATGAACCGGCCATTCGTCCCTAACTGGAATTTACATGGTCAGTACAGAATACATTGTCTCAAGACTAGGAAAGTAATCGTAAACTAGGCGGCCGTCCTATGTTACAAGTATTCCTAGTTTCAACTACGCTTTTCTGTACTTCCCGTTGCGGTGCTGCACTGAGCGGACGTGCTTGGTCTTGCTCCGTGTTTTTGTTTTGTTTAAAATAGTAAAAGTGCAAAAAAAATTATTTCTAAAACAACTTGTGTGTATAAGAAGTGGTGACAAGAGGAAACCAACTCCGTCCGAGTTCGAAACCTGCAGGAGGCACAGCAGTGTTTCGCGGTTTCTGGAGCAGCCCGGAGGGTCCGGGGGACGGTGATAAGTGTGGAAAATCGGCGATTTAATTTGACGGAAGCTGTCGTGGAGTTCGAGGAAATCGGACGAAGGGATCAGAAGGTATTGAGAAAATAGTTTGAATTATTTAACCAGGTCAGGTAAATGAGGGTCATCATAGTCACTTCCCGGTGCAACCTCGGTGCAAGTGACGTAGGAGTCCACTTGGCCGCCTGATGACCACCTGGTAATTTTTCTAGTGACGTTTTAGTTACTTTTTAGTTACTTTTAGTAACTTTTCTAGTTACTTTTGGTAACCTTTGGTAACTTTCTCTGGTGATTCTAGTAACTTTTGGCAAACATTAAATTTTTCTAAGATAATATTATTTTTAAAAAATCTAGGGACATCTTGGTAACTTTCTGGTGATTTTTGGTAACATTGCTATTTTGTAGGGAGTTCTGTGTAATTGCCAAGAAATATACCCTGGAAAAAGGAAAATAAAAAGTTAGAGATTTTCTAGTGATTTTCTAGTGACTTTTGTGGCATCACAGACCTAGTCTCTGTCTGATAGAGTGAGGAAGTGCATGATATGATAGCTCTGAAATGAGTAATGAAAGAAAGGGAGGAGGTGTGGAAGTGAAAGAGGCTAGAGAGAGGGTTAGGGAGAACGACAAATCAGAAGAAAAGAAGAGGGTGGTGGGACAGGCTAGGAAGATGGAAGAGGAGAAAAGAAGAGAGGAGAGCAGGGAAGAGAGGAAGAAAGAAGAGGATGGGAGAGAAGATAAGGAGGAGGAGGTCACTCTAGGGGCCTTAAAAAAGATGAAGGAAGCGGAGGAGTTCGTAAGGGTCAAACACAAAGACGGGAGGATAAGTAAGGAAAACTTAGGGGAGATCATAGAAAAAATGTCAGAGCTAATCCTTGCGACAGTCTACAAGGACGGGGTGATAAGTAGATTAGAGGAGGAGAATAGGAGACTGAGAGTGGTGGCAAAAACGGGTGGAGGGGTAGTGTTGCAGGGGATGTCCTATGCTTCGGTGGCGGCCACGGGGGCGGCGAAGAGGAATTTAGATGTGGAGAGTGCCATTAAGTCGAGGCCTAGTCATGGGTCGCTGTTTGTGACTTCCCTGCAGGGGAAGTCAATTGAGGAAATGAAAAAGACCCTAATGGGGAAAATCAACCCAGTAAAAGATCTGATCAAGATTAGGGCTATACGACCGGCAGGGACCAGGCTAGTGGTGGAGACGGAGTCGGAAGATGACGTCAGAAAAATAATAGGGAATAAGGAACTGGCAAAGACTATGACGTGTGAGGAACCTAGAAAGAGGCGACCGCTAATAACAATCTTTGACGTGGACAGAGATATAACTGGGGAGGTACTCACTGACATGACTTACGAGCAGAATTTAAAAGGGAAAATGACTAAAGAGGAGTTTGAGTAGGGTTTTAAGCCCAAATTTAAGACAGGACCGAGGGACAGACAGGTGGTAAATCAGTTGGTTGAGCTGTTTCCAAGAGTGAGGAACATGCTACTGGGCTGCAGGATGTACATCTCGTTCAGTGCGGTGTCCGTAAAGGATTACATTGTGGTAACGAGGTGTTACAGGTGCAGAGACCTGGGCCATGTCATGGCGCACTGCCCTGGAAAAGAGAAGCTCTGCGGGAAATGTGGGAAAGAGGGGCACAAGTTTAAGGACTGCAAGAGTAGGGAGGAGGTGTGCATTCCATGCGTGGCAAGGAAGAGGTCGGAAAAGTGCAAAAAGCCGAACTCGAGGGAATGCCCGACGCACCTAATGATGATGAGGAGGCAGATAGAAAGGACTGACTATGGAAGTTAAATTGTTGACAGAGATAGTAGACTTATTAAGACTGATACTGGGGAAAATGGACGGGATAGGGACAGGCTCTAAACCTGAAAGGACGGGGAGAAGAGTGAAAAACTCCCCGTCCAAACGGGCCAGAAATCAAAGGATGGCTGCAGCTTATAGTGAGAAGACTGCCGCGGTTAATGTACCCATACACGAGTCGGATAGCACAGGTCAGGGAAAGGTTGGGGTACAAGATGGAGGTACGGTAAAGAGACCATCAAAGGAAGTTAGTGGGACAATAATGAGCCCAAAGATCATTGGAGAGGGGGATCCAACATGGAGATGGCCATGGGAAAAGGAAAATGCAAGGGGTTCTGGAAAAATCTGGAGTTGTGGAGAATCCCTACGCCAACGTTGGATATGGGGAAAATGGTTGAGAGAGGAGAAATGAGTGTCGAGGATGCTGACAATCATATATTATCGGTGCGTACGTTGGTCCACGGATGGACGTACAAGTTCATGGCAGCACTAGTGGGATTTCTGGCTAATGATGGGCCTGTTGAGATGAGACCCTTCTACAAGAACATGTCGGTCGAGAAGTTCATCAGGAGGCTCCTCAGTCAAAGGTGCAGATATTGTTATGGAAGGAACGAGACCTACTGTACGCGCACTGGCTATAAGTCTTGCGGGTACAGTGAAGTGGCTGCGGGAAGAGATAATAACATGGCAAACCTGCGTGACCATGAAATAGTTGCATCGGGGCTGATTGGGGTTTCCTCGACTACGTGCTTTATAAACAAGAGATAGAGGAGGAATATGGGTCACCCAGTAAAGGCGGGAGTAGTCAGCGGTGGGTCAATCTTTGGATTGGTGGGCCCCAATCTGAGGTATGCTGGGCGAGGCGATAGAACCTACATGAGCCTGAATCCCGAAGAGGATCCGGTGATTAAGTACATTAGGGAGTATTTCCAAGGAGGTGGAGAGGACCATGAGGGGACTATGGAGTCAAGGGATGGAGCGGCGATCCTCAAATCGATATATATGAGGAGAATGAGGATCATCTTTGAAATGCTCTTTTTTGAGGCCTATAGAATATCGAGGTAGAGGTCGTGTGGGGTCCACCTCCAGGTGGTGGGATTTGGTCTCGGTGTCTGGAGTGGGTCGGAACATCAAAATGCTATATTCTACCAGGAGTTGAGGGAATGTTTCTACGCGGCAGTGAAAAAACACGACTCGGGTATGGGTGCTATTTTGATATTGGAGCTGCTGTGGATGGATGGGGTGATAGAGTGTTTTCCAGATAGAGAGGAAATGTTGGACGGCAGAGATATAAGGATAATGTCGATCCGGAGAGCTCCATACGAGACCTATGGGTATGGAGGTGAGTATCTGGTCACGACATATGCTTGGGATGGCAACAGCTGGCCGGGTAATGAATTCTGGGATGGGAAGTTTGGCTCTACAGGGGATTCGGCAGCGGCGTCGTCGACGCTGATATCACAGGTCCAGAATGCGGTGATAAACCCTCAAGTGTTGACCAATATTTGTAGAATTTGTGAGGACTACCTAAATGATCCTCCGGTAGCCCCACCTGTAAAGCCAAAGATTGAGAGGGATGCGAGGCCACAGGATAAGTCCAAGAAGGCGATCGCTGTTAGAACTGAGCTTAGCACTAAGACTAAGCATAATTGGAAGTTCTGGAGACAGGGCCTTGGATATGGTAAGAGGGAAAGATGTATAGATAGTAAGTTGGTTAGCAAGGGCAGCCAAACGAGAGACTGCACAGAGATGGAAGGGAAGATGGTAAAAGGAATAGGAGATGTGCCATCCCAAGCGTACGGGACATTCGAGAAGACTTTGCGGCTGTCCAGGTTGGAGGAGAAGAACACCTTGCACATGGCGCTTAGACATGTAGTCAGACTGGGGCATGAGCGAGGGGGGAGTATCATGTTCCCTACTCCTGAATCTTTGGACCGGATTCAGCTAAAATCAATGAACCTGCCAACGGAGGTAATCAGCTTGGTGGATCTCATAGAACAGGTATTCAAGAGGAGAGAAGAAGAGTTCAGCTTGGAGCAAACGTATCAGTAGTTCGTGGTAGCTCACGGTCGCAAAACTTTTGACCCGAGGGTGGCGTGGCCGGCGTGCTACGTGCTCACGCATAATCCGTAATGGTTGGGCATATACTTAAAATAGGCCAAATCAATTCGAGAAGGAGTGTGACCGTGTTGCATGAGATTCGTAAGCTGGCGGAGGAAATGAAGCTCAATGTCGTACTCATACAAGAGCCCTACACCTTAAGAGGAAAAGTTCCACACATGCCAATGGTTACTAGAATAGTCACAAGTGGAGACATGCCAATGAGTGCCATTGTTATCTTTAATAGGGATATTACCGTGACTAAAATTACACAGTTGTGTAACCAATGGGTAACGTGTGTGGAGCTGGGAACTGGTGCTGGCAGGATTGTGATGGCAAATCTGTACTTTCAGTTTAGGCATCCAATTGAGCCGTACTTGGACCAGATGGAGGTACTGTGTAGGATGTACGCAGGTGAGCCACTCATTATTACTGCTGATGCCAATGCCAAGTCTCCCATGTTGCATAGTCGGGTAGTGATCAGGGGAACAGGAGAAATGATGCAGGAAGACCATGCAGGAGAGGGCGAGCCATTGAAGAATTCATTTATGGGCACGGACTGGAAGTGGTAAACCAGCCGGGAAATCCCCCCACGTATAAGTGGAGGGCTGGGGTGGCTACGAACATCGATGTCACCTTATGCAACGCTGAGTCTGTGGCCATGGTTGAGGGATGGAGGGTGGTTGATAATGTGACGATAAGCGACCACAATCTGATCGTGTTCGACATTGCCATGGGGAGGGTGGCGGAAGGAAATGAGGGAGGGATAAGGAAAAGATACGACATGAGAAGAGCTGATTGGGAAAAGTTGAGGAGGGAACTGGTACTGCCTGACCAAGTAGAAAATGGTGACAATTTCAACATCAAAGCTAAGGAGTTGACGTCGGCCCTGCAGGATGCGATGAGGAAATCCATCCCGGTGATGAAAGGAGGTACCAGGGTCGGGAATAGACCTTGGAATGACAGACTGCAGGGACTACGTACAAGGGTAAGGAGAACTCGTAGGAGGTACCATAGGTGTAGGAACCCATTCGTCCGTGAGGTGCTACTGGAAATATATCGAGGAAGAAAGAGAGAATTTGAGGAGGGCCTGAAAGAAGAGAAATGGAAAAACTGAAAGGAATATGTAAAGGAGGAGCTCCAGCAAGGACCTTGGGGAATTCCATTTAAGATAGCGGCTGGGAAAATCAGACCGCCAACGATGCTATCTACACTAAAGAGAGAGGATGGCAGCACCACGACGAACTGGGAGGAGTCTGCGAGGTTATTAAAGGAGACATTGTTACCGGATGATGACGAGGAAGCAGATACGGAAGAACAGAGGGAGTTGAGAGGAGCCATGACTCGGCACATGTATGACAATGAAGTTCCTGTAGAAGTGGTCAGTCAGGACGAGGTGATCAGGACCATTGCTCAGATGGGGAAGAAGAAAGCACCTAGGGCAGACGGGATAGTGGTTGAGGTGCTGCAAAAGACGGCAGACCTCATAGCCCCTTACCTTGCAGGCCTGTTAAACGAATGCCTTGCTCAGGGCAGAATCCCGAACATCTGGAAGCAGAGCGAGGTAATCGTGCTAAGCAAGGGGGAGGACAAGGATCCGCTTCTACCAAAGTCATATAGACCCATCTGCCTGCTAAACACGAGTGGGAAACTCCAGGAAAAAATATTGTGCGAAAGATTATTAAGGCACAGGACAGGAGTGGGTATGCATCAACAGCAGTATGGCTTTCGAAGGGGCAAATTGACAGAGGATGCCATCTGCAGAGCAATGGAACTGATTGACTTGGCCACTGACAGATATGTGTTGGGGGTATTCGTAGATATCTCGGGGGCATTCGACAACCTATGGTGGCAGGCGTTGTTCGGCTGGTTGAGAGAACTGCATTGCCCAGGGCAATTGTATAGAAGCTTGAAGGACTACTGTCGAAATAGGTATGCCACCCTGAGGTGTCAGGGTGCCAGCGTGCAGAAAAGATTGACCAAGGGGTGTCCCCAGGGATCGGTCTGTGGGCCGATATTCTGGGATGTGGGGCTGGAGCCAGGACTGCAGATTTTGGAAGAAATTCCCGAAATGCATGGGGTGGTCGCCTTCGCGGACGACCTTCTAATATTGGTAGAAGGTAATTCAAGGAAGAGCTTGGAGGAAAGGTCCAATCGAGTGCTAGACGGGCTAGTAAGGTGGTGCAAAAGTGTCAAACTGATGATGGCACCGGCGAAGACGACATTCATGTTGTTTAAGGGAAAAATGGTGCGGAATCCTACAATAAAGGTTGAGGGAAAAACTTGAGAAGGAGCCAAACAGTCAGATACCTGGGAGTCACTCTCGATGAGAACAGAAATTACACGGCACATATAGAGGAAGTGATGGGGAGAGCTCAGCGGGTCATGAATATGATTATAAGCATTGGCCAGAGGAGGTTCCACATGCCTATGTGGATAATAAAAACATACCACCAATCGATCCTTCTCTCTATTGTTGGCTATGGAGCGTGCGTCTGGGCGCACAGACTGAACAACGTCGTGCCGGCTAGGGCTGTCCGGAGTATACAGAGGAATGTCCTTCTGAGACTTACGGGCGCCTACCGGACAGTGGCGACAGACGCACTGAGCGTCGCCCTAGGTGTGTGGCCGTTGGACCTTCTAGTTAAGAAGAGGGCAATCGGGTACTGGAAGAGAAAGAACAACTGGGAAAAAGTCAGGATACTCACCTCACCTGAAGTGGAAACATCCGAAGATGCACTATTTGCTCTGTTGAGGGAATGGCAGAGACGCTGGGAGGGCAGTGAAACTGGTAGGAGGGCTTATCAACTCTTTCCCAATGTGGTTGAAAGGATAGATAACGCACATCTGGAACCATCTCCGGGTCTGGTCCAATTCATCACTGGGAAGGGGCCATACCCAGAATCCTTAAGTAAGATGGGATTGGTCGAATCCGATCTGTGTGAATGTGGTGAAGTGGGTACCCCGGAACACGTTGTGTTGGAATGTGCCTGTACGCTTGAGCTAAGAAAACCTAACCAGCAGGAAGTGCAGGGGAGAATGGTGGGTGATATCCTGAGAGATCCCGTCCATTGGAGGTTCCTAGATAAGCTGGCAGCGGAAGCTTCAGAAAGAGCCAAGGAAGAATATATAAGGGCACTGGGAGAGAGACGAGGACTGAGACAGATGCTAAACAGACGTAGGACCAGAGAAGGGAGGGGGGAGAGACCAGTGACAGTGACGAGGACAGTGACGGGGATAGTGACGAAGACAGAGACATTGATGAGGACAATGAAAGATACGAGGCCAGAATCACGGGAAGTGGGACTGAGACGGACGCAGGTGAGGTCTCAGCGGGGGGAATATAGGGAAAGGTGAAGGTTGTTTTGTGGAACTACTGCTATACAACCTTCCATGAGGAACAAGGATAGATGCCGGGAAGTGGCAAACACGAAGCCTTGTGGGACTGGCATACCAGTTCGGCTGATGGATCCGGAGGCTTACTGGGGTAGCCCTGGTAATTCTGAAGGATCATCATTCCAGCCGAATAATGGGACAGATGAGGGGAAAGAAACGGGACGCATGGGGGGAACCTTGTGACTGCAGATCCCTCTTCTTGGAAACAAGAAAAGTAGGATTAGGTCTTGTAAGGGCCCTATGTGTCAAGATGGAAATAGGCGGCTGCTCTGCAGCCCCCTTGTACAATCGGGGTAATGGACATTCCCGGAGGATTAGAAGATATTTAGGTTAGTTAGTTGTAAGATTAGGATAAGATTAGAATAGGATAGGGAAGGGAGGGTAATAGGGTAGGGGTAGTTATTATAGGAGCCAAAACCTGTTTAGAAATAAATAAAATTGGATAATGTGTATTAGTAGGAAATTTGTTTGATACTGTGTAAATAAGGCCTGGATTTAAAATTGTAAGATGCCAGGCCAAATTAGATTGTTAATTAAAAAAAATGCTTTTCTGTAGCTCACATTCTTAATTTTGAGTGTACACTCTGTTCTACAGGTTGTTGGCTCCCAACAATATAACTGGTGTATGAAATTATAATTTTATCATTTTCCTTCTTTGGTAATTTAATGCATACAACCTTTAATACACTCATGATGTAGAAGTTATAATGCTTCAATTTTATTATTTTTTTCAATTCAGAATAAAAATGTACATTGCAAGAACTCTACGTAGAAAACAAAGTAACGTACAAGAGGCTATGACATCGTGGTCTGGCTGATGAAGCATACCATGTAAAATCACAAGAAAATGAACTTTCAATCAATTATGAAAGCTTGGTTGTTCCCACGATTAACTTACAACAATGTTTACCTAAGCTAACGCTGAACAGTTTTGTTGCTTTCTATAAGTGACAACTATGCATATTTAATCTGACCGTGCATAAATGTAAATAAGGACAGGCCCCATGCTGTATGTGGAGGGAAGTTGATGATCGCAGAAGCGTAAATAAAATTGCATCTTGGATTTTAACATTTTTCTGCAATCTACCTTCCCCTGTAAAACATTTATAAATGTCTTATGACGCATGCAAGGCTTGAACAGGCCACACCAACATGTAGTGTAACTCCGACCACGCTCAAATTGAGAGAAAAGAAAATTTGATAAATATCTATAGAAAAATACCTTATTGACTTGATGCAGCTTGTGCGTCTTACAGACAATAATGAACTTTCAATTTGATTCAAATGAATCAGACCAACTTACTTAAATATTATGACTTATCCAAAGATATCTTACAAATGAAGCGAAACCACAGATCGCGATGAAAGATTCCTATGAAAGAATGTATGCTGGTTAAAATTCAATAAGGATATTAGCGTAATATTGTTTAAGGAAACACTTTACACGTTAGCAGATTTAAATACACTGCCAGGCCAATGAAGAGGATAGATACGTAATCTACTACAGTCTGTCTTTCATATCAGGCTCTTGTTAACATTATCTTGTCAAAAGAAGAAAGATTTGTTGGACCTGCTGCCGATCATTCCAAATGCATTTAATACCTTTCACAGGACTATTCCAACAACCTCAACAACAAAAGACTTCCATCCTGACAAAATCCTGACACAATCCAAGGAATCGATGAAGACGCGTGATTTAGACTTCAAGTGCCCCCTTCGGAAAAGATACTCAAGGTATCATCCGGGAATATAGCTTATCACCCCTAGGCTCGTAGCCAGATGCAGTGGCCACTACATCACGGAGCTAGTTGGCACTAACGATGAAAATCAGGCACTAATGAGTAATAGCATAGCACCAACGTTGGGCTTTAAAAAAACTAGTGGCTAAAGGTCGGGTGATCATGTTGAAAAATAATTGAGAACAGTTGTAGAGTAATACTAAGCCAAGAGTCTTGGGTTTGATTCCTGTGTCTAGGTGTCATTTTTCTATTTACAAATATGTTTTACTGTGGCAGTATACGGTAATGATCTTTGATGTATGTACCCGCCTCGGTGGCGTAGTTGGCTAACGCGCTAGTCGTGTTGAGCTCGACCGCCGAGGACGGGGAGATCGAGGTTCGAATCTCGGTCGGGTGAACTGGGGGGGGGGGTTTCCTAAATGTTTTTCCACTCTCCCTCCACTCAAATGCGGGTTCACTTCCTCTAAATTCAACCCTCCTAATTCCTAATCCATTAGAGTAATTAGTACTTAAGCGTATAACCCGAACGGGTAGTAAGACGCGGTGCTAAATATTATTATTATTATTATTATTATTATTATTATTATTATTATTATTATTATTATTATTATTATTATTTGATGTATGTAGATGAAACTCACCCGAGTCTATATCTCGTATTTCCATCTCAGTACCCAGTTCTCGGTTGTTTGAAAACATTATTGTATTGTGGAATGCATTATACATTTGTAAGTAGATACTTACTATTAGGAATGCAATCTTTCTTTGTCTTTGAAAACAAAATATCTAGATACTATTAAATTATTACTAACTTAAACTGAATACCATTATTTGATTCAAACTCTTTCTTAGTGAATTACCTCGCTTAAATCTTTCTTTAATAAAGAGTATTTAGAACAGTTCAGTTAATGTTTTATTACTTATAATGTTTCATAGTAAAGGGTTTATAATGTAATTGATAATTTACGTAAAAAGGAATATGTCATAAGAAAGTTCAAGCAAAGGGGAATAAGTTGTTCACCTTTACTAAAAAGAAACAAATTATCATCGAAATATTAAAAATATGCTAGTATTTCATATAGAAAAAAAAAATTCCGTGAAGAATGGAACAACCCGATTAGTTTTTTTAAAATAATAATACTGGGATCTACAGTTTTGTCACAGACTTTGTTTCTGTATTTTCTCAAAAGTGAATGTTTAGACTTATACCCCTTTACCCGAGGGTCACATTTTATGACACGGACTGTTGAAACGAGCTCTGTGCATTCCACAAGCCACTCCACTACTCCTCCAACCTTAATTAATCTCTGTGTGCCCCATAGTTTCCTTCTTACAACACAGGTGCTGTATAGTGATACTTGACATTCGAGCTATCAACGTTGTGACCACACGTGCCTCGCATTTCCACTGAAATGTCGACCTCAACCTCAATGTTGTCAACTTATCTTTTCTTTTATTCTTGTTAGACAGACAAAGGTTGTTTCTTTTCCAAGTTGTGTCAGCAAGATAAAATATTCAAAGGCGGCTAACGAGATTTTAATCTTATCTGAATCTTATCTGAATCTTATTATAGAGGGGGAAAAGATACTTTCTTTGAACGTTTCTTGTTTGGTTTTCTTGATTTTAAAGTAATGTAGGGGTGGAACAGTTTTTTTTTTAAATAGTGGCCTTACTGCTCTTTTCGAGTGGCCTCTAAAATTATTTTCTTAATACCTACGTAGGCTAATTCTTTCTATTAATCGATTGAAGTGTTTAGAATACTATTCTGCAAACAATATTTATATTTCTTTCGGGATTTTGGCATACAAATATATTTTGAGCATGTATTGTTTTTAATTAATAAAGGAGCCTAAACTTATATTTTTTCTTCCAAGAGGCCCTAGTCCCTCCGTTAAAAAACAACAACAAAATACCGTTATATTATATAGCTTTAGTTAGTTAAAATCATGCGGGAAATTAGTTCATTTTGATTACTGCCAGCGGGATTTTGGTAAGACGAGCTGGCAACACCGCTGGAGGTGTGTCAAACCGAGAACTGGTTACTGAGATGGAAATACGAGATATCGACTCGGGTGAGTTTCATCTACATATATCAAAGATCGTTACCGTATACTGCCACAGTAAAACATATTCGTAAATAGAAAAATGACACCTAGACACAGGAATCAAACCCAAGACTCTTGGCTTAGTATTACTCTACAACTGTTCTCAATTATTTTTCAACATGGTCACCCGATCTTTAACCACCCGCTTTTTTAAAAAGTCCAACGTTTGTGTTATACTAATACTCGTTAGTGCCCGATTTTCATCGTTAGTGCCAACCAGCTCCGTGGTGTAGTGGTCAGTGCCTCTGGCTACGAGCCTAGGGGTGATAAGCTTGATTCCCGGCTGATACCTTGGGTATCTTTTCCGAAAGGGGAATTACTCCAACGGTCATCAGCGTTTGGTTAGTTAGGCTCAAGTTAGATATGTGTTTCCACTGGTTTCACACCCTCATACTATCATCATCATCTCATTTCTACGGGACGTGGAAAGAGCCTCTATGGAAAGGATGTGCTCTTTTTGCAGATTTATCGATTAATTATTAAAGGTTGGAAAGTTGACAAGAGTAGCAATGTAATTTACAATAAAATATCACTACATTTGGGCGTCCCCTGGCCATCAATACATTAATACTGGCATACCCGTAATCATTCCACAAATTGGGCTACGCATGGAGTGCATTATTATTATTATTATTATTATTATTATTACTATAATCATAATTATCATCTTTAATGCTGACAATTAAAGTCACTTATTTACAATTACTTTTGAGTGGCTAAGATATTTTAGGTACTGCGTCTTACAAACCGTTTGGGCTATACGTCCTAAATACTAGCTACACTAATATGTAATGGATTAGAAGGGTTTAATCTTAGAGGAAGTGTACCCGCACTTCCGTGGAGAGAGAGTGGAAAACCATTTAAGGAAAATCACAATCAGTGCACCCAAAAGAGTTTGAACCCCGATCTTTCCGTCCTCTGCAGTCCAGTACGAAATAATATATCCATAATCTTTTCTTGAAAACACCATCGTTTGTGCTACCTTAGTGCTGGTTAGTGCCAATACTATTTATATTTAATGCTAAAAATGAAAGGCACTCATTAAAGACTTATTATGGCTGGAGAGAGAAGAGAGAATCCCTTTATTACAACCAGCTGGGATTCAAACTCTGGCCTCCCCATCATCGGTAAACTAGATTAGATGAGTTCTACATTTTGTCCACGTGCCAACCGATATTGGTAACTGCGCAGATCTACTGAATTTCAACTAAATCTGACAGTTGCCTTGACCTTGGCTAACATTGTTCTATAAATAACACTAGCAAAGTAATTAACTTTTTATTCAATTTTTACTGTTATAATTTGACTATGAAATAAAAACTTATTAATATTGTGTATTTTTTATTTTGTTCTTAACTCATGCTACATCAATAAAACCAAAAACAATATTACTATGGCTAATACTTATTAAAATTAACTGATAAACTAATAATAAATTAATTAATAAACTAGATTAAAAGCTTTATAAATTGTGTTTGACATATTAATTCCATCATTCATCCACAAATACAGTTCTGAACCACACTATATTCTTATTTATTTTTGTCACCTTGATTCTTTTGTGACGAAATCCTACTATCAGCGACTAAAAGTATCTTATAAAAAGGGTGAAGTGAGGCGGGGGGATAGTAGTGTGGTCACCCCGGGGGGGCAAAGGTTGAAGGGGTGGCCAATGAAGAAATCGAAAATTTCTAGGAACTTTCCTAGACCGATATCATCCATTACAAAACTACTCGTATGAAGCGGAAACAAGAGATTCTAGAGCAGAGGTCAGCAATGCGACTCCCGCAGGCACCATGGCACCCTTTTAACAGATTTTAGGCACCCGCTTTTTATTTCGTAATTTTGTACATTTTTTGTTAAATACTTTTATTTGATAAATAATAGAATGGCTGTCAAGTATAATTTGAAATTAAATTTCTTTAATATATATTTACCATTAGTCCTCAATTTATTATTACATTAATATCTTCATGAATAAATTTTTACTAATAATCCCATTTTGTTTCATGCCTCAAATATTTAAATCTGAAGAATGATAATATTATAGTTTATGTTTGTTATTTAAAATATGTATATTCTCAACTTGTCACTAATAAATACATACATAAAAGGTGAAAGTTCAAATATAAAAATCGATATTTTTCTTGGCGCCCCCAAAGTAAAACACATTTTGGAAAATAGCTCTTCATGCTTAAAAGGTTGTCGACCCTGTCCTAGTGAGTGAATAGTAACCTTGATCACGGGAATAATCCTGGGTAGCTCATTGGTAAGAGCATTGGTGCACTAAGTCAATACAGCAACAATGTCTGGTATTTATTCTTGTGCTCGGCAGTGAAATTAAACCTGAACCCATTGGCAGTGCTTGCTCTTTGTAATAACTATTCTTTAAGTTTGGTTTGTGTTAATGTTCCAAAAGTAAGTTTTTTGGTACTGTAGAACATAAATTTGCATACTTTTCCTATTATTATTATTATTATTATTATTATTATTATTATTATTATTATTATTATTATTATTATTATTATTATTATTATTATTATTATTATTATTATTAGTTTTATTATTATTAGTATTATTATTATTATTATTATTATTATTATTATTATTATTATTATTATTATTATTATTATTATTATTGGGCATCAACTCGAACCCCACTCGTGACCATCGATGGAGGTCTGGAGGCCACCTCCCTACCCCTCTCTCAGTGAATAATAGTGATATTTTATTATATTATCAAAATGTTCGGGGTCTACGAACCAAAGCAAGTGAATTATTTTCAAATGTTTGTGTGAATGAATTCTCTATTATTTGTTTGGTCGAAACTTGGCTCTCTAGTGAGTTTGTTACTGATAATTACTTTCCCCCTAAATATAATGTTTATAGATCCGATAGATTATATGATGAAGCTACTTTCTCAAGGGGTGGTGGTGTTCTCATTTGTCATTGATACTATTTCTGGTATGGTCAGGAGAACTGACCTAGAGAATAATATGGAATGTGTCTGGATTGAGATCCCAACATTTGATCACCAAAAACTGTTAATTGGGAACATATATCTTGCTCCTCAAATAACAGTCGATGCATTTAACAATTACTTTAGATTTATTGAAGGTGTTTTGGCTAACTACCTTTATAGAATTATACTACTCGGTGATTTTAACTGCCCCAAAATTTATTGGAAATATCATCATTCTCAGAGCATTTCTCATTTCTACATTAAATTAAATGTTACTCAACTTCTTGCTTCCACAAACATTTTAGGATTATAACAACTTAATGAAGCTGATAAAGACACTAACCTCCTTGACATTGTTTTTGCTAATTTTCACCACCCTTTACTAATTCAGAGCTTTCATTCATTAGTGAATATTGATTTAGCTCATCCGCCCTTATTGATTTCACTTGATGTACCTATTGCTACTAAAATTAATGATACCCCTAATACATATATTGACTATGCACGTGGTGATTAACTTAATCTTTACAATGACCTGTCCACTGCTGATTGGTCTTTGTTTTATTCTACTACGAATGTTAGTTTGGCTGTAGATAATTTTACCACCTTAGTCCAAAGGAAAATCAAAACAATTACTCCCCAAATTACTATTCTTAATTCATCTAAATATCCGTATTGGTTTTCTTCTACTCTTAAATATTATATTAGGAAAAAAACCTATTTTTTCAAAAAGTTTAAACTAACAAAAATAATAGTGTATTCTATTCACATTTTTCTTACTTTCGTAAACTAGTTAAACTACTTTGATTATAGACAGAGCCAATTGGATGAACTCAATAGAAAATAGTATTAAATGCAAACCTAAAGAATTTTGGAATTTTTTACTAAGAATAATCGTGTGAATAAAGTTTTCCCGTCTAACCTAGAAATTAATAGCAAGATTATAGCGGATCCTTTAGTAATTGCTAATGAGTTTGGGACCTACTTTCATTCCGTTTATAATTCAGCCTTGCCTGTCTCACCCTGCCCCGTTATTGAAACTAGTGCGCCCTTGTATCCATGCCACATTACACCCTTGGATGTTGCTAATGCTATAAAAAAAATTGAGTTCTTCTAGATGTGCCGAGACAGATGGAATTCCATCTTTTATTGTAAAAGGCTGTACCAGCCTTTTTAACCCTTTGTTAGCCTATATCCTTAACAATAGCCTGTCAAATGAAACTTTTCCTCTTGCATGGAAACAATCTGTTGTCATACCTATTTATAAAAAAAGGGTAAAAACAAATGTTTGTAATTATATACCAATCTCTCTCTTAAACACTTTCTCCAAAGTATTCGAAAAAATCATATATGAGCATACTTTCCACCACTTTAAAAATAAACTTTCAGATAATTAACATGGCTTTATAAGAAATAAATCTACTGTCACTAATTTAGTAGAATTTCTTGGGCATGTTGCCCCTCAAGTCTCTGCCCAAGGTCAGGTTGATGCTATTTACTTTGACCAAGTAAGGCATTTGACTTATGTCAGCATAGTATTATTCTCTCTAAACTTGGTAATTTTGGACTTTCTCACTTATATGTAAATTAGTTCAGCAGTTATTTGCATGAAAGATCATTCTCTATTAAAATTGATTCTCACACTTCAAATATATTTTTAGCACCCTGTGGCATACCACAGGGTTCTAATTTAGGTCCTCTTCTCTTTAATGTGTTTATTGATGACATTGGTAAATATTTGAGCTAATCTAGTTATTTACTCTTTGCTGATGATATAAAACTGTTTAAAACTATCAAATCAATTGCCGATTGTATAGATTTACAAAATGATGTAAATGGTATTCTACAATGGTCTTTGGAAAATGAAATGTCTATTAATAAATATATGACCAAATCTATATCGTTTACTAGGAATACTAATCCTTTCTTTTTTACTTATAAATTGGGCAGCGAAAACATAGTTCGCACCCTTTATATTAATGATCTTGATGTTCTCCTGGATAATAAACTTTATTTTCACTATCATGTCGACCATGTAATCTCCCATTCATTGAAATTACTTGGACTTATTAAATATATTACTTCATCATTTAAGAAAGTTGACTGTTTTTTATGTCTGTACTACGTCCTGGTTAGAACTAAGTTAGAATATGCTACTGTTGCTTGGAATTCCATTACCTTAACTAACTCTCTTAGGTTGGGAAATGTTCAAAGAAAATTTGTCGCTGCGTGCTATGATAAATTCTTTAGTAGCCGGATTTATTATGATTATGACAGAATTCGAAACCTCTTAGGGCTCCAAACTCTCTTCTCACGTAGACTTTATTGTGATGCCCTTTTTGTTTTTAATATTTTCAATAATAACATTTCTTGCAAATTTTCCCTTGATCATGTAGGCGTTCATATCCCTTCTCGAATTTCTCGTAATCCAAAATTGTTTTTTGTCAATAGCTTTTATAAGGTAAGCCCTATAGGTCGTTGTATCCATAGCGCCAATTCTATATTTGTTGAATTCGACTTCTATCATAAAAGGAAATCTAATCTCAGAGAGTTATTTAAGGAAATCACATATCAATAATTTATCATGTAGAGGTTCTGCCCATAATATTTAATCTAAAATATTCTGATCTATTTTTTACATTATGTTATTACTTTTAACCACTATTTAGCTATTTGTTATTAATGCTATTTTTTATTTTTATCATTATTAATTACTACTTTTTTCATAACTATTTATCAGTATATAACATTATTTAGCCATTTTTGTTTATCATATTTTCTCGTGTAAATATATGTATTTGTAAGGTACTTGTGTACTTTTCAGTGCTGGTCTGTTTAGGTCTTACGACTGTTGGCCAGCAATATAATAAAGGAAATTGAAATTGAGAATATTACTATTATTTTTTATTATTATTATTATCATTTATTATTATTATTATTATTATTATTATTATTATTATTATTATTATTATTATTATTATTATTATTATTATTATTATTATATAATACTACGGGCGGGGCCTCGTCCCAGTTTGACCTTGGACATGTTGTTGAATTCGAAAACATCCCGATTCTGTCAAAACACGTGACGTCACCTGTTGGTCTCATCTTGTGAGGTATAGTCCGTTTTCGCTAAGAAGGGACTTCTCAGGGAACCCCGTAGTAGCACACCCTATGATTGATCGTCGCTCGGATATATATGCTTGACACATAAGTGGCGTCGGGCGCTCACGACACCTATCCCATGTGCTAATGGCGGGGGGAGTGAATAAAACACGGAAACATGCAGGCCGTGGCGTCGGGCTCACGTACATGTTGTTGAATTCGAAAACATCCTGATTCTGTCAAAACACGTGACGTCACCTGTTGGTCTCATCTTGTGAGGTATAGTCCGTTTTCGATAAGAAGGGACTTCTCAGGGAACTCCACTTGGGGCCCCCCGGGGGAGCACTCCCTATGATCGATCGTCGCTCGGAGGAGTGAATAAAACACGGATATATATTCTAAGAAGGGGTGAGGTATATTTAGCTATGGATGTCCAAATTGCCTCTGTAAAAAACTCTTCTCATCTTCGGAAAAACTATACGTTCCCCCCCAGAAACATGTGACGTCACCTGGGCGTCTGTTGTTTTCATTCTCATGTGAGATATAGTCCGTTTTTGCTAAGAAGGGGTGAGGTATATTTTCGCTATGAATGTCCAAATTGCCTCTGTAAAAAACTCTTCTCATCTTCGGAAAACTATACGTTCCCCCAGACATGGAACATGCAGGCCGTGGCGTCGGGCGCTCACACCTACCCCCAGACATTGGAACATGCAGGCCTTGGCGTCGGGCGCTCAGGCTAGACACCTACCCCCAGACATGTTGATTATTAATGTGTGCTGGTAATTGGTGATCGATGATCGATCGGGGGAGTGAATAAAACACGGATATTACAAATAATTATATATTTATTATACAGGAATGACGAATATATTCGTTTATACGGTTTTCTACAGTGTCTCTTAGATGTGTTAGTAAAATAGTACCTGACCTACAACCCTGGAACCTCACTCCCTCACAACGTGTCAAAACGCTTTTTCCCTGTGACTTAATTAAAAATCCCTTAATATCGAAAACGCTCTATATGTAGTATGGATGATGCATGGTCACACCCCTTCATACCGAGAACTGTCTATATCTAAGTCCTTCAGAGCGAAAACGGTGTATAATAGTGACGCGTTGTTGTTGTACCAACTCTGTCAAAACACGTGACGTCACGTCTGTTGTTTTCAGATATGAATGTCCAAATTGCCGCTGTAAAAACCACTATACGTTCCCCCCAGACATGGAACATGCAGACCGTGGCGTCGGGCACCTACCCCCAGACATGTGTGCTGGTGATCGATGACCGATCGGGGGAGTGACGGATATATATGCTAAAGCCCTCCAAACTTGACACATTAGTGGCGTCGTGCGCTCACGACACCTACCCCCCTATGATCGATTAAGGGACGTCAAGGGGTGAGATTTGTACCCACCGAGCCCTCCAACACCTCCTGAATGAAAGAAATAAAATAATAAAATTAGTGATGTACCGTCATTTGCGGAGGGTAAGGAACCGACAGGTTTTTGCTCGAATAAAACAAAATATTACAAATCATATATATATATATTTATTATACATTTTTACAGGAATGACGCATATATTCGTTTGTACGTTTTTCTACAGTGTCTCTTAGATGTGTCAGTAAAATTGTTTTCAGTTCACAATCCAACATGTAATAGTCCAAACCGACGACATGTCGTTTATAGTAGGTAGCATCGGGCGCACGACACCTACCCCCAGACATGTTGATTATTGATTTGAAAAATGCAGGCCGCGGCGTCGGGCTCACGTAACTTAACTTTGACACCTACCCCCAGACATGTTGATTATTGATTTGAAATATGCAGGCCGCGGCGTCGGGCTCACGTAACTTAACTTTGACACCTACCCCCAGACATGTTGATTCTTGATTTGCGCTAATTGAAACATGCAGGCCGCGGCGTTGGGCTCACGTAACTTTGACACCTACCCCCAGACATGTTGATTCTTGATTATTCATGGAACATGCAGGCCGCGGCGTCGGGCACTCGACACCTACCCCCAGATCCTGTTGTTGTGCCTGACCTTGAACATGTACGTCGAAACAAGAATAGTTCACGAGGGGGTCATCTCGTACCGCGGGAGGGGGTTGGATATATAGGGGGGAGGCCCGCTCTGTCGTCTGTTTATAAGCGTTTGTAGAGCGGTTCAAGATGGACAAGTTACAGCAGCTGGTAAATATTGTTGACGCCGTGCAGACCGTAAAATTGAGCGATCTAACAGTGGATCAAAAGTACTCGGTGGATAAATTAAAAGCTGTCGATACAAAGTTCGGGAGACGCCTAATAGCCTATCTAAATGGCGCGGTTTGTGTATTTCTACCCTGTCGTTTTGGTACTCTAACAGATGAAGACGTGTGTGAGCTGAATAACAAAAAATTGGTATTTACCTGCGCCGGAGTAAAACCCGGTTCACCTACCATTGTGAACTTTGAACGCGTTTAAGAGTCAAGCAGTTAACAACAACAACATCGGGCAGACGGGTAGTTAATACATGTGCACGGTGGACCCTACAAACAATACAGCACGGGTACGCTCGCCATGATTAGAACCGGCTATATTAATTTAACGTTTGTGGGTCATACGGTTACGGGTCGTGCCTATATGACTGGAGAAAATATTCACAGTGTGGTTGTGAGTGATAGACAGGTAATTTACAAAATAGTGAAACAAGACAGAGAGGAGCGAGGCTACATCGAGTTTTGCGACTCTACCTGTCACACGATAAGAGCGACTAAAGTACTACCCTACGAGAGAATCGAGGAGACTTACCTGTGTGATATGACATGTGCTGTTTACAATTTACGCCAAGGGGACGTCGTGGCCATGTTGCCCAGGCCTCCACCACCCGCCACCACCCTTCACGACGCCGCAGCCATCGCACCCATCCCCAGAGTCACCGGCGTACCCTTCGCCAGAGTCATCTGCCTACCAGTACTCACACCCGCCGCCAGAGTCATCTGCCTACCAGTACTCACAGCCAGAGTCACCCCGCGTGCCCACTACCAGCGGAGGAGGAGGAGAGGTAAAGTCCGAAGAACCCGTAAATCTCGAGGATTTAACAATCTACAAAACTTATCCAAACGTTAAAATTATGGGTGAAACGCCCGATGACTACATAATAGGTCTGGGCAGATTCGGTAACGTCTTACTTCCAAAGTCTGCCTATTATTTGGATTGTAAACGATTTAAATCTAAAGCACGTTGTATGATATATCTCGGAGGACAAAGTGTGATGTTTAAAAGTGAATTAATAAACTAGGCGCGCTCATGTTGTCGTAGCCCTCTGCTGGCTTCATCGGAGCTAGTGGTAGACATTTTGAGAGAGGAACGCAGGGCGTTGCCGCTTGAGTGAGTGTGTTTTTTTCTCCCAGGGATATTTCTTTCGTTGCATCTCCAATTGCCATTATGCCGTTTAAATGCGGCATTTGTAAGGGGGCCTACGCAAAGCTCTCCAGCCATCAATGTCATCAAACACCTCAAAATACTGCTCACCAGGATGCCCGTTGGGACGAAGAGGTATTGTGCAATGCGTTAGACCGGATCGAGAAAGAAGAATACAACCGTGTCAAGCGCTTAAACGAACTTGAGAAAAAACAAAAGTTATAACGGGTTGCTGCTATCTGAAGATCGAGAATGTTGAAAGAGTAAGATTTCCATGTAAAAACATTGGAGACATTGTCAATAGGCGTTCTAGTGCCTCTCAGCGTGTCCTAAACTATTTTGGAGGTGACTCGTACTCATTTTCTAGATCGTAAAAAATGATATTCTCTCCTGATGTTTTTTATTAGGTAAAAGAGTGATTATATGTTTTTTCATGCTATCTCTATTTTATAATTCATGTTGCACTCTAATCTTAATTACTTGTATTGGTCACAGGACCTAAAAAATCACTATGTTGTTGTTGTTGTGGCTGCAATTATGAATGTTTTAAATTAATTAATTGTTGCTTGTCAATAAAAAACTAGCAATAAAATGTTGTTATTATTTTTTAAATCCCTAGAATATGTTGTGACAATATACACGTGTCAACAATGCCAGAATTGTAAATGTGAGTAGTTTATAATTTTAACTAATGTAAGGTGTTGAAATCAGCTTCTAGGCTAAATAATACTTGTATTTATAAGATAGGAATGGGTTCCACAAAATGGATTAATTTGGCAAAATCATGTAGACTTTGGTCTTGGTACAACTGGAGTAGCATTTTTAAATAATAATTCATGGACTAATCTGAATGTACATGTACAGGACAATACTAATCATTTTCCAATATTAAGTTCATTAACTAAAAATAGAGAAGCTTTAGTATGAAATCATGGTAGAGATAATATTTTCCAATTTGCTTAAAGGATTGAAAAAATCACCATTATTTTATAACAATTCACATCCAACTAAAAATACACAACCACAAGTTATCTGTTTTGGTTTAAATCCAGTAAAAAGTACTGTTCCTGGAGATGAAGCTAATTTTGTTCAATCACATGGTGATTTTTATATGGAATGTTCTATTGTAATTGAGTGTGACTTTAATTCAGGACAGGGAACAGGGATACCTATTAATAGTAGTAAAGAGATGATATTTGCTAGTTCTGAAAGAGTCAAAGGGTATTCTAGTGATTGTTATTCTATTTTAGGAACAAATAGGGGAATATTAATAGATACATATGGAACTCCTAAACCTGCCGATCCTCAACAACAAGTTAATATTCAAAGACCTCGGAGAACAGTTAATACAGAACCTAAACCAGGTCCCTCAGCTCCAAAGAAAAAAACCAAACTTCAGGATGTACTATAATTAGACAGGATATGGTTAGGAATTATGAACATAATGTGTAAAGTAAACCAACATTGTACATTTTATATATTTATTATTCATCAATAAAATTACAAACATACATATATTTATTATTTCCCAAAATTATTCCCAAACACCAAAATCCTTAAATAAATCAAATGTATATAATGGATTGAGTTTTTTTTAGCAACCAAAGGCAAGTCACTGTGACGAACATCCCGAACCTTATGTCTATAAATCCTAGATTTACATACAGGACCTAAAAACATTTCACTATTTGATGCCATTAAAATTGCATTTTTATTAATTATAGCATCACCTTTTTGTTTAACACTAACATTGATAGCATCACCACTAAATAAACTCTTCATCTGTTCAATAGCTAATTTATCAAAAGATGGATCATCAATTATTACTACACGTTTATTGTAACAGTCTTGTAATCCAAATTGAGGTGATTTATTGTTTTTGCTAAAATAACCTACATTAATTAAAGCATCTGCAATCATTGTGAAAAAAGTTGATTTCAATGAATTTGGATCACCATATAAGTAAATTACACAACATTTTTCGTTACATCTATCCAAAACTCTATATAAATTTGTTAAAAATTCACCAATCGTTTCTTTATCCTGTCCAAATTGAAAGTTTAGCCATAAATTTACAATATGTCTAGTTTCATCTATTGAAAGATAATAATTATCAAAATTTCCTAAAGATTTGAAGACAATTCTTTCCACAGACATTTGAGGATTTTGATTAGTTAGCCAAAGATAAATTTCATTAAAGGTCATTTGAGTGATTTTATTTTCAACATTATGTAAAATTCTTTGAAGGTTATTTTCAGTCACATCATAATAATACAATTTTAAATATTCCTGATTTAAAACGCAATTTTTGATTGTAACAAATACATTACTTAATAAGAACTGCTCGATTGATTGGAATATCTTTTTTCCTCAAGAAACTGTTGGTTTTCTGGGTGAGACTTCAACTCCTCCGTGTGTTTAATCATGTGTTAGGTTAAAAAACGAACTTATAACTTTCCTTAACCAATAAGTTTATGTTAAAAAGCAATAATTTTATACTCAAACTTAAAGCATTATTACCAGGGTCTAACTCGACTCTACTCTGTGGATATTACACCATTCCAACGTCAGATGAGCTTTCTCTCTCGTTTGATTAGACGCTACCACCAGAAGGCCTGGATAAAAACACCCCGGTTCACCCAAGCGATGTTCGAACCCCGATTTCCGTACCTAACGTGTCTGTTTCCCGACACGGTTAATACTACCGTGTAAGCATAAATTGGCTATTTGAAACCAACTCGCAAATGAGGAATCAACGCTTGATTCCCTTTCTGCAAATGCGGGAACATCTGCAAAACCCTTGCACTCGGAAGGACGTGTGCTAGTCCCGCGTAGTCGGATGTACTGAGGGTGGTTTTAACTAAACTGTTTTCCACGTGAATGCAAGTACACTCCCTCATAATCCAACCTTACTTATCATGGGGTGCAGGGTCTAAGGCGTCCATAGGCCGGTCTGTCAATGATGAAGATATCAGGGTTCATATCCTAGTCGGATGTACTGAGGGTGGTTTTAACTATAGACCGTTTTCGATAATTGAGAATGAGAAACTATAAATTGTGAAGGAACTAATTGTTCAGAATCGTTTGCTCAAAGCCTTTTTTTAAAAAATAACGATTTTTATACGGGAAAACCGAGAATTAGTATAGAGCGAGCGGTCATTCTGTAATTATTTATTTTCAAAATTTTGTGTAACCTGCTCGCGGTTGATACGGGCTTCATACATACATTTTTCTAATCAATAGTTAGGTAATCAACTTTGAACACATTATTTTAGGCTAAATCCTAACGATTGTCAAGTAGAGCATTATCTCATTGCAGTCAGAATCCCTTATTCATACGTCAAGTCATGTGATATACAGCACATCATTGTTATTAGTGGAGCAATAATACTCGAGTGAAAAAGAGAAACGCTAAACGATTTTAGCTGCCGCAAACAGGGAAAAGGTTTTGAATAACAACTTGTAATAATTACCTGTAGAGTCAAAATAGTTTACAACGTGGAGTATATATGCGACCGTTGATGAAAGTATACAAATTTAGATGGCGCGCACACCGGGATTCGAACCTCGATATCTATAGCACGGCTAATGTCTGTTAGAACGGTCGTACTTCCTGCACCCCAACGTTTTTTCAATCGACCAGGTAGAATATGTAACCGCATTTGCTTCAAACGTCGATCACCGGCCGTCTAGTAACACCTTAGACCATCCGACCATCGATTCATTGTGATGGTAGATTGCTACCCAAGGATAAAGTGAAAACAGCTATTTTATTCCTCGAGCTATTTAATGTTCTCATGTGAGGAATGCCAGGCCTCCACAGTGGTTCGGTTTCCACGTTAAACTGTAGGTCCTCCATTTATCTCACAATCACCCTACCATTACACATTAGCGTAAGTGCGTATAACATAACGGGTAGAAAGACGCTGTTCTAAATTTGGAGGAAATGTATCAACATTAGCGTGGAGTGAGAACCATTTAAATAAAATCATCCTCGGTAAACCCGACCGGAACTCTAACCCAGATATCCCCGTTATCGGATGTCTGGCGAGAGTGACGACTTTGACCATGTGGCCGCCAATGTGGATTGTAAATAAAGCTAAGAAGGGTTCAGGAGGCGGGGATGGGACACATACAGTGCAGCCCACATTGGCGGCCACATGGTAAGCTGCCTCTGTCTTCACGCTACCCGATACGTTTAGTTGTAATATGACGTCACGTGTTATCTGACTCCCCCTCATCCCGTCGATATGCCTAGTCACGCCGAGCACTACTCCACCCCACTCCCCTGTTAGGCGTACGTAATTTAGGAAGAGACGACTGAATTGTATCCATTCTGAATGGTATCCATTCAGACATTTTCTTAAACAAGCACCACAAATAAAAGTCTGATTTGTATTCATTGTCATAATACCCACAAAATCCTGAATTGTATCCATTCTGAATGGTATCCGTTCAGACACTTTTCAAATAAACGACTTTAACAAAAACCCTGAAGTGTATCCACTGTAATTATTTGCATTATATCCAAAAAATCCTGAATTGTATCCACTCTGAATGGTATCCATTCAGACATTTTCTTAAACAAGCATCACAATAAAAAGTCTGATTTGTATCCATTGTCATTATACCCCAAAAATCCTTAATTGTATCCATTTAATTGGGGTGCAACTTGTCTGATAGATGGCAGCAGCTGAGACTCTCCTTAACTCATTCCGTGTTTACTAGAGAGCAGCACTATCACTAAGTTAATATATAGAAAAAATTATAAATACTTACTCGTGCTTCTTTTAAAATAATAATAAAAGGGTACGTTACAAATTATTGGTTTTTTAAAATAATTATGATCTAGTTTAAAATTGGTACATGGGAAAGCATTTCCTAAAATAAATTAATATTTTAAATAGTTTGAAAAATGTAATATTTCAGGATCCCGAAATTTCATAAAAAAATGTGTTGACGCCTGAAAGGTTAAGTTTTGTTCGGGTGTGTTCGTTTATAATACTAAAAATTATAACTATTGGCTTTTAAATACTTTGGTGCCATGTTGTGACATTCTTTGAATATTCATGTTATAAATAATAACGTTCTTCTGTGATTGATGAGAGTTTTTTTGATTTGTTTGGATTATATATAACTTATTTTACAATATTTATTTTGCTATCATTGGAGATTTGTTTTGTTTTAGTGTGTAGAGATGACAAAAAATAGAAAACTTGTCCTATGATAACAAAGAAATACAAGGAATCCCGCTCTCTTTATATACCTACTGTTATAGAAATAAACATAAGTCCTTAAGGGTGCTACATGGGCAGGTAGAAATACCTCGTCGCCTTTTGGAGGTAAAAAAAAAATTTCACCTCTTCTCTTTACTTATCTTCCTTTCTCTGAGTTCGTACCAGATTAGTGAAAGAGGAAGGACGAAAGACTTGTCACTAAAGGTCGGGATGATTCATTCACCAGTAATAGTGACAGCTTTGCAACTCTTTTGGCTTATATTTCACAACAGTTCACTGGCTTGATACACAACCAATCTACTTCCAAATTTAGACAGTGGTCGAATTGTTTAAAAGAAATAAGAACATTACTATTTCAAGTTTCTGATAATGCTGCTCTTGTATATTAAAACGTGATTTAAATTCCTTTACATAAAATAATTAGGTACCTATAACTTTATTTTTTAGCTTTGTCTCTAAAGCCCGCCTCGGTGGCGTAGTTGGCTAACGCACTAGTCGTGTTGAGCTCGACCGCTAAGGACGGGGAGATCGAGGTTCGAATCTCGGTCGGGTAAACTGGGGGTGGTTTTTCCTAAGTGGTTTTCCACTCTCCCTCTACGCAAATGTGGGTTCACTTCCTCTAAGTTCAACCCTCCCAATTCCTAATCCAATAGCGTAATTAGTACTTAAGCGTATAGCCCGAACGTGTAGTAAGACGCGGTGCTAAATATTATTATTATTTGTATCTAAATATTGATCTTTTAGGTTACTTTTCAATAACCATCAAACTACCTGTTATGGATTATTTGCATATCCACTAATTAATACGCTAATATATTAAGGAAAAGAAAAGTTTAATTTTAAAGGAATTGTACCCACATTAACGTGGAGAGTGAATGGAAATCAAGCATTCAGGACAAAATCCCCTCTATACAACAGACCGGGATTCAAACCCTAACCTCCACGTCATTGGCAACCAATTCTATTGTTAGAGTGACGCCTTAGATCATTCGACCCTTTGGGTAAATCCCAGCCGGAGAGTAGTTTGAACTCGTCTAATTTTTTGTTTAAACATCTTATAAAATCATGACTAAAAAAATAATAGCCCTCTCCAGTGGGCACGTGAACAAAATCATTTCTCTCATCTAGTCTAATTTACAGGTGATGTGTAGGTCGGGATTGTAATTCCACTCGTGTGGTCTGAGATTTTTTTCCTTCGATTATTTTTCACTCTATCTTCACACAAATGAGGGTATAGGACCTCTGATTGATAATTTCCACTTTCTTCCCCTTTAGTGTGATTATTGTATTATTAGGGAACTCAATAATTATTTAAATGTGTAACAGTTGCATAACAATTATCTTTCTTTCCAATTTTAAAATAAGTGGTGGTGAAAACTTTAATTGTATAGAACGTTTAGATATTTGTAGTACAATATTTTGATTTCTAGTTGGTGTAGTTAAAACTATTATGAGACAACTTTATAACCTGTATTTATCAATAATATTCGATAAGATGGTGTAGGTAAGCGTGACCTTTAAAATTACTTATTAGTTATACCCACAAAATAATTACGAAATATTATGCTTGTGTTTTGATTTATTTCGATTTTTATATTTATAACTTATTTTGTATGTTTCAAAATATTTATAAGCCAACAAAAATATATTACAATAGCTATCAATTAGCTTGTAAAGATGTAGTTTTTACACAAGTCATAAAAAATTAGTTTAATTTGTTGGTATGTGATTAAAATAGCTTTCACTTTATATCTACCAACGAGTAAAATGTGTTTGTTTCAATCTCTACGTGGAGAGCCTAAACAAGGGAAGTAGTGTTGTATATATTTTTACAACCAAATAAAGTTGAAATAAAATATAAATCTAGAAATAAATTTAGGCAAGGAATGTCCACTATATGTGTACACCTAATGAAAGGTAACAATGTCCACTATATGACTGTGTAAACTGTACTTTGAATGAAGGGAGGCAATGCCCAAATATATGTTGTACACCTGATGAAAGGTTACAATGTCCACTATATGTGTACACTGTAGCCCACTATATGTGTACACCTGATGAAAGGTTACAATGTCCACTATATGTGTACACCTGATGAAAGGTAACAATGCCCACTATATGTGTAAACCTGATGAAAGGTCACAATGTCCACTATATGTGTACACCTGATGAAAGGTTACAATGTCCACTATATGTATACGCATCCGATGAAGGAATGCATTGTTAACTATATGGGACTTCACTATCTGGATGGTTCAAAGCAGTAATTCCCAACCTTTTTCTTAACCTACTGCCCCCTTTTGAGAATTTGATGCTGTTACAGCCCTCACCCCAAGCTAAATGTAATATGCATTCTGAAATCAATAATAATAACCTTGCAGAAATACTATCTTGCCAACAGGTCAATATTTCCTCATTTGAAAAAAACATGATCACAAAATAAATGCACATTTTACGTGGCATAATTTATAATTCTTATGAATAAAACACGCGTTAAAACATAATGTATGTCAAATGGTTATAAAAATAAGGACTTGATCGTATTGTCAAAATTATAGAACATAAGTACAGTATTTAATATAAGAACATTTAGTTAAATATTCTATAGGTTGTATTTATTAGCATAAAATTATTCCTGCAATATCAGTACAACCCCATACGCTGCCGTACAACTCCCTTGCAATTATTTACATATCACAAAACTAAAAATACGCCCTGGAGGACGGTATCACCCAATGTGGGAAACACTGGTCTAAGGCTTCATTCTCGTGTTATCATCGTCGTGGCCTGCTGATGACGGGAACATTGGTTTTCAAATCACAGTCGGGTATGAAACATTACACGTATACCACAAGGCTTAGGAAAATTCTGTTCACTATAAGTAGGCCTATATCACAAAATAAAGGAAAATCATGTTCACTTCATGTATACTACAAAGTTTAGGAGAATTATGTTCCCTGCATAGGTTATATTACAATATTCGAAATTTATAGATTCCAGCGAAAGAACGAAGCGAAGGTGGACCGAAGAAATTCGTTCCCTGGCGAATACCGAAGAACTCTCCTATGCAACCAAAATGAGTCTTCGAACTTCAGGAAAATTGTATACTGCGGAAGTTGTGAAAGATGTGACATCGGGCAGCCCATCAAAAGCTCAAAGGTATCGAAAATCTTTAAAGTTTATTCCAGAAACCATTATTTCCGGCGATAACGCTCTTTCACTTATAATTGAGTAGAAATTATCGCGAAGTCAGTATCAGGGTTTAAGAAATATAAGCTTAGAAAATAATTATAAATTGTATCCCTCGTATAAAGAAGTTTTAAAGGCTAAACGTAAATGTTATCCCGATACATCAAGCATCACTGTAACTGAATGCAGTGCAGAAGTAAAACTACAGGCCTTATTAGACCATACAGTTAAACAAATTTTGTCGACTCAAATGAAGCTTGAGTTCTGAAAAACTTCTTAACTTGAATTTTATTTGCAAGTGGGGTTGTGATGGCAGCTCTGGCCAAAGTACGTATAAACAAAAATTCAGTGATGATGACGGAAGTAAATCAGATGAAAATATTCTTTTCACTTCCCTTGTTCCACTACAAATCATATCCTAAGATGAAGTTAATAATGCAAAAATCCAAGACCTTCATCTCCTCGATTTTGTCGGCCAATTAAAATTGAATTTTTGCACGAAAATACGGAAGACACTGTAAAACAAACTGAGTGTGTTAAAGAACAAGAGACAAAATTTGTAGCTTTTGACATTGTAAGAAATGGAAAAGAAATATCAGTTTCTTATAAAATTGCGTTAACGATGATAGATGGCAAAGTTTGTAATGCAATTACCAATACTGTATCCACTCAACGTTGCTATTTATGCCAATCAACTTCCAAAGGTTTTAATAATATCGACGATATTTTATTAAAAAAGATAAATCGAGATAGTTTATCGTTTGGGTTGTCTACACTACACATGTGGATTCGATTATTTGAATGTTGTTTACATTTGTCCTATAAACTAGAGATTAAAAAGTGGCAAGTGCGAAGTAAATAAAATAAAAAAAACAGAGAATAGAAAAAAAAAATATTCAAAATGATTTCCGTCAACAATTAGAACTTATTATCGATCAACCAAAGCCTGGATTTGGTAGTACGAATGATGGAAATATTGCTCAGTGATTTTTTAAAAATTTGTCTGTTTCCGCTTCTATAACGGGCGTTGATGAAGGTCTAATTAAAAGATTTCATGTTATATTGCAAGCCATTTCAAGCGGCCATGAAATTGATTTAATTAAATAAAAAGAATACACTTTAGAAACAGCTCTTAAATTTGTAGATTTGTATCCCTGGTTTTATATGCCAACTTCTCTACATAAACTTTTGATCCATGGCACTGAAATCATAGCTAATGCATTAGTGCCGATAGGACAAATGTCTGAAGATACGCAAGAATCTTGTAATAAATATATAAAAATATATCGTGAAGACTTCGCGCGAAAATGCAGCAGAACAAAAACAATAGACGTGTTTATTTTATGTCTTTTAGTAGCATCCGATCCCTTTATTTCAAGTTTGAGAAAATTGCCGAAAAAAAAAAGTAAAATCTATGTCACCAGAAGCAGTTGAAATATTAATTTCACCAACCATTTATATGTGTCATCCTGCTGGCTACAACACTTCTTCTTTTTCGATGCCAGAATCTTCTGATTACGATACAGGTAACTTAACTGATGACAATGAATAATTTTCATTTACATATTATGTAAAAATATTGGTAAATACAGATTTATTTTATACATTTCACTTTGTATTTAATTCTTAAATTATTAAGTTTTTCATTTTATTTGTTTTAATTTTTTCGGTCTCATTGATTGAATAGTATAATAAAATATTTTGCAAAATCTTTCTGCGTGAAAATTGTTGTTAAATTTGAGTCAATATATGGGAAAAAATCACTATTTGTGTAATTTAAAATACTTCAAAGGAGATAGTAAATATACATGTTTTACTTATTAACATAGATTATACTTTAAAATTTTACAGTTTTCTATAAGAAGATCATGTTTTTGTTGACAATACTCTAACTTAAATAAATATATTTTTAAAATCAAATGCAATTTAAAATCGCTGTAATTTTATTTCAAATATTTTCAAGAATAGGGCCTATAACCCTATACGAATACAGTTTCTAAAGAATTGGAAGAAATCTCTTGCGTAAGAACTCTTTTTTAGTGTAAAAGACATGCTTTCAGAAACAAATATCTTATAATTTCTTAAAGTTAATTTCAAGGTAAATAGTACATAAGTATAATTTTAAAGACAGATTAAATGTAAATAGTTTTTAAAAATGTAACTAGTTTCCAAATTATTTCTAAATTTATTTTACTATTTAAATAAAATGCCAATTTTTGTAAAAAAATAAAAATTAATCAAAAGCTAAAATTAATATTATTACTATGTTAACTTTGCACCACTCTCCCCTATTTACAAAGTTTTTTCCTTAAATTGATTTCGCTCGGTTTCGTGGGTTAAATAATTATTTAATTTAAAGGTTTATGACTTTTACTATTTAAATATTTAACTAAAACTAATAATAGTCCTACCCGGTTTCTTACATTATTGTTTTATTGGGTTAGAGTAAAAGGTTTTTTTTAAATTCTAGTGTATAACTCCAACAAACAATAGGTTTTTTCCTGTATTGTGGGTCATTGAGACATAGGCTTTAAAGGTTATGGTTTCAATATAAATAAAAGTTTATGTTCTTCTAATAAATCTTTTATTTTGTTACACCTTAAATTTTTCCTGGTTAATAAGGTGTAGGGCCTATTATATGTTATTTTGACTAAATTGTATATGTTTAAATATTTATGGTCACCATATTGGATCCGTAATTTTATTATTTTGCAATTTTGACTTTGGTTTCCTAATCACTGACCTCTAAAACCCTTAGGTACCAAGTTTCGTACAAAATGAATAAAACTTGAATATTTTGCTGGCTTTTATGAATTAATAACTGCCATAATGGGTCCACCATTTTGTTTTTTCAATTCTGACTTTTGATTCGCAATCAGCAACCTTTAAAACCCCTATGTACTAAATTTCATACAAATTGAATAATATTTTAATATTTTGACCAGCTTTTCGGGATTTGGCCCCACGGCCCGGCGGTGGGAAATGCTGCTTTAAACACATGCACTGGTGGTCATAAAATTTAATGCTTCTGGCTCTCAAGAAACTGGATTGATTTGAGGAAGAGGTAAAGATACGAATACTAACTAGATGCACAACATCTAAATTGTCCCTGTTGTTTACCCATGCTCACTCCATGCTGATGCAGGTGCACATTTGCTAAGCTACCTTATCACTCCATTGCACTTAAATCACCTCTTAATAAATATGGTAGCTAAGTAATTAAAAAATGCAGGTTGTGTAGCACACGTTTAAGTGTTTACATCTAGAGGACACTAGTTTGATACCGGGGGTGCTAGAAAATAAAATTTCTATTTGTAGATGGATACGTCCTATCTGAATGGTGAATATCTAGGCTATATTTCTGAATGTGAAGTACAGATCACATTGTTACCTAAGTTAGGTTGGCTGTTTAAAAAGTGTACGTTAAATGCATGAATATAATTAGGCCTGTGTCATTTTTAAGCTATTCACTGTTGCTATATATACTTTAAAAAAATAGTCACCTAAAATCAGCAATGCATAGTTTCTTTCCCTTATTTCAATTTCTTTTCTTGCGGTGGGCTGTGAGGTATAATTTTTTTTTCTCTTCTATGGTCCGCAGTTGTATTTTCTCGGTTAATGTTGAAGCTAATTTTTTTTTAGCTTGCACATACTAAAATGTGGTCAAAATGTATTTTTCAATAAAGAACGTCACGACCTACAAGGTTCTACCGAAGGCAATGAGCCGAGTGGAAGTACGAACAGCAAGAGAAAGCGAGGGAAGGATTAACCTACTTGTCTGCCATTCTTTCACTTCTCCTAACCCCTCCTTCGCTCAGAGCAAAGTTTGACCGGTCCTTTGGCGAGTGATGGCGTTAGTGTACAGGGAAAATGTTACCAGTTGCTACCTCTCAGGTTAATAATAATGCCAATAAATTTTGTGTTGTGACCCCCCTAATAAATTATATAATTCGATTCACAAATCTTCATTCTATGTTCCTATAATAGTGCCCTTTCATTTCGCTTGGATTTAGGTATTTAACAATCAACTCAAATATCGCTTATTTTGACTTTTCTATGGGCAAAATTTCATATTTTAAGCCATGTTTACAGATTTCTCTTATCTATAGGAACATAGAATAGAGTTTTTTATTCATTCCAGTGAAGACCAAACTTCAATACTACTAATAGTTTTATCAAAATCGTGATAGAGCTGAACACTTGAGTGACACTGTATTGGCTCCCCTATGTAGCCCCCTTAACTTATATGTTTACTGGTACATAATCACTTTTAGCCATAGTCTCAATAATTCCCTTCAAATCACAAGATTAATTTTATTATTTAACAGTTAAAAGCAAAGATTTTGATTTTTAAACACTGACCTCCCTCTCGTTTCACTTCAGATGGGTAAATGGCTAGGCATATCAACTTATAGTAGGCCTAATGGGAATAAATTCACATTTTCTGAAAATATACAGTAGGTTTAGCTGTTGTGGAAAGTGGTAAATATAAGTACTAATTTTAGGGGTTTTGCAATCAAAATTAACAAAATTATCACATAAAATGTAGGCTTGTGTACAAGTTGAGTATGATAGCTTATAAATAAGGTTTCATAATCCAACTTCAACCTAGGTAGCCCTACAATATATTATATATAATCTGTGCTCTTGATACAGATTTTGGTTTGGGCCCTAGAGCGCCTTAAAAAAGTGAATAAAGCAAGATTTTTCTTTAAAAAAATATGTTTCTCCCATGTTTTGGTCAAATTTCTCAGATCTATAGGACCTATGCTTATGTACACTTATATGGTCGGTTAGAAAATTGAGTTTACTATCAGGGCCTGGCTTTATGTTCTTGACACAAATTCTGGTTTGGGCCCTGGGGTAAGGTGATTCGTCCAGCAAACTTCTCCTAGAATGAATAAGCTATAACATTTTGACAGGGAATTTTTAACATGGTTGAAGGGGGGTGTTGTTTGTAAAGGGGGGGATGGTCAGATGGAGTGGGAAAATAATCTGGGATTGCCAGCTCTATGTTCACAACAGTGTTGTCATAACGCTACCTCTTTTTTGCGCTAAGGAACTTCTCTGTTATTTAGTAATTTAGAACATGAATGGTCACTGCATGGCTCACCCAGGAGTTGTGGTCTTGAGTTTGAATCCTGGTTATTAAGATTCATAGAATATTAATAATTTAAAATAATGAACTTATTACACGTGTCGCAAAGTATTTATTGTACCGAATACTATTAAGCCTATATTTACAAAATGTGTCCTTAGAAGAAAAAAAAGTATTACTAGGCAATTTAATGAAATAATTTGAGTGGTGAAAAAAGTTCAAGGGTTATTTTATTATTATTCTTCTAGCATCGAGTTATTACTATCCATTCGCGGTATACTCACATGTACTAATTAATCTTGTTAGTTAGGGATTAGAAAAGCTGAATTTAGAGAAAGTGCACTCGCATTTGCGCAGAGAAAGTGGGAAACAATTTATAATAAAACTACCCTCTGTACATCTGACCGAGATCGAACCCCGATCTCCCTCTCTTTAACGATCTAGTCTACGAGAGTGACGCCTTAGAGATCATGATGGACTGGAGCAGGTTTTAGAGTTCTTTATTTGTAGTAACAAAATGTATTACTTTTCGTTGTTATTATTCTAATAGTTTACAGAGCTCATTATTGGCATCTTACAAACTGGCCAAAAAGCTGTACAAGTGTTTGAATGCCACGTAGGTTAAGTGGCCTACAAGACTAGGACCAAATGGTTGACAAGCTTACACATAAGATGGCAAAATGATCGACAGCCAACTGGTTGAACAAATAAATAAAAATATTTCAAAGATTGAGTGTGTCAAGTGATCGACACGTTTAGGACCATGTGATAAGATACAACTGTTTGACTTGAGAGGACCTACTGGTATACAAAAGTCGAGATGGATTGACCAATTGACAAATTCACCAATTGGCCGACAAGTTAATACATTACAAACAACGTGTTCGACAACAAAATCGTAAACGGAAAATAACAAGTAAAGTCTATGAAATATTATTTTTTAATAAAATTTATAACTCTAATAAATACCCACATTTGTGGTCACATGGTCTAATGCGTCATTCGCATTCCTTATTCTGCGTATAGCTCAAATGTGGAGTGAGAGCTACGGAAAAAAAACATTCTAGTGGATTTTTTTAGCACCGCGTCTTACTACCCGTTCAATTATACGCTAATTTTGTGGATTAAATTATTATTAGTAAGGCATAAATTTTCTTAGTTGGTCTTTTTGGGCTAACCAGTTGGCTGTTGATCATTTTGTCCGCATATGCATGAGTTCAACCAGTTGGTACAAGTCATGTCCTCGTATAACCAGGCCCCGGGACATAACACGATAGTAGATTATGAACCAGTGGTAACAAGGACCTGGGACATAAAATATAATATTATTAACCAGTGGTAACAAGGCGCTGGGATATAAAATTTAATATTATGAACCAGTGGTAACAAGGCCCTGGGATGTAAAATAGAATACTATGAACCAGTGGTAACAAGGCTCCGGCACATAAAATAGAATATTATAAACCTGTGGTAACAAGACCCTGAGACATGAAGCAATAGAATATTATGAACCACTGGTAACTAGGCCCCGGAACAACAAACAACAGTGGGTTCCGAGTTGAAGCTGTAATTCAAACTAAGATTCTTGGTGGATAAGTTGAATGTATGATTTAGATTGGAAGATCATTATTTGACAACTATAAAAGTTACTAGAAATGGGGTCACTATTTCATACGTCAAATCATGTGATCTACAGCTGTACCTTTGATAAAGGCCTATACTATAATATTTATATAAGTTATAGTCTGATCTAACTAAACTGACTACACTTTCATATCGTCAGTGCGCGTGGATATAATATCATGAGCGATGGACGAATCTTGGATAGCTCAGTGCTAGAACATTGACGCGCTAAGATCCCGGGTTCAATTTTATTCTAATGTCAAGGTGTCATTTTTCAACAAATTTAAATTAATTAAATTGTATTCTTCTCTATACGGACCTTCCCGTGATTAAAATGATTTTGCAGCTTGTGTGTTGATATTCATTAGTAATTATTTAAGGAAGCCGTAATTCAAACCAAAACTATTTGTGGGGAATTTAAATGTATGATATAGTTCCTTACCAACTCCAACAAGTAGGGAGCTTCAATGTCTTTAGCAAATGATATATACGCCACATATATAATATCCTACGTTTGTTATGAGTTTATTACGTACCCAAGGCCGTAGCTAGCCGATAATTTCAGGGGTGGGGGTGTTTGATGGACACATCCCCCAATTTCCGAAAGCTAGAATTTAAAAAAATTTATAAACAGTTCTAGAATCTATCTGAAGTGGGTTTTTTTGCAACATAGCCCCCTAACTGCCAGAGGCTAGGACAAATTCTAAATATTAAACAACTATAGAATCTATCTGAAGGTTTTTTGGCGACATAACACCATAGCTGCCGTAGGCTAGGAAAAATTCTACATATTAAACACCTCGAAGCTATCTGAAGTGTTTTTTGGGCAACATAACCCCAGAGGCTAGGACAAATTCTAAATATTAAACAACTATAGAAGTTATCTGGAATATCAGAGGCTAAGACAAATTCTAAATATTAAACAACTATAGAATCTATCTTAAGGTTTTTTTGGCGACATAACACCATAGCTGCCGTAGGCTAGGAAAAATTCTACATATTAAACACCTCGAAGCTATCTGAAGGGTTTTTTGGGCAACATAACCCCCTAACTGTCAGAGGCTAGGACAAATTCTATTCTAAATATTAAACACCTCTAGAAGCTCTCTGAAGTGCTTTTTATGGTTACACAGCTCCCTAATTTGTACTCGTATCTTAATTTTGAAATTGTTTGAACCATAAATAAAGCCGTATATATTTTGTTCATAAAATTTCGGGGAGGGTTTGAACCCCCAACCAACCCCCCCCTCCCCCCCTATGGCCTTGTACTTACCTGAAAACCTCGTAGATCAAATCTTTCATTGTTTTAAGTTGATACCGATTCTTGTTCGATTTCGCCTTTTTGTTTAGTTTTCTTGGTCTTGATGCACGTTGCTTTTTAGGGTTGAGCTTAGCCATGTTCAATAAACAAGCAAAATTTAAAAAAAAATTTAGAAAATGCCTAAAGGAATGCAGTACTCATGTGACATTAGATACATTTTCAAAACTTTTAAGATTTTATATACTTTTTAATGTTCAATTTACAACCAGTAATAAAAGTGAAACTCATATATTTTTTTCATTTATGAAGTTAATTGTAATATTCAGATAAATAATAGGTTTAAAATCATTACGGGTTTTGATGTAACAAGAGATGAGTGAGTTCCCTTGACACTTTGAGTTGAAGAATAAAACTAACACAGTAAAAATACTATACAAGTGCCAAATTACTAGAGGAAGGAAAAAGAGACAAAATAAATGTCACAGCTCTTCACTCAGGTAGTAAGACGCGGTGCTAAAAAAAAACCATTCAAGGATGAGTCATTAGTCGGAGACCGGGGTAGCTCGACCCTTCCTTGGTCGGCTAGTCTATGTTATTGGTAAATACAGTCAAAGCAAGAAGTTTCAGGAAATGGACATATAAAATTTACGTTTGCATTGATCAACGCGGTGTAATTAATAAAATAAAAGAGTAGAGTTAGACTAATAAACCAAATAAATTTGAAACAACGACATTATGTACTACAAAATTATTTAAAATCAAAGTATCGGGGTATAAAACGAGAAGTACTTGTATAAGATCAAAAATTATGTAATTTTACAACTATTAAATAGCTTATAAATTAAAAACTGATTTTATTTAAACTATTGTAAGTACTTCTTTGTATACACTTCATATGCATGTCTAGTTAGAATAAATTTAATCCCCATACATTAACTACTTTACCTTAAAATTAGTACGTAAAATGGATAAAATAGTAAGTTTGACTACTTATAACTCGAGAACTGTAATTATTTGAAATCATTGAATCAATCAATATATCAATAGTCAATATTTACCTTTTTTATTGGTCTAAATTTATAAATGAGGAATTTAATGTAAATGCGATAACCATAAGATGTGCAGCCCGAATAAAATGTTGAGAATTTTAACTGGAAGTCGAAATTTTAATAGGAAGTTTTGAACCTTGTGTACCCAATACTGATTTTTTTTCGACCAAATATATTTTGAGGACTTGAATTCAATTCTTTAAATAGAAAATCATAAACTTAAAATCCGTAAATCAAAAAATGTTTAACGTAAGTATAACGCAATTTTTGCTCGGGGTTACTAAAGTATATTATTTTGTTTCACATATATTACGAGTTTTGAGTATATATCTCCAATTTTAAACAATGGTGTGAAAAAGCCCGTGCGGATTTCCGTACCATTTATTTTTGTTTCAGGGGGTCATGAAACATCGACATTTATCAAAATCATTAGTACAATTGTCTGACGATCACAATACTTTCTCACCAAGGCTTCGAACGAAAGTAAAAATGTATTTTAAAGATTTTGTATTAAAACGTGAGATTAATGGTAGATTCTCCAATTGAATGTAAAAGCCATTATTTATCTGTATAACTTGATCGTCTAATCCACGGGGTTATTACAGATTTCATTTCAATATTAAAATTAATTTTAGTCATATTTTAGTTTAGTTTGTTCTTTGAATTCACGGATCCCTATAAAGGAGTTTCTATACATATTTGATTATAACCAGAGAACTTTCTTTTGTATTTTGTTTGGTTTATATAGGAAGTTTATAAGCAATTTAAAAATTATTTATGTAATCGAGGTGCTTATCTGTGAAGTTAAATGTAATAAAAGTGTTTTATACACACTGTGGAGTGGCAAATGCGAGGACTGCCACAGGTTAATCTTCTGCTATGACTTGAGGAAAAAATCAGAACGATATAGATTCGGTGACAAGTTCAGAGATTTCAAGGTCACCACTGCATGCAAGTGTAGTTAAACATATTGTGATACACAACCCATACTGACTTTTGAATCTATCCTCTCTGTGCATGCAGCTAAAACTATCCAAAGAAATTTAAAACAGCAACGTTGATGGGCATGACGAATACCCCAGATAACATAGATAACATTTCGATTATGAACAGTGCTCGGCAACGATCCGTTCTTGATCGTTTGAGATCGACAATACTTTGCTTTTCACATTAATGTGGAGCTGTGCAGCTGTGAAAATCCATCATGTATGTATGTAAATAGAACGATAACGGCAGTGATCAAGGGACGTTTACTATTAACTTGAGCATTGAGGGGAAACAGTTTCAGTAGGTATAGTTCTAGGTGTTATGCATCTAGATGCATATCTCTAGTACAAGTAATGTAACTCGCGTCATTAATAACCCATGCCACAAATCATTAACAACCTTCTTCAAATTGTGTGCTGAAGATCCCTTTACAAAACGTTTACTTACAATGAGGTTGTTCATATAATTCTTGGAAAATTAGAAATTGCCAGTGCTGAAAGCAAGGTGTTTCTGTTGAGGAATCTCCCAGAACAATGATGGTTGATGGTTGACTTCAGATGAGTATTATACCTATCGTCCCGAATAACACAATTATTTACTATTTGAGAATGTGGCTCTATGTCGTCAAAGGTCCAAATTCATTCATTTTGAAATTTACGTTCTGTGATCAACGTAGCCCACGTAACCTAATATATTAGTTTACAAAGCCCACGTATCCTAATATATTAGTTTACAAAGCACTGGGACTATTATTAGAGGATAGCTCACACCGGAGAAGTCCTTTATAAAGAGCCGCTCTGTGTAGCTCTTTTTCCTCACTCAGATATTTGCTTTCCATCTTAACAATATTTTTCACGTGACAGATACTCTCCCACTTTGGCTCTCCCACTGGATCAGCATATCGGGTTATTTTGAACATAGAATCCGAACATATCAAACGTTAGAAACTTTGGTCTTCAATTAATATATTTTTAATTCAGGTTATATCAAACCAATTAAATTGTAAGATCTCTATTGGACAAGACCATGAAAACCTGAGTCTTCTTCTACCTGAAAATTCATATGGATTTATCTTCTATAAAGACTATTTTGAGAGATACAAAAACGACCGGTCAATTTTATTACAGATCTTGCATTTAAACAATCTTATATTGAACGCAGAACTGATTATTATATACATAAAAGTAGTATAGAGCATTCGAGATCCTTTAGGGAAAGTGTTTTTTTAAAGGTTGGGATGTAGGGAACGCAAGAAAAGGTCATAGTCTTTCCAGTTTTTATATATAATAGATAAAATATTGTTTCAATACAGAGTTTAATCTTCTTAACATGGTGATATCAACAGTTGCTGTTATGAGCGTAATTACATTAGATTAGCGACCTTTTAAATGAAGAGAAAAGCTATCATTAATATTAGAAGACACCCTTTACCATTATTCAAGAACTTTTGATGTCACCACGTATTGATTTCAGAGGTAAAAGAAATACTTTTATAGGTAATTATTTATTCTTGACTAAGCTTAGGTTCGAGTGATAAATTGACTTTACAGTGGCTTCGTCGGAGATAGTTGCTACTTTGTTAAAAAGAGGGCAGAATAGTGTGTGAGACGTTTAGGTATAGCCGCTCATGTGTTAAAAGGGGGTAAAATAGCGTATGCAACATTTAAATTACATTTGCATTTGTGTAAGGACCAAATTGCCCTGTGCAACTAATCAAAGCAAAATATAGATTGATAAAATTAACGGCTGTATTTTAGAGCATTTCGAAGTAACATCCCGCCCTTACTTGTCCGTAGACATTAGCCTGTCTAATGTTTTAAATTCTATTAATCCATTCGTCTTAACCATCTACGCTCTTCAATTAAAAATTGAGCACCCAAGATTTTTATGCGTAATTTGAACTAACCTAAATTGTGTAATGAGACCAGTTGATAGGCAAACCATCCTCAAAATTTCATCATAGAAGATTGTCATGATAGGCTGTACTACGAGAAATTGATCGTGATACCAAGAATACCGATTATTTCATCAGACCCGTCCTTCCGGTTTAAATCATGAAATTCCTATACAGGTTTGCCACGCGTAGACCATCAACACAGAGCAAGGACAAATCCTGAAGGTGGCAGACGTTGAAAACTTTAACTGTTCACTACATGATAAGACCACTAAAGTAGAGGTATTTCTCATTATGAATTAGTTCCTTCATACTAAGAACGGTCTATATTTTTGCCTTTGGCTATGAAGAACCATACGTTGTTTTCGGTAAGAAGGGAGAATGTGAAACCACGGACCGTTTTCGCTAAGAAGGGAATAATTGAGACTGTGAAACTATATGCATCGTTTTCGCTAAGAAGGGGGTGAAGTATTTCTCATCCTCAGATATTGCCTCAGTCTATTTCCGATGCGAGCTATAGCCCGTTTTCGCTATGAATGGCCAAATTGACAATGTAAAAATACGCTTCTCATCCTCGGATATTGCCTTAGGCTATGAAAAACTGTACGTTGTTTTCACTAAGCATGGAATAATTAAGACTGGGAAACCATAGACAGTTTTCACTAAGAAGGAAATAATTGAGACTGTGAAACTATATACATCGTTTTCGTTATGAAGGGAGGATGTGAAACAATACATTGTGGGAGACTGTAGGGAGATCGATACTTCTCGCCGTAGTCTATTTCACAACGGTGTGTGTATAGTTTCTTATTCTCCCACAATCTCCGGTTTATAGTGTAAACGATGTATATATAGTTTCCTCTCGTGATGGATGAGGATGCGGATGCGGATGTCGGGGTCTGACGTTAAGCATCATCAAGCACCGAAGGTAAATCTCAAAACTATACTTCTCATCCTCAGATATTATCGTAGGCTATTTCTTATCAAAAACAGTATAAAGTATTGCCTTCTTATCGAAAACGGTGTATAGTTTTTTTCTTATCGAAAACGATGTATATAGTTTCCCATTCTCGGATCAACAAAGTATCTCTTGTTATGCACGTACGGTCACGACATATACTTCCAACTTGGTCAACCAAAAAATACTTTTCAACAGTCGGTCCAAACTAAAATTTTCCAAATAGCCCACTCAAATAATAGATTTTCAGAACTGTCAAATTTAAAAACCTCTAAAATATAGATATATATAATTCTGAAAATAAATGTTAAATAATTGTTATATCTATAAGTAAACGGAAGTAACCAAATCCAAGCTAAATTTACAACTTCATGAAACTTTGAATTAAATAGATAAGGCTTCTAATTAGTTTTATGCTAAGTTGTCATGCTTGTCTATGGTGTCAAGCAGTAGTACTTAATCAAGAAGACATGACTACGTTAAAGAGGAGTTTTAATCATCTTCGGAAATAATTATTTTATCTCACAATTAGAATATTCTAATGTCTGACATCTTTTTGTGATAGATATAGGTCTAATTTATTACGCCGCTCGGAGATGTGTTTTTTTTTACTATCTCAAAATACTATGTATGCATTCTCTACCCAAAATATGTTATAAATATATTTATTGTGAAAGTCTTATATACAATACCAAGATGGGAGGATAACATTAGAATGGACCTGAAATAAATAGGGTGTAGTGAAGTGAACTGGATAGAACTAGCTTAGGATAGGGATAGGTGTCGATCTTATGTGAGTGCGACAATAAACTTTAGAGTTCCCAATGCCTTAGAGTAATTAAGTATATTGTATTTAATAGCTGACTGCTTGGCTTGGTGCATTTACCTTGTCTGTGGAGTATTGGACCAAGTATTTTGACTATCTAATTGGTTCGCACTGTCACACGATTATGGATATAGACTCTTTAGCCGCGAATAGAATTTCTTAAGGACTGCGGACAATAGACCTATTAAAACAAAGTCTGTGTTGAGGCTCTAAGCCTTCTCATAAGGTTTGAATTTTTAAATCGCTGTTTACACAACTTAAAAACATAAAGTAACAATACCATTCATTTGCACCAAATTATTTCAAACTCATCACATTATGTGATTTCAACGAGGCTTAGAAACCAAAACATAAAATTTAAGAGTTAAAAAAACAATAATGGTAGTTAACTTAGGTCTATATTAATATGTACAACTTTATAGTATGCTAAAAAATAGGGTCCATTTTGTTGAGCTGTTAGTAAGTTAGTTTTTCCTATTGATGATGTCATGGAAACACAGACAAACGACATTGCAAAGACCATATTTTAGGTTTAGTGGGGTCATGAAACGTCAACATCCATCAACATCTCAGGTTAGATTTTTTTTACGGTCGCAATACTGACATTTTATTGTTCAAAATTTAAAAAATATATATATTTGCGTGTAGCTTGAAAGTTATTGGTTTTATAAAAATATGTTTCAAATTTAATATTTGTACAGTAAATAGACCTACATATTTTCAATGATAAGTAATTTCATATCTCAAATAGTTTCGTAGATGTGATAAAAAGTGAAAATTTACGTATCAGACCGGAACCCTTAAAGCCTTTTTGCCGAAACAATTAGAGTAGCTATTTTGTTTATAATATTGATGAATGCTTAGAAATGAAATTTAATCATTATTATTAGCACCGCGTCTTCCTAACCGATCGGGTTATACGCACTTACGCTAATGTGTAATGGTAGGGTGATTGTGAGATGAAATGGAGGACCTACAGTTTAACGTGGAATCCGAACCACGGTGGAGGCCTGGCATTCCTCACATTCACAAGCTGTGATTAATACACACCTTTTCAGAGGTGAAGGAAGGGTTTGGCAATCAGATAAATCTGTGCCGGTACCGAGGATTGAACCCCGGACCCTCAGCACAGAAGTCTGACACCATACCCCTAGACCACCAGGTCACTGTGAAATTTAATCAAAATCGTTAGCGTCAATTTTGAGAAAACAGATTTTTCTTTTTTTTTTTGCCATTCAGTAAACTACCCTGAATTCTAGGGTTAGATATCCAATTCCAAAAACCCCTTCAGGCTACCCTATGAAAATCCTAGTTACCAGGTTTTATCCCGATCGGTAAAATAGTTTAGACTTTATTCCGAGGTACAAACAGACAGATTGAAATTCAAAACCCACTTTTTCGGAATCGCGGGGTCATGAAATGTCGAGATTCATTAATATCTCGAGTTCGATTTTTTTGACGATCACAATAGTTTCTCTACCTCTAAGATAGCGAGAAATTAAAAATTGGTTTTCACAATGCAGTCTGTCTGTCCTTCTGTCTCTCTGTACCTCGGGCTAAGGCCGAATCTATTTTACCGATTGGGCTGAAACTTGGTATCTGGGGTTTATTAAGTTCTCACTGAGGAGACATTTTAATCAGATATCCAAACCTAAACTTAAGGGTAGCTTACTGAAGGAAAAAAGAAAAAAAGAAAATCTAACTTCTTTAAATTCGCCCTAATGATTTTGATTAAATTTTATATCTAGACACTGTTTATCACAATAAATTAGTTGGCAATTCTAATATTCTCATAAAAATGACTTTGAGGTACTTGATATCCGTACAATTTTCCAATTTTATTAATTTCTCTGCAACGATTTGAGATACAAAATAACTTAGCATTGTAAAGTTGTATTTCTATTAAAGCCAAAAATCTTTTATTTGAAAAATGTTTTTATAAAACCGATAATTTCAGGTCCTTAAGCAAATATATGCACTTTTTAATTCAGGTTTTTGAAAATGAATTTGATTCTTATTCTCTTTGGCGGACAAAGGTGTTTCTCTTTTCTCAATTTGTCTTTGACAGTGTTCCTGGTTACTAATGCCATAGTGTAAGTAACAGTGTATGTCATTTCATTTATTATATTTGCTATATTATTTTTACAACAATTAATAGACCCATTATTTCGTTTCACAAATCTTATGAGTTTTTAGTAAATGTCTATTTTAGGATAAAAGAAGAAGAAAGTCTCTATGGTGTACCGTAACATTTATTTTTCAGTTAATTCGTTTGATCGATAGCCTAAAACATTCTCGGTAAAAATCTACATACTACCAAAAAAAAAAGTTTTGCAATCTGTTTACTAATTTTCATGCTCTATGGTTGGCAGCAGTATTTTCAATTGTTTGTTTGTTGATATATCATTGTTGTTTATTGTCTTCTTGTTTATAACTGCATTACAGAAGTTGTAAATCTTTTATTATACATTATGAGAAAACTTATTAGTTTTAATGGTCAACATTATTACAATTAAACAGTTTGGTCCTCCGGGCTCAGATATCGAGTAAGTTTTTGTTTCTCCGCACCCAAATAAGAAGTCATATTTGACTACATATCGCAGTTTTTATTTAGTGCATGGAAAACAAGGCACTTAGATCTTCAGATATGTGTCTTGTCAAGAAACGAGTCTCTTCAATTAAGTGAGTCCAGTCCAATTAATCCCTTCCTGTGTATATTGTAACTACCTTCCTCTTTTCCTTTCATTATAGCACATCTCTATTATTGTAGTTTTGCTTGTGTTTAAACGCTTTGTTATTTCAACATGGCCACAGACACAGATATAAATGGCCTTGTATCAAGAAGGGGACAAGTCAAAGCTAGAGTCACAAGATTTAAAGCGTATTTTCAAACATTTGATATTCAACAAAGTTCATTAACTCAATTAAAACTGCGACTATCAAAATTAGATCAGTCTTTGTCAGAATTATATTCTCTGCAATCACAAATAGAATTGATCGATGACAGTGACTTACATTTAAAGGAACGTGAACATTTTGAGAACACGTATTTTGATTTAATGTCATCAGTTGAAGAATGTATTCAAACACACTCCCATAACACCAGTTCAACTACCACAACAAAGTTACAAATAAATATGTCGGTCAAACTCCCAAATATAAATTTGCCTTTTTTTAGTGGAAGTTACGAAGATTGGTTACAATTTTTTGAAGTGTTTAATTCACTTATACACAACAATGAGTCACTAACTGATACACAGAGATTTCATCATCTTCGGTCGTCTTTGAAGGGTGACGCAGCATATGTCATTCATTCTCTTGAACTTACGTCAGCCAACTACACAGTAGCATGGAATTTAGTACAAGAATATTCCAAAACATATGACATATTCTTACATAAATTACAAAAACAGTTTGGCAAGAAAACTTTTAATTTTTAAGAGTACAGATTATACCATTTCTTAACCGGGTCGCTAAAAAAATATTAGCACGTTAAATTTATTTTAAAAGCAACTTAAAATCCATCTAATCGAGTCTTTGCAAAAGTGATAATCTCATACCAGCCTAACTTGTTGAACCGTTAACATGGATCAAACAACCACATTATATTCTGAATCTTATCTATTGTATGTAAGCCTGCATGTTAATGCTAAGGGTATTATATTATATTATATTATTATCTGTAATATTCTGAAAATTGAAAAATGACACCTGGACATGGGAATCGAACCCAGGACCTTTGACCACTGAGCTATCCAGGAATCGTCCCGTGCCCAGGGTCATTCTTCACTCATATTTTAAGGCAGAATCTATTATGGACGTGCGGAAATCGCTCCTTTTGACAAGAGCAATAAAGCACCAGTTTTATTTTTTATTTTTTTCATTGGTATTTTTAAACGTGCGCTTTATGAGAATACTGACTTTAGAGCATATAATAACAGTGGCCCTCTCACTCTCTCAAAGGAAAGGCCACTTCCAAATGATGGAAACATTCGTGCTCTTCTCCTTGCGAGCTTTAGCTAGAGATTTAACATTGCAAAACCATTTAGAGAAAGAGTCGAGAAACGTACAGTACTTGTCACCAAAAACTCTGAATGAAGTTATTGGTGCTTGTAATGAAGTATTTCTTAAGAAGATTGTTGCAACGGTGAATTCCGCCAAGTGCTTTACAGTACTTGTTGATAAAATCACTGACATTTCAACCACTAAGCAGTTCAGTATTGGTGTCCACTACCTTAATTCTGATATAAGTAGAGAAGATTTTTTACCATTTAGAGCCACTTACTGATGTAACAGGGAAGGACTTAGCCAGTGTCCTTCTAAGCTATCTCCAAAAATTGGATGTAAAAACCGAATATATGAGAGAGCAAGGCTAATATAGAGCCTCATCAATGAGTGAAAAATTCAATGGTGTATGTGAAAAACACCCATTGACCCTATATGTGCATTGTGCAGCACATAGTTTGAATTTGGCAGATAGTGAAGCAAGTAACATATCTCATATAAGAAATTTCCATGGAACGGCTAGTAAACTTTGCCCTTTTTCCAACACCCCTATGTGCTCCAATGTTTTAAAGAACACCCTTCCGATAACTTTCCATAATCTAAAGCTTTAAGATTAAAACAGATGTGTGTCACACGCTTGATAAAGAGTCATGATGCCGTAATTTTGCTAATGGAGATGCTGGTTGCTATGCATGAAGCTTGCAGGAAACCACAAACTAGTTAGATGTAGATTCTCCAGAAAAAGCATTACAACATAGTTGTGCCAATGAGTAGCCAAAATTTCTGGTCTGCCGTCCCATGTTAGCCAAATTGTTTTCTATTAGTCTGCCTCTCTGTCACTTCCTTCCACAGGAGAACACGGACCTCGCTGCAACTATGAATATGGTATTTTACGTTCACCCGGAAATACAATAAATGAGAGCAAGAGCAGATAGTGAACTTAGTTAGATATTTATGTCTGCATATGAGTTGGCTGAAGAATTGGGAATTGTGATGACATTGCCATGCCTAGCTGGCCGTCAGACACAAAGGTGTACCGTTGAGGTTGAGACAAAGCCTCTTGAAGAGTACTTATGAATTTCAATTTTTTGTGCCTTTTTTAAGATTCTTTCAGTAATTAGCTAGTACAACGCTTCCTGAAACACAAATATATATTACAGAATTTTATGTGTATTTTGCCTACTGAGGAAATGATCTCTTCAGCTCCAGGGCAAGAGAACAGCATGAAATAGCTAGCCACATTTTAGGAAGATGACTTAGAGTATGATTTGACTATGTCAATTGGAGAGCTACCACTTTGGTACCACTACATAAGGCAGCTTTTAAAGAAACCTAAAAATGCTATCGGGTTTTATTTGGAGTGCAACCGGAATGTTTTCCCAGTCATAAACAGATTGCTAAAGATTCTCGCTACGCTTACATTTTCCACAAGCACAAGTGAGTGGTCTTTCTCGACATTGCCTCTGCTAAAAACGTATGATAGAAACACTATAAGAGAGCAAAGACTGAATGGTTACCGGAAAATCATTGTTACTTGGGAAGAAGTCATAGATATACAGGGATTGGATTTTAGAAAGAAGTTATTAAGTAATTGGACTTTTCAACTCTAATGTCTTATTCATAATTAATTATAACTCCTGCATTGTCCATCTTGTTAATTTTTTGTATTGTTTTAAAGTCATATTGTGTTAATTATGCTTGTAATATTGTAATTTCCTTTATATGTGTAAAATAATATATTTTTATTTTACTAGTTTAAATAAATCTTTGTTGAAACATAAATGATAATATCATTAAGCTAGTGGCTTTTAAATTCCACCATGTATCTTTTTACATGACATTTAGAGTTGGGTTAAAATATAAATAACCCCTTAACCAAACAAGGTTTTTAGTTACGCCACTGTGTCCTGACCAGCTATCCCCGACTAAAAATGGGTAAGCATTACCATAGAGAAAGGGATACCTTCTCATACATTTCTCTATGGCATTACCAACCGCATAGTGTACGGCAGGTAGAGTACATCAACTTCCTCCATTCTCCTACAGATGACACTAAGATTTAACCGACCAACCCCCCTGACTTGACGGTTGGAACCACTGACAGCCGAGCAAAGAAGAACGTTGCCCAGCGGCCGCCAACATGGAGGCACTCCTTAGTGGCCTAGGGCGAGTAGAACTGAGGCAGACAAATCCCTATTTCTTACACTCTCCCATCAGTAGAACATCCCGGCCAATGTGTAACGCACTACCTTGTGAATGGACTGCGCCCACAAACCCTAAAGAGCGCACAATGTCGTAGCCGGCGTTATTCCCCAAAGTGATCGACAGCCAAATGGTTGACAAATAATTGTAAAAAATAATATAAGGCTAGGTGGGTCAAGTGGTCAACATGACTTGGACCAACTGGTAGACAAGATCACGCACTCGTGCATAGGACAAAGTGATAAGAGAGTCCAATGACCGACACAAGGGAAACTGGTAGACAAATGTCAAAATGATTAAATTTAAGAGTGGACTAAGTGACGGACAAGTTGATAGGCCATATATCGCTAACAAAGTGTAATAATGAAGTTCTCAACGGGCAGGAATGTGTAATACCTATCAATAATACTATTTCTTATAAAATATAATGCATATATTTACTAAATATGCGCATCAGTTGTCGAATGGTGTAGTGCGTCACTTTCGTATTATAATGGATTGTCGGGGATAGGAAGATCTAGTTTGGAATCAATATCACATATACTGAGGCTTTTCCCCTAAATGTTTTTCACTCTCCCTCAACGCAAATGCATATACATTTACTCTAGATCGGTTGACCCTCAAGACTAGACTATAGATACAGATATTTTGCTTGCGGTTCTTATACTAGGAAATTGGTTGATTCCCGAGACTAGACTATAAATACTAGCTTGGTGAAACATCTTCGGAAACGAGATTTATATATTTTTCTTATAAAACATCAATAGCATTATAATTAGTATGGCTATGAAATCTTATAATATTTATACATATGGGCTATGGTTGCATTATATTTACCATTTCATTGATGTTCATTATAACTATGTACAGAATTAAACACAGTGCTTATATCATGTAACCTGTAGATGCTTATATCATATATACAATATGTATAAGATCTATATATACTGCGTGAATTATGGTAGAAATTTAGATACTAGTTCTATCCGTTTTCTCTTCCACCCTGCCCCTCCCACTTTCCCACCTAATTAATACACATCCATTCAGGCCCTACCCCCTCTCACCCTTCACAAGTATTTTTCAAATCAGTAGAGAGATGGAGAATTACATTTAAAAAAACACAAAAGGATTAAGAATATAGTAGATTGAAACAAAAATGATTCAATAATTTTCATGAAAATTATCACGCTGTTGAAATAATACTTAACAATGACTTTTCATACAGTCCTTCTAGTCTCCAGATTGTTAGGCTTCAGAAGTGAAAAAGTTGGTTTAACCTTTGATGTTCACTCAGAGTTTGAGAGGGCTTTGGTTTGATGAACGGAGAGGTAAACAAAAATTGAGATATTTTCGTGATGCGAGTGATTTGGGTTTTGTTAGAAGAGGATTCTAATACTCTTTGAAACCAACTTATGTCAGAATCCTATGTAATTAATGATTTGACTGAAAACTACCTTAAAAATACATTTATTTGGACGTATATAATCGTTTATAGAGGAACGAAACAAAAATCGCCCGTAGCGGGAGTGATTTTGGAGAGGTTTAATATTTTTATTGTATTTTATAAGAAGATGGAAACCATCTTGGATCTTAGGATGCAATCAGTGGTAAGCTGCTAAGCAATAAATATCAAAACTACATATTTTTACTAAGCGTTAGAGTTAAAACCATTTACATATCTTTGATAGGAATTGTATCTCGACCAATAAGCCCATTTTGTGAATGCCATGCTTTTTTCAATTTCTGATTAAAAACTTACACCTTTATCAAACTTACAAACTTTTTAAAAAATCCAGCAAAATATAATAACTAGGAAACTATTTACACTATTATTGATAATGGGCCAGCTAATAAAACTATCTTGTTATACGCAATACGTATTGCTAATAATCGATAAACATATTCTTGGTAGAGTGAATTTTTCTTTGTCATTAATGAGACATAGAACTCCATTTTATGAATTTTTATCACACTTTACAGACACAAATTTTAATGTAGTAATTTTATGTACTTATAACATATCTTCTCTTGTTATATTTCACGCCTCATCTGATATAAATTAACACAATTATAGAAGTAGCCAATAACTTTGATAAAATTGATGTTTCTAATATTTACTAACGAGGATGTGGTCTGGTTCTAAAAATACAGAGCTGTGTGTAGCCTTTAGCTAATTTAATTTTATCCCCATACCATACGAATTCTATGGCTGCTTAAGTAAGTTAGACTGCTTAAAATGTATTTTGAGGCTAAAAAGAGTTTTAGTCAACGATAGCAGTAGAATATTGATTTATATAAATCACAATACAAACATTATATGACAAAAACAATTAGATTGTTTTAAATAACTATGTACTGCCAAAAATAAGATAGTTTATATTAAGTTTAGCAAATATAATAAAGTACACCATACAAGTTCAGGGCAGTTTGAGATATTTAGCCGCGTCGATGACGTGTGTTTTAAAATTCGCGATGCCACAAAACACCCCTACAGTCCTGAACATTCGTCATCTAATGAATTATAAGAATTGCAGCTGATGAAAACATGTAATGCCACAAAACTCCTACTGCAACCCTGAACATCATCTCATGAACTGTGAGAAATGAAGATGATGAAAACAAGCAATGCCACAAAATTCCCCCTGCAGCTATGAACATTCATCATCTCATTAACTGTAATAAATGAAGTTTATGTAAACAAGCAATTGTACAAAATTCCTCTTGCCTGCTCGAACATTCATCATTTAATGAACTATAAGAAATGAAGTTAATGTAATCAAGCAATGCTACAAAACTCCTCTTCCATGCCCGAACATTCATCATTTAATGAACTATAAGAAATGAAGTTGATGTAAACAAGCAATGCTACAAAACTCCTCTTCCACGCCCGAACATTCATCATTTAATGAATTATAAGAAATGAGGTTGATGTAAAAAAGTAATGCCACAAAACTCCCCCTGCAGCCATGAACATCTTCTCATGTACTGTAAGAAACTGATTAAAATATGCGATGCCACAAAACACCTATAATACCTGAACAGACCTCATGAGGTTCAATACAACGAAACTATGAAAACCTCCTTATTACTCCAGCACCCCTCTTTCTAATCTTCATAAGAAAATGTTGTATGTTTAACTTATATTTTTTCATAATTAATATTTTCACATCCACCATTCAAACGATTATGTATTTTTATAAAGTAACATGTTCCATTCTGTTTTCCTGAATTGATTAATGTAACTGCAGATAGCACGAACTTATAGTGAAGTACGTGGCCTGTGTGCCCTTAAAATAGAATTCAAACCTTCTGTGATGCATAAATTTAACTACTATATTAATTCTGAAAGGTGATTAATTTAGAAATTGATAATTTGTGTTTATTTAAGTTTGGTACTTAATGTGACTCTTCTAAATCAATGCATGACTTACAAACAAATTTAATTATAGAAAATATGTTATCACACAGTCCTTAATACTCCACTGTGCAAGGAGAACCTATTTTTAGAGGTTGATAAATTAGTTTTTGGCTGTGCCAGGAATTTAAGTCAGAACTTTAAGCTTCATAGAAATACATGGTACCAACTGAGCTAAAGTGTTGGATTAGTGTGCTAACTAAATGAATTAAACTCGGTATTCAAGTCAGAAAAAAATTTGAAATTTATAATAGTATATTTATCATAAATTTATAAACATACTAAGCTTTTAATTGTGAATATATTTAATAGGGAATTTATAATTTTGTTTTATGATATCTCTCTCACTTGGAATTTTTTACTGCAACGTGAACTCTATAGAGATTTCCTTTCACTAAAAACAGTGAATATGTTGGAAATTCGCCCATGATAACTTACTGACTGGTACTATTCTTATTCTATAACACTGGCCATTTAGTGATAAAAAATGGCAAGTCAAAATTAATGTTGGGGAATTAATACTCGTTATTTTAGCTGTATGCATATAACAATAGAAATAAGATAGATAGGCCTACATTCACTGAACTTTAAGCACTAAATTATGGTCAACGTAATTATTTAATGCATTAATATATTTTATAACATCTAAATTAGATAGGTAAAACAGCTCGAGCTAGGCATTTCACAGTGGTGTTTTTTTTAATTATATTTTTAAAAACCTGATTAGGGCCCATAAAATCATCTACATTTATTTTTAAATCAAACTAAACTGAAAAAAAAAAATTTTTTATAATAAATATCTAATAAATTGATTAAAACCTCGTTCTTATCGAGTGAAGAATGCATAAAATCTCACTCTCATACGATTTATGGTTTGAGCATAATAATTTAAATATCTTCCCTGTTAAGGGACCATAAGGAAGGCTTTTAAGAGGGATGGCTTATTATATTAATGTAATTATTGTTCACTACAAATGGAGTAGAAAGATCACGTCTTTAAATGATTATAAACGTTCAATTTGATGTTTTATAATTAAGTTTTTAATTCGGAGCATGTGAAATTAACTGATTTTTAAACGACGTCTAAAGCAGAATGTTGCAGATTTGAGATCAAATTAAATAGTTGTAAACATAGAACTAGTCTTCCTAAAACAAAGAGAGTAATTTTAACATAGCAACAGACAATTATAAAATAAACTACGATTATTTCAGTGATTTTGAAGCTTTAGAATTACTATTCACATATGAAATACCTCGGTTCTAGAGACAATTATTAAGTCAATTAACTAATACACTAGCGAAAAACTATACACAGTCGTAATATCCTATTAATATTAAATCTACAAAAGATCACTATATTACTATGCATGCAGTTTTAAATGAACAAAATGGCCATAGGTCAATACTGTGATGTTATTTTTGACTAAAAAATTACTTATAATAGAAATCTAATAATAAATTGACTAATTTCTTCGAATATATAATATCGTTGACTATTTTATTGTTTATTTGTTTTAAATTTCATTCAAAACTCCTAAAGTTTTGAATATTCATTATTTATTCATTTACAATTAAAATATATGTTATACATATAATTTACTTACCTTATTTCACTATATTAAATCATCTTTCTTTATTTTGATTCATAAACTGCCAACCCGCCATGTTTATTAATTTTGTTGGTAGGTGATTTTAACGCTATCTGCTCTAGAGAGTGGCTTATTTCGGAACTATTATATCAGTTTATTTTTATATTCTTGGACGCTTATAGCATATGGCTGTCACTTAGAGAAATAAATGCCCCTAGCGGAAGAGATTATTACTCTCGGTTTTTTTGGTGCCAAGTTTAAATTAATTTTAAAGATGACTTTATGTTTATATATCAAAATTATCATTATCTTTATAGTATTACTCCCAATATTTAAATAGTTAAGATGGTTTGTTTTATTCTTTGTTATGAATCCCGGTGAATATTTTCTCTTACGAGATAAGGAAGCGATGAGGAGAGTAATGTTTTGGAGTTTATGACAGTCGTCAATATGTTTGATGGCCCTATAAGTCCTCACTGATAACCAGACAGTGACGGTACCAATGTAGAGGTGATTTTTGTTTATTTGGAGGAGCTACGTCAGATTGAGGGAACTATGATACTCAATTATTTTTCATAAAGGATCTACGGTTTATGGAAGAAAGTTATGTCTGATTGAGGGAACTAAGATACTCAATTATTTTTCATAAAGGATCTACGGTTTATGGGAGAAAGTTATGTCTTATTGAGGAACTATGATACTCAATTATTTTTCATAAAGGATCTACGGTTTATGGGAGAAAGTTATGACTTATTGAGGGAACTATGATACATACAAACTTTGGTGGAACTACCATTACATTTTGGAAATAGTCAGGGAACTTCTAGACGCCGATTGAACGGGGTCGTGGGACATGCATCTCCCCGCTATGTCTGAGTGATTACTCATATTTGCTTCTGCGGTGCCCGACAATTATCTAAAATCTGCACATCTCTACTTTCAGAACATGAAGTTATTAGATACTCAACATCCTGAAGTGTACCATAGATTTCAGAATGGATTCCGTGTCATTAAGCTTATGAATCATTACTGGGCTGGCCTTGGATCCTACTTGATGATTGAGCAGAATCTCAATGCCATCCATCAAGAGTACTGGTGGATTAACCAGAGGAAGTGGCATGACCGAACAGAAAAGAGCCGTGTGGACCATGTCTGCTCCCATTTGTTCCTCGTACATCTATGTCATGCAAGACTTCACCAATAAAGCGTACACAACAAGGGAACAACACAAGGAAGCGACTATCCCACGAATGGAGAGGGACAGGAAAGACTTGTCAAAACTTGCCTCGAAACTTGAAGAATATTCTCCATTCTCAGGGGAGATGACATTGCGAAACATTATCACAGAGATCAATGTTGATATGACTGTAAATGTTTAAGATATTTTCAATGTAGGTAATGTAAAGAAATGGAAGGACAACATGTTTTTGAAAATTCATGTAAGCGTAAGAATAAATCAAGACATTAACATCCGCTCGAGGTAACAAGGTCAGTAAGGACAAGACCATTGATCCAGCTCCTTTGTTTCTGGTTGTATCACAGTCAGGAAGGCTATGTCTAGATGATGTGATGAAGTATTAACTTTCACTGTATCCACCATCATTGTTTGATGCAAAGTATATTTTATGAAATCCTGAGAAAGCGCAACTCCAGGAGGCCACATGAAACCATGTCAAATCATATGATGCTTCTCTACTTGGGTCCATTCCAAAGACTGATCACTACCTACTTTATGGAGGATCAATTCTACATCGGTTTAAATGGAAGGAAGTACCTACAATTCAATTGCTGATGACTATTCGTGTTTCACATCAAATCTCTATGGCAAGGCCACGGTTTTGTTAGATGGATAAGATGAACGACCAAGTACAAAGGACATTACACATTTAAGTTGAGTAATCAATGTTTCAAACAATGCCAACATAATAGAAGGAACACACTTTGTTGGGAAAATACAATATTTCATCTCAAATTAGAAGAACAAATAGGCCCTCATCCACCTTATCGCTGAACGTTTGCGTCAGAAAGGCTGTCATGTAGCAGATGCAGACGTAAATATAGTGAAGGCAACCATAGAAATGTCATCTTACAGGTCTACATCTCTCATTGGAGAAGACACAGACCTAATGGCATTGTTGTTATATCACGCTGGAAATGAATGCAAGGATATTTATTTTAGATCTGACAAAGACAAAGGGAAACCTTGTATATAACATCAAGGTTTTGAAACATTACTTGGTGAAGCTGTATGCTCTGATTTGTTGTTTACCCATGAATTCTCTGGTTGTGACAATATATCAGAAATATATGGGTTCTGAAAGAAGCTTGTTTTTCAAAAAGTTGTGAGAGGTGGTCCTGTTTTTCACAGTTGTTCGAAAATCTTTTGCGCTCCAAACACAGATCAAGATACTGTAGATACCAATGTGTGTAAAGAATTTGTGTCCATATTTAAGGGTGACCAGTCTGATTCCCTAATGTCACTACGTTACAGCATTCTTTATAGGAAAGCATTAACTGCAAATATATTTGTGAAGCACAGATGAGAAAGATTTTGAGAGCTACCTGTGAAATTTCTATAAGACCAAGCTACGTTCTTTTTTGAATATATGTTTAATATATTGAGTAATTTTTAAAGTCAAACAAATGAGAATATTTTAATTATAATATAAATAACTGAAATTTGGTCATTATTACTGAGTTTTTCCATGTAGTGCTCAAACCACTTGGGTTGGTCCGATTTTTTCCAACTTTAATTATTTTCTTATATATACCACATACTATATAAAATAACCATAGCACATTTACTTGCAAATTTCTTGGGGTCATGTGATATATTTATCACATTAAATGTATCTTTATCTATATTAATAAAATGAAAAGTTTGTATATTTATATGTCTGTCATTCATTTCTTGGAAAAGTAAACTAGCTCTCGATAAGGGTTACGAAAGAATGAATTGTTCGAATGAAAATTAAACTTGAACTGTTAGACAAACAAGCACATATTAAAATAAAATTGGTCACTCGACGGCCCGTCCCTTGGTTGACTCGTACTATACGGGTGCTGATGTCCCATCGGGATTATTCCTTAAGTCATTTTAAATAAGCACGTAAGAACAACCTTGACATGACCTCTGGAGCATTTGAGAAATAGAGACTACTTAGAAATCTATTTAATTAAGACATCCACAAAGCTAAAATTATGTGTAGACGTAACTTATTACCATATAACACTTCACCTAAATGTGTTTGGAGAGACATAAGACAATTAAGTGTTGTATACAAACGTAATGGTTATACTGAAATTCCCATATCAACTGATGATCTTAATTCTCATTTTGTGAATACTCCGAATTTAATTGATCCAGTTTAAAAAGTATGGCTCTAACTAATTTATTGTCTCAGTTCTCAAATCATGAAAATTTCCATTTTCAAACAATGACACTAGCAGACGTTGTACAGTCAACTAAGCGAATCAAAACAAATGCACAAGTAAATGACCTAATTCCAATCATATTTTTAATAAAAATTATTTTTTTATTTTTTTACACTTATAAGAGATATTTTTAATAACTCGCTACAAGCGGGAATTTTTCCCTATTTGTGGAAATCTGCTATAGTGTGGCCTATTCCAAAATCCGCTTTTCAAACCTCTTCAGTACCAGAATATAGGCCTATAAGCATATATCCACGCTTTCAAAATCTTTGCATATATCATACACAAACAAATAGATAATTTAGTAAATAATCACAAGCTGCTAGACAAATACCAAACTGGGCTTCGACGACATCACATCACAGCTACAGCACTCATAAATGTAACTGATAATATAAGATGAGCCATGGATAGAAGGCAGCTGAGGCTTATGGCAATCTTGGAATTTAGAAAAGCTTTTGACACCACTAACCATAACATTTTTCATCCTAAGCTACAAGCAAACTTTCAACTTGCCAATAAAGTCGAGTATTATTACTAAAATATTATTAATGAGTACTAAAAAAAATTAAAGAAATCCTATATTTGGTTATTTTTTTATATTTTACCCCATCATAATTTATTACACTTCAATTATAATTTAGGACACTTATCTCAAAGTAAACACAGGATTTTTCCATCAGATTGACCGTCTGGAATCCACACAAATGCATAAACAAAATAAAATATACTAGAAAAAATCTATTTTTATGTTGGGTGCACATGTTAAGTAAATTTTCGTCAACATAACTAATTTGATAAAAGTATGTTCTTATTTAGCCACTGGTTCTGACTACTACATTTCAACATAAATTACATGTCATGGATTTATTTATTTTTCATATATTTAATGGAAAAATCCTTAATTTATCTAGAAATCAATTTTACACCAGCTTATTTATGTTATAATTAGTTCCATAATTTATCCGATGGTAAAACTCGGATACTCTCCAGATATCTCAAATTTTTGTTTTCTAAGAGCACAAAATTCATTAATAACACTAATATTATCCAGAAAGTAATCAAAAGTTAATTTCATTTGCTATTTTATTATGAATTCCCTAAATTATTAAATAATAACTAGAAACTATTTAATATTCAAGGTGGTAGCCACGTAATATTTTATTTAAATCACTTTTAAAAAATAAAGGAAATAAAGATTAAGTCATATACATACATAATGTTAAAAAATATTTTATATACACTTAGCACTACATTGATTTCTGATCATATTGATAAATTAATCAATAACTTTTCCATTGATACAATATAGCATTGCCAAAACCCGCTTCGGTGACCACGTGGTCTAACGCGCTACTCTTGGAGTAAACTAGACTGTCGATGGCGGGGAGATCGGAGTAGGGCACATTTACGGTTTTCAGGGCGGAAGTGACGTAATAATGGGGGGATGGGTTGTTATGGGTATAGGGCCTCAAACATGCATACGGTTTTCAGGACATATAGGATAAGGTAGGGGAGGTATCGTGATGATGTGGGGGAGGGTGGGGTGGTGGTTGGTGGGGTGAGTGTTTATAGCTCGCGTGTGTTGGATGGTTCTGCGGGGGAGGGGGGTGGCAAGCGACGGCGACCGCGGGAGGGTGTTTTCTCTCTCTCTCTCGGTGTTGTAGATATAGGGCCTTAAACATGCATACGGTTTTCAGGGCAGGTATGAGAAGGTAGAGGAGGTATCGTGATGATGTAGGGGAGGGGGAGGGTGGGGTGGTGGAGCGGGGTGGTGGTGAGGTGAGGGTTTATAAATCGCGTGTGTTGGATGTTTCTCAGAGCGCGCGGCGGAGGGGGCACAAGCTCTTTCACAGCGGCGACCGCGGCTCTAGTTTCGTGTTGATCTAGACTATCAAAGACGGGGAGATAGAGGTTGGAATCTCTGTCGGGTGAACTGGGAGTAATTTTCCCTAAATGGTTTTCCATTCTCCCTCCACGCAAATGTGGATTCACTTCCTCTAAATTCAACCTCCCAATTCCTAACCCATTAGTGTAATTAGTACATAAGCGTATAAATCAAACGGGTAGTAATATGCGGTGCTAATAAAACCTTCTAAGTCAGTTATGGCTTTTATTATATTATTAAACAATCAAACATTTGATTGAAAACTATGCTACGAGTGTTATTATCAGTAATGCCAAACTCTATTAAACCTTATTACTGATTTAATATTTGAAAAATGATACCTGAACGTTTAATTTGGTGCATTTGATATATTTATATACAACCCACCAACCCCTCCATAGACATACACACATTTACCCACACATATAGTTAAATAAAAAACTATATTGATATATTATTACATCAACTTTCTAGTGAAACCACCCTCGAGTAACCAAACTTTATCTTTATTTGTACATACAATCCCATACACATCATAAACACAAACATACATAAGCCACAACACACAATCCCACACACACACACCAAATTCATATATACAATAGCACACATACACACAATCTAATACTTAAAATAAAAAACACAAACATCACATAAACCCTGAATCCCATTTTGTGTATGTGTGGGTGTGTGAATGTTCATATGTGAGGATGTGTGTTTGTGAAGATGTATGTATATGAAGATATGTGTATATGAGGATGTATGTACTGTATGTGAATGTGATTGTTCAGTCTAAGCGATTTGTTGACAAACTCAAAGGACATGTTATTATACAAACATAGAGAAAGCAACTCGTGCTGTCGGAGGTAGGCCCCTACTGATATATTGGCTCTGCTCGTGAGTAGATGAAATAAATTATAGCGTGGGCCTTGGATGAAAGTGGACTGATTGCTAGGAAAACTTTGTTTTTCAGTTCCTAATAACCCCCTCACCCCCAACTCCATGGCTGAGTGGTCAAGCATTAGTCCTTGGAGGGCCGGCCTCGGCTACTGATCTAAAGGTTCCAGGTTCGATTCTCGGAGGTACCATATGTATTTTTCCCGAAAGGGTAACTGTACCTATAATCACCATGATAGAATTAACTAGGCGTAAGCTAAGTATAAGATTTCCACAAGATCTACACCTCCATAATCACTATAATCACGTTATCTCATTGCTAGTATGACGTGTAGATACCTCCAAGGTATACCCTGGGCAACGTTCTCTTCCCACAGAGCGGCTAAAAGTCTACATACACGGCGACTGAACTAGATACTGCACCTTTCAAAAGGATGGGTGTATAGCACTGTATCAGACGTAATGTTCTGGGTAAAGTTAGTGTTAAGTCCTGCTATTAGCTATGAAATATCTAGGAGGAAAGGCTGGGTGTATAGTACTGTATTAGACGTAATGTTCTGGGTAAAGTTAGTGTGTAAGTCATGCTATTAACTATGAAATATCTAGGAGGAAAGGCCGGGTGTATAATACTATATTAGACGTAATGTTCTGGGTAAATTTAGTGTGTAAGTCCTGCTATTAACTATGAAATATCTAGGAGAAAAGGCCGGGTGTATAGTACTGTATTAGACGTAATGTTCTGGGTAAAATTATTGTGTAAGTCCTGCTATTAACTATGAAATATCTAGGAGGAAAGGCCGGGTGTATAGTACTGTATTAGACGTAATATTCTGGGTAAAGTTAGTGTGTAAGTCCTGCTATTAACTATGAAATATCTAGGAGGAAAGGCCGGGTGTATAGTACTGTATTAGACGTAATATTCTGGGTAAAGTTATTGTGTAAGTCCTGCTATTAACTATGAAATATCTAGGAGGAAAGGCCGGGCGTATAGTACTGTATTAGACGTAATGTTCTTTGGTGGGGTGAGGGTTTATAGCTCACGTGTGTTGGATGGTTCTGCGGGGAGAGGAGGTTGGCAAGCTCTTTCGCGGCGGCGACCGTGGGAGGATGCCCTTCTCTCTCTCTCTCTTACAAGGGAACATAGAGATTAAGGTGCACTGGGGAGATATTTGTTGATCCTGTAGGCTAACAGATATAATGTTTCTCTCCGAGACCTCACACCCCTCAGGAATATCGATAACATCCGGGGTTCTCTTACACCGGTGGATGACTTCCGCTCCGCTACATGTGTTTTTTTAGAACGTGTGGGAACTGCGAATATCTCTTTCTAAGGGTTGTAATATTATTTCTCTCGGCTTGGTGAAAGAGCATCCCTTGATTTAATCATGCTGGTAAACGGCTTGCCAGACAAGGGCTAAGAACGCAGGTTGTGGGAACACTATTAATCTTTTCACACATGAACTTCTGTTCGAGTTGAACTATGAATTTCCGGCATCCCTGCTCTCTCTCTCTTTTTCTTACAGGGAAATTAGGAATTAAGGTTAAATAGTATGGATTCTTTAAAACAATACATAAATATATTCTGTACTGTGAGTATTATAATAAAATCTCTTCCTCTATCCCTTTTTTTATATATCTTCCATACAATGATTATTATAAATCTTAAAAGGATACTCTCTATCTCTCTCTCTCTCTCTCTTACAAGGAAATTAGGAATTAAGTTTAAAGAGTTTGGATTCTTTAAAAACAATACATAAATATATTCTGTATAGTGGGAATTATTATAAAATCTCTTCCTCTATCCCTTTTTTTTATATATCTTCCATACAATGATTATTATAAATCTTAAAAGGATACTTTCTATCTCTCTCTCTCTCTCTTACAAGGAAATTAGGAATTAAGGTTAAATAGTATGGATTCTTTAAAACAATACATAAATATATTCTGTATAGTGAGTATTATTATAAAATCTCTTCCTCTATCACTTTTTTATATATCTTCCATACAATGATTATTATAAATCTTAAAAAGGATACTCTCTATCTCTATGTATTCTCTCTCTCTCTCTTACAAGGAAATTAGGAATTAAGGTTAAATATCTTCTGTAAAATCTCTTCCTCTATCTTTTTTTTCATCTTTCTTAATGGGATCGTAAACTTAAATAAATAGTACAGCCTCTTATTTCGGGTATCTCCGAGCTTGGTGGAGTTACCTTCATAGCGGACTCCATAGGTCTTATCGTGTATCCTTCTAGTGAATGACAGTCTGTGTCCTTCTAGTGAATGACAGTCTATATCCTTCTAGTGAATGACAGCCCGCATCCTAGTGAATGACAGTCTGTATCCTTCTAGTAAATGACAGTCTGTGTCCTCCTAGTGAATGACAGTCTGTATTCTTCTAGCGAATGACAGTCTTTTCCTCCTAGTGAATGAGAGTATGTACCCTAGTGAATGACAGTATGTATCCTTCTAGTTAATGACAATCTGTATCCTAGTGAATGACAGTCTCTATCCTCCTAGTGAATAACAATCTATTTCCTCCTAGTGAATGGCAGTATATGTCCTAGTTAATGGCAGTCTATATCATCATAGTAAATGACAGTTTATATCATCCTAGTAAATTACAGTCTGTATCCTAGTGAATGACAATCTGTATCCTAGTGAATGACAGCCTGTATCCCTCTAATGAATGATAGTCTGTATCCTCTACCTATTAAAAAAAATTATTTCTCTGTTCTCATAGTGAATGGCAGCCTCTGTCCTCCTAGTGAATTAAGTATGTATCCTTCTAGTTAATTATAGTCTGTATCCTAGTGAATGGCAGTCTATATCATCCTAGGAATGACAATCTGTATCATCCTAATGAATGACAGTCTGTATCATCTTAGGAATGACAATCTGTATCATCCTTGTGAATGACAGTCTGTATCAGCCTTGTGAATGACATTCTGTATCCTTTTAGTGAATGACAATTATATCCTCTTAGTGAGTGACAAGCTATATCCTCTTAGTGATTGACAGTCTGTATCCTCCAAGTGAATGACAATCTATATCCTCCTAGTGAACGATGGTCTATATCTTCCTAGAGAATGACAGTATGTATCCTTCTAGTGAATGCCAGTCTGTATCCTTCTAGTGAATGAGAGTCTATGTTCTAGTGAATTATAGTCTTGACAGTCTATATCCTTCTAGTGAATGACAGCCCGCATCCTAGTGAAAGACAGTCTGTATCCTTCTAGTAAATGACAGTCTGTGTCCTCCTAGTTAATGACAGTCTGTATCCTTCTAGCGAATGACAGTCTTTGTCCTCCTAGTGAATGAGAGTATGTACCCTAGTGAATGAGAGTATGTATCCTTCTACTTAATGACAATCTGTATCCTAGTGAATGACAGTCTGTATCCTCCTAGTGAATAACAATCTTTTTCCTCCTAGTGAATGGCAGTATGTGTCCTAGTTAATGACAGTCTATATCATCCTAGTAAATGACAGTTTATATCATCCTAGTAAATGACAGTCTGTATCTTAGTAAATGACAATCTGTATCCTAGTGAATAACAGCCTGTATCCCTCTAGTGAATGACAGTCTGTATCCTCTACCTAGTGAAAAATTCTCTGTTCTCATAGTGAATGTTAGCCTCTGTCCTACTAGTGAATTAAGTATGTATCCTAGCGAATGACAGCATGTATACTTATAGTTAATGACAGTCTGTATCCCCCTAGTGAATGAGAGTATGCATCCTAGTTAATGACAGTCTATATCATCCTAGTAAATGACAGTCTGTTTCCTAGTGAATGACAGTCTTTATCCTTCTAGTGAATGACCGTCTGTATCCTCCTAGTGAATGACAGTCTGTATCCTTCTAGTGAATGACAGTCTGTCCTCCTGGTGAATGATAGTCTTTATCCTCTACCTAGTGAAAAAAAATTAATTCTCTGTTCTCATAGTGAATGACAGCCTCGTCCTCCTAGTGAATTAAGTATGTATCCTTCTAGTTAATGATAGTCTGTATCCTAGTGACTGGCAGTCTGTATCATCCTAGGAATGACAATCTCTATCATCCTTATGAATGACAGTCTGTATCATCCTAGGAATGACAATCTGTATCATCCTTGTGAATGAAAGTCTGTATCAGCCTTGTGAATGACATTCTGTATCCTTTTAGTGAATGACAAGCTATATCCTCTTAGTGAATGACAAGCTATATCCTCTTAGTGAATGACAGTCTGTATCCTCCTTGTGAATGACAATCTATATCATCCTAGTGAACGATGGTCTATAACTTCCTAGAAATGACAGTATGTATCCTTCTAGTGAATGACAGTCTGTATCCTTCTAGTGATGACAGTCTATGTTCAAAGTGAATGACAGTTTGTATCCTTTTAGTGAATGACAGTCTATGTCTAGTTAATGATAGTCTTGACAGTCATATCCTTCTAGTGAATGACAGCCACATCCTAGTGAATGACAGTCTGTATCCTCTAGTAGATGACAGTCTGAGTCCTCCTAGTGAATGACAGTCTGTATCCTTCTAGCGAATGCAGTTTTTGTCCTCCTAGAGAATGAGAGTAGTACCCTAGTGAATGACAGTTGTATACTTCTAGTTAATGACAATCTGTATCCAATGAATGACAGTCTGTATCCTCCTAGTGAATAACAATCTGTTTTCTCTAGTGAATGGCAGTATGTGTCCTAGTTAATGACAGTCTATATCATCCTAGTAAATGACAGTTTATATCATCCTAGTAAATGCCCAGTCTGTATCCTAGAGAATGATAATCTGTATCCTAGTGAATGACAACTGTATCCCTCTAGTGAATGACAGTCTGTCCTCCTGGTGAATGACAGTCTGTATCCTCTACTAGTGAAAAAATAATTGTTCGGTTCACTGTTCGCAGAACTACTAGTAAGACTATGATCCTAGTGATGACGAGATAAATCCCCTAGTGAATGACAATATGTATCCTCCTATTGAAAGACAGTCTGTATCCTCCTAGTGAATGACAGTCTGCGCCCTCCTAGTGAATGACAGTCTGTATCCTCCTAGTGAATGACAATCTGTATCCTGAATAATAGTCTGTATCATCCTAGCGAATGACAGTCTGTATGCTTCTAGTTAATGTCATTCTGTATACTCTTATTTAACGACAGTATGTATCCTCTAAGTGAAATACAGTCTTCTGCACTGTAAGTATAGTTCCACTATTCACAGAACTAGTAGTAAGAATATGGAGGGAGTAAGGTCCGCTGTTTCACAGAAATACTATAAGACTATGATAATGGTAAGAACATGGGAGGAAGAGTAAGGTCATATTCACAGACGACTAGTAGGAAGCAGGTGCTGTAGGACGGGAATCTTGATAACATCCGGCCTCTCTATTTGCTAGATACTTCGCCCACGACATGGGATTCAGCGATAAATTTTGTTTCACCAGACAAGGCTTAGAACTTAGGTTGTAGAAATGGTGATAATCTTTTCCTCGAATTGGTTCACACGTGAACATCTAAGCGAGATGAACTATGAGCTTTCCAAGTCATTATACTTCAACCTTGAGAAGATACGTGATGATCTGACGCGGTCAAAGTCACACGCTCTGTAGGGTGCGGCTCGGAATCCTCTCGGCTATAATAGAGAGCTTACCTTCTAGGTGAATCATTAGTTACCATCACATTCTAGAGGAAATATCTCAGAAAACAGCAAGCGTTTTGATCATTATACGTGATAGAGTGGTTCGCTATGTTGATCGACTTGGCTACAGAGTGTCATCGCCGCCGATAGTGACAAGTACAACTTTTGCGAGCTAGGCAATCTCGGTTGCCCTTCTCTGAGTAAGCTTAAAAATCTGTACAACGTAAACAAGTGTTCCACCCATTCCGGTAGCGTCTACTCGTGCGCCACAGAAAATGTCCGGCTACTCTACAAATGGTTTAAATCTGATCAGACAAAACTTTTGCGATATGACTAGGAGAGGAGTGGAAGGATGGTAAGGGAATACGCAGTGTAACTAGTGCTAATTTCTCACTGTCAAAAATCCTAAAAAAAAGACTTGTATATGAACGAGTGCTTTAAGCCAGAGATAGTAGATCAAAAGATTTTTATTAACTTTTTTCATCGATCTTTCTTTGATAATCCCTAGGTTGTAATGTATCAATTATTACTTTGTATTCTTTTAGAAAGAGATGTATTTAATCAATTAGACTATAAGTATACAAAACTTTTGCGATCTGACCAAGAGTGATATACAGAACGATACGAGTTTGGTTATTCCAGCTTTGTTTCATATCATAGCCTTGACGAGTTGAAGGATGCGTAGGGGAATACACAGTGTAACTAGTGCTAATTTCACACATTAATGAAACTCTTGAATAAAAAGGACTTGTATTTGAACGAGTGCTTAAAGTAGAGACAGTAAATCGAGAAGGTTTTTCATCGATCTTTCTTGGATACTCCTTAAGTTGTAATGTATCAATTATTACTTTGTATTCTTCTTGAAAAAATGACTTGTATTTGAACGAGTGCTTAAAGTCAGAGACGGTAAATCGATAAGATTTGTATTAACTTTTTTCATCGATCTTTCTTTGATACCCTTAGGTTAGTTTCAAATGAAATATTCTGTCGATCTTTCTTTGATGCTCCCAAGAGTGTGATACAGAACTATACGAGTTCGGTTATTCCAGTATTGTTTCATATCATAACCTTGACGAGTTGAAGGATGGGTAAGTGAATACACAGTATAACTTGTACTAATTTCATACACTAATGAAACTCTTGAAAAAAAGGACTTGTATTTGAACGAGTACTTAAAGTCAGAGACGGTAAATCGAAAAGATTTGTATTATATTTTTTCACCCCTAGATTAGTTTCAAAAGAAATATTCTGTTGATCTTTCTTTGATGTCCCCTAGGTTGTAATGTATCAATTATTACTTTGTATTCTTTAGAAAGAGATGTATTTAATCAATTAGACTATAAGTATAGGACCTCACTCAAAATGATTAGGATTTTAACCTCCCGACCACTACATCACTAGAAAACCAGTTCATAATATGGGAGTAACATTTAGAGGAATAATTTTTTAATCTTTGAAAATAAATGTATAAGTCTAAGAATGTATCAAACTTTTTTCATTTATCCTTCTTGAATACTTGTCATGTATTAATCATGTTTTTTAAGATTATTACTTTGTTTTCTCTAGAATAAGATATATTTAATCAATTAGAGTATATAAAAAATTTATTCTTTGGAAATAAATGTATAAGTCCAATAATGCAACAAACTTTTTTAAATAAAAAGAATTAATGATTATTACTTTTTCTTCGTATTCTTTAGGAAGAGATGTATAAGTCTATGAATCCATAAAAAAACTTTTTTAATTTTTTCTTCGTATTCTTTAGGAAGGAATGTATAAGTCTATGAATCCATAAAAAACATTTTTTTATTCTTGGAAATAAATGTATTTAATCAATTAGAGTATAAGTCTAGGATTCTATAAAAATTTATTCTTCGGAAATAAATGTGAGAGTAACATTTATAGGAATAATTTTTTAATCTTTGAAAATAAATGTATAAGTCTAAGAATGTATCAAACTTTTTCATTTATCCTACGATCTGACCAAGAGTACGATACAAACTATACTAGTTCGGTTATTCCAGCATTGTTTCATATCATAACCTTGACGAGTTGAAGGATGGGTAAGCGAATACACAGTATAACTAGTACTAATTTCATACACTAATGAAACTCTTGAAAAAAAAGATTTGTATTTGAACGAGTGCTTAAAGTCAGAGACGGTAAATCAAAACGATTTGTATTAACTTTTTCATCGATCTTTCTTTGATACCACTAGGTTAGTTTCAAATGAAATATTCTGTTGATCTTTGTTTGATGTCCCCCTAGGTTGTAATGTATCAATTATTACTTTGTATTCTTTAGAAAGAGATGTATTTAATCAATTAGACTATAAGTATAGGACCTCACTCAAAATGATTGAGATTTTAACCTCCCGACCACTACATCACTAGAAAACCAGTTCATAATATGGGAGTAACATTTAGAGGAATAATTTTTTTAATCTTTGAAAATAAATGTATAAGTCTAAGAATGTATCAAACTTTTTCATTTATCCTTCTTGAATACTTGTAATGTATTAATCATGTTTTTTAAAGATTATTAATTTGTTTTCTCTAGAATAAGATATATTTAATCAATTAGAGTATATAAAAAATTATTATTTGGAAATAAATGTATAAGTCTAATAATGCAATGAGAAGGGAATAACTCACTTGATGTTTATGGTGTTGACGTTCATTTAAGAAATTAAACTGGAGTGAAAGCTTTAAAATTTGAAATATTTCGAATGAGTTCGTTCCCTTTAAATGGTTGGAGAATTTTATGAGAAAAATCGAAGTAAATTTTGTTATAATAAAAAAACTAAAACAGCTTACATCTTCACGGCTAAAGCACACTATCCTCATATGACGTCACGGGTACTGAAAGCTATTGGTTGAGTCTGGCTCAAGGAGTGTGTCTAGGCACGCGCTGTTATTTAGTAAGTGTCTGGGTGTGGCCTGTGCCTTAAATTGCATCACATACCAAAATAAATGCTGGGCGCTCTCAGTACAGAGGCAAATGGCTAAGTACAAACAGTCAAACAGTAATGATTAAAGGCTACCCCATCTACGGTAGTGGTGTAGGTAAGTGGCAGCTAGTAAAAGTAACCAAATCCACTCTCATGTATCCATTCGCCAAACCATATGATCTGCAATACCATGTGTTGAGCTACTGTCACTTTTGGAAATCAATACTTTCAAAACAAACCATTTGTTTTTATTTATATTTTTCTTTGAACAGTTAATACATAACTATTATGCTAGCTGTCAGTTACCACCATTCCTAAAGTGAATGGACGTTTGTATCCAGATTTCTAACACACCCAAACTGTTATGGCCACCTAAATATCCAATGTATAGATTGCGAACAAGTAAAAGAGCAATTCGTGGTAATTCCTATGTGAGGGTGGTGACACGGGTGGAAGGGGTTGCGGGAAGCACCCGCTGACCACCAGGGCTTATCCCTTAACCAAGACTAACCTTACATTAAAATACCCGTGTTATTAATTCAGTTAAATTTATACCGACAAGACTGAAAGACCGAAAGGCATCCGTGGGCCGCCCCTACGATCATATTAGATTAGGATGGCAAAGCAAACACGGCGTGTCCACAATCTAGAATTATTAAGTCAAAAGCAGATAACCCTCTCCAGGTACCCATGTGTTCGCAATCAGGACGACGCCGAATGGACTCTAGTAAGTATATTATAGAGTGTGTAATTGGATGCTAGTACTTACAAAACGACTTAACCTAGGAAAGAACCTCTAACACTATACACTCGGCCTTTCCTCCTAGATATTTCATAGTTAATAGCAGGACTTACACACTAAATTTACCCAGAACATTACGTCTAATATAGTACTATACACCCGGCCTTTCCTCCTAGATATTTCATAGTTAATAGCATGACTTACACACTAACTTTACCCAGAACATTACGTCTAATACAGTACTATACACCCAGCCTTTCCTCCTAGATATTTCATAGCTAATAGCAGGACTTAACACTAACTTTACCCAGAACATTACGTCTGATACAGTGCTATACACCCATCCTTTTGAAAGGTGCAGTATCTAGTTCAGTCGCCGTGTATGTAGACTTTTAGCCGCTCTGTGGGAAGAGAACGTTGCCCAGGGTATACCTTGGAGGTATCTACACGTCATACTAGCAATGAGATAACGTGATTATAGGGATTATGGAGGTGTAGATCTTGTGGAAATCTTATACTTAGCTTACGCCTAGTTAATTCTATCATGGTGATTATAGGTAGAGTTACCCTTTCGGGAAAAATACATATGGTACCTCCGAGAATCGAACCTGGAACCTTTAGATCAGTAGCCAAGGCCGGCCCTCCAAGGACTAATGCTTGACCACTCAGCCATGGAGTTGGGGGTGAGGGGGTTATTAGGAACTGAAAAACAAAGTTTTCCTAGCAATCAGTCCACTTTCATCCAAGGCCCACGCTATAATTTATTTCATATACTCACGATCAGAGCCAATATATCAGTAGGGGCCTACCTCCGACAGCACGAGTTGCTTTCTCTATGTTTGTATAATAACATGTCCTTTGAGTTTGTCAACAAATCGCTTAGACTGAACAATCACATTCACATACAGTACATACATCCTCATATACACATATCTTCATATACATACATCTTCACAAACACACATCCTCACATATGAACATTCACACACCCACACATACACAAAATGGGATTCAGGGTTTATGTGATGTTTGTGTTTTTTATTTTAAGTATTAGATTGTGTGTATGTGTGCTATTGTATATATGAATTTGGTGTGTGTGTGTGGGATTGTGTGTTGTGGCTTATGTATGTTTGTGTTTATGATGTGTATGGGATTGTATGTACAAAGAAAGATAAAGTTTAATTACTCGAGGTTAGTTTCACTAGAAAGTTGATGTAATAATATATTAATATAGTTTTTTATTTAACTATATGTGTGGGTAAATGTGTGTGTGTCTATGGAGGGGTTGGTGGGTTGTATATAAATATATCAAATGCACCAAATTAAACGTTCAGGTATCATTTTTCAAATATTAAAATCAGTAATAAGGTTTAATAGAGTTTGGAATTATTGATAATAACACTCGTAGCATAGTTTTCAACCAAATGTTTGATTGTTTAATAATATACTAAGAGCCATAACTGACTTAGAAGGTTTTATTAGCACCGCATATTACTACCCGTTTGGTTTATACGCTTATGTACTAATTACTCTAATGGGTTAGGAATTGGGAGGTTAAATTTAGAGGAAGTGAATCCTCATTTTCGTGGAGGTAGAATAGAAAACCATTTAGGGAAAACCACTCCCAGTTCACCTGACAGAGATTCCAACCTCGATCTCCCCGTCTTCGATATTCTAGACCAACACGAAACTAGAGCCGCGGTCGCCGCTGCGAAATAGCTTGTCCCCCCTCCCCCTGCGTGCTCTCAGAACCATCCAACACACGCGATCTATAAACCCTCCCCTCACCACCACCCCGCCCCACCACCCCACCCTCTCTCTCCCCCTTACATCATCACGATACCTCCTCTACCTTCTCATACCTGCCCTTAAAACCGTATGCATGTTTAAGGCCCTATATCTACATCACCGAGAGAGAGAGAACACCCTCCCGCTGTCGCCGTCGCTTGCCACCCCTCTCCCCGCAGAACCATCCAACACACGTGAGCTCTAAACCCTAACCCCACCAACCACCACCTCACCCTCCCCCACATCATCACGATACCTCCCCTACCTTATCCTATATGTCCTGAAAACCGTATGCATGTTTAAGGCCCTATGCCCATAACAACCCATCCCCCCATTATTACGTCACTTCCGCCCTGAAAACCGTAAATGTACCCTACTGATCGGGGATCGAATCTCGGTCGGGTGAACTGAGAGTGTTTTATCCAAATTATGTTTCACTCCCCCTCACCCCAAATTAGGGTACACTTCCTATACATATAACCTTACTAATCCCTAAATCAACTAGCGTAATATGTACGCTACATAGCCATAAAAACTGAATTGGTAGTAAGACGCGGTACTAAAAAAAAAGCTATTCCTAAATTTAAATATATACTATTGAAAGTATATTTCATAATCAAAATTACAGCCACGTTATTTTATTTAATTAAAAACTATGTACCTATGTGTATAATAAAAATCATTAAGTTAGTAAAATTGTAGTACCATTAACACACATAATATAATCAATTCACTGCTATGTTGTCAACTACCATTCCAAACAGTAATTTGGAAAAAAATAATATCCCATTTATTGCCATTTATTATAATTCTTGTGTCATTGTCAGAAACTATAATTTAATTAAGCTATATCAATTTGTCTCATATACAACCTAACACGAGAATAAATGAAAAGTTTCTCCAACAAGCGTGTCTTTGAGGACTTCACATAATTTTAAAAATCCCATTGGTTGATGTAGTTACTAAATTACATACAACCAATATATAAACCTCTCTGTGACAGGCAAACTAAGCTTGAATATTTACGATGAAACAAATTTTTAATATAGGCTGAAAAAGTAGACCTCTCACTTTAAGAAATTATTTTTTTTAAATAAAAAATGGTTGAAAACAGGGCTTTCTAGAAAGCTTTCGTATTAAAGAAAAATTAATTTTACGTCTGGTATAGTGACAAAAAAATTGTATGAAGTACCGCACAGACTTTAACAACTTCTTCCTTTGGTGTCTGATAAATACTAGTGTTTTCTTTTGGAGGTCTTGTTTGTACGGATTTTTTTCATCCACGAGGAAGATTATTAATCACACTGGTATATTCTTGATCAACATCAATCATTTTGAATCCATACACCAAACGTTTACAAACAGTATTTATATCAAACTAATAGTAGACAGTGGTGTATTATTATGAAGCTTCAATCTTGATTGTTGTAAGCACGTGTTAGGAAAATTAACTGACACTGGTACAAATAAAAGAAGTCTAAGATTAGAGCAGTCCCATTACCAACTAATTCTCCCCTCCCCCAAAAAAACTGAGTAACCTATTATTTAATTTAAACTTGAAAGAAAACAACATAAAGCAAGTTTTGTAAAAATCATGGAACTTGTATAGAGCAAGTTTTGTTAAAAACTGCGATTTTTACAGTGCTATTGCAAAGGTAGTAAACAAATTTTGTTAAAATCAAATACATTTAGCTCTATCTGTAGTATTGAACTCCATTAAAAATTCGTTTTTGACCGAAAACGCAGAAAGCGAGTTTTGTGAAACAAGACCTCAATTCAAGAAACTCAATTATATCTCTTTTTGCCCTAGAAAAAAATTAATCGAAAGCCGGCTTTGCTAGGTTTTGTCCCGTGGACTATACTATAAGTGAGCAAATATCCATCTTTCTGGGTCCTTTATGGGCTTCTAAAGGGTGTGGAAATGCAAACACACACACACATTATGTTCTTATATAGATATATTATTTTATTCATTTTGGCTCATTTTGTCTATTAAAGTAGCATCCATGCCTCGAGATTCTTGAAATAGGTGATATCTATTTTAGAAATAGATACACACATGAAATGCGTTCATAAATATTAACTACAAAAAGTTATTTTTTATAGACTATCCTTCCTACCGGTTTATTACTGTGATAAATAGAAAGCTAATAAAGATATATTTACTTACATCAGAGAGAGACGTATTAACATGAGTTGGAAGGAATCGCGAAAGAGGCCAGTATTTTTGCAGTTTTTATAACAAATCACTATTTTGGTCAAAACAATTATAATTTTTATTCATAAGATAAGTTTAAATTAATTTTCTACATGTAATAATATACACAGCTAATAAATAGTTGTCATGGTTATACTATCATAGGAATAAATAAAGAGAAAAAATCCTGTTGAATTTCCTCTATATGCCCATACCAAATTTTCAAGAGCTGTTAAGATCATTAAATTATTTTAAGCGTATCTACAGAAGCGATATTCTATATATTTTGGCAAAAAAAAAACTTTGTTATAAAATCAGGTATAAACAATAATTCACTATACCTTCCACCCTACCTCTATGCCAAGTCCACCAAAAACAATTTTGAGCGTCAAGCAACATCAAACGATAGCAGAACTGTTTGTTTGACTGGCCAGATAGAATGGCGGCTAAGGGGTAATCCATAAACCACGTAACGCTGTTTATAGTGAAGAGGAGTTAGATCTCAATATCTACATTGTTTTACTTTAGGAGATGATGGGTGGGTGCATCACAATGCTACATAACACAGATCTTATAATTACAATTTTAATGTTGAAATAATCATAAATATTCAGGATTTAAAATAGATTCTGAGTAGTATCAAATCCTATTCCCTCTCTTTTTGTCACAAAAACTTCCATATGAAATAATTACATTCAGTCTAGATGACAGGAACTCAAGTTTTAAAGAGGCTGGAATGAGGATGAACAAAAGAAAGACAGAGATAATGCATGTGGGCAGGAGGGAGAAAGATATGGATGTTTGGATTAATGGAACGAGAGTCGAAAATGTTTAAAAAGGTAAATATCTTGGGTGTGTGGTGTCTTATAAGGGAGGAAATGTGGATAACATAAATTAAAGATTGATGAAATTTGGTAAAAACGTAGGGGCTATATACCCTTTTTTAAAAGACTTCTACACCCCTCTCTCCAACCTTTCTTCTTACGACCATCGATATCTTAAAGGTAGAGGGAGGATAGTAAGCTACATAGATTATACAAAGGACATGAAATGCAAAATTTAAATAATAATAATACCATAAATGGTTTATTCAAAGCAAAACACAATTTGAGTTCAATTAATTACATGGTCTCAATAATCATACTGAGCTCAGTGAAAAATCATATTAGAAATAAACAGTTATTTAGCGCAGTTCATTAGAGAGAACTTCTCTAATGCTTGAGATATCAAACAATCAGATGGGCTAGTCTTTAAGAAACAAACAACCCACAGTGTTGAAAAGAATACATAAATAAATCATTGCATCAATGCATTGCAAAAAGTGAATTTTTTTAAAAGAAAAAAGTGGAGCTACTTGAAAAAATACATTTCTGAAAAGTGAATTTTTGTTAAAAAAGAAAAATTAAAAAGAAAAAAAATGCATTGCAAAAAAGTGAATTTTTGTTAAAAAAAAAAGTGGGGCTACTTTTGGCGCCCAGTTGTCCTGGCGCCCAGTTGGCCTGGAACCCAGTTGGCCGCGCCCAGATGGCGGTGCCCAGTTGCCCGGATTCGCGAGGAAGAGGTGGAGATATTGCGTGGAGGAAGTCCTCATGCGGGAAGGGATATCAAACATTCGGCAGTTGAGAGAGGTGGAAGCAATTGCCTGACAAACTGAAATGAAGGATGATGCTGGTCTCACAGACAGGTGTAAACCTAACTGGGAGATGATGATGAAGAAGAAGAAGAAGAAGTAAAACTGGTATTGAAAAAATAAAATGAATTTTTTTCTCTCTATTTGAAGCAAAGTAATGCGTTTTCGGTTGTAGACACGCAATGTATTCAGAGTACTTATGCTAGTCAAGTTTGGTTTTATGGCAATGTTCCAATAAATATGATTAAATATTGCTTTGACATCATTAATCTGAGGTAGGTATTTAGGCGGCGTATAACTTAAGACTACCGTATAATTGTTATATAATTCATAGGTACTGCCTAAGTAAAGATAGTAAACTCTAAACCAAAATTGGAAAGCAAATTCTAATGAATCTATTCTATTTGAAACTTAACAACTCAATTGTATCCCTTAAAATATAACTAAGAACTTATCTATTAATACTGAAGAGCATTAGAGCTTGATCTTCCATCACAGTTCCATGCCACTGCACCATGCCCCATTGCATGAACTCGTGCAACACTACTTCTCATATCCAAGGGCAGCTAACTTACCTAGTCAGGCTATACACACATTTTATCTTCATCGAATATATTAAATAGTTATTTAACACAACAATGATTTAAATATGAACACAATAACTTAATTCAACCAATGTTTTTAAAGTGAGAATCACTGTGATGTCAGATACGACAGTGAATCAATCAGGCTAGGTATCTCTGATCTGCTGGTGGTGTAGTGCAAGGACCTTAGCAAGGTTTAGCGCCTCGACACGTTTTATTCACTCCGCCGGACCCTTGCCGCCGTTTTGTGTGCACCAAGTGTGAGTGATACCACTTAAATAAATATAAAGAGTAAATTGTGTGGCGTTGCACAATGACACGTAAAGCAGTGGGAGTCCACCTTTAGTGAGAAGTGATGTGGGGGCCTGGTATTGGAAGTATCGGTAAACATGACACGATTTATTGTATGTACAGGTTGGAACCAAAACAATTAGACGATTAGTGACTTTAAAAATTAACACTTTAATTGAAAAGTAAATATTCACTAGCTAAATAAAAGCAAAGTATATACTAAACTTTTTTCACTTTTTGAAGATAATGTCAGTCGGATGAGCTCCACCGGACGTCAAGTAGATCTCTGCCCGTTGTTCATCACTTTCTTTGGCATAGATCGTATAATTGTTTCCAACCCACCCTATACAAGGTAATGTCCAAGCTTTTGTAGCCACAATATTTTGCCTTGTGAACACCCATTGTTGTACAAGATATTCTTCGCACAACTCTTTGTTTTTGCCTTGTAGGAAAATATCACATCCTATATTGGCCATATTTATTGTATAACTCTTGAGTTGTAAACATGTTATCTCTGTCTGCTAGACGGTTTTTTATCTTGCACGTGAATGAGTGTGAAATTATAAATAGCAAATACATAGCATATAATTTATAACTACTGTTCGAGTTTCTAAATTGATAGAAAAATATAATATTTGAAAATAATCCTTTATTCATATTTGTGCTCCTTAGGGTTGGTTGTGCTGACGACATGACAAAGTCTGTCCGCAAATATTGGCACTGTCATTGCTAACGGTGACACCCACTTGGTCGGTATAGTTCGCATGGCATGGAGTTTTTTTTAAGAATGATTAAGAAATAATTTATATTAAGTAATATCTTTTAACATCCAATGATTATATAACCATGGAAAAGTTATCGTAATCGTAATGTTAAAATATTGTATATAATCATACGTGTCGTGTGAACAGTCTTTATGTAAGATTTGTGTGCATTAATTGTGGTAAACATATTTTCCAATTTGTTGCGATAAGTGGAATCGAGCTTGTCTGAGCTTATAGACATTATAAATAAACACATGGAAACAATTGCGGATATCTATACATAGGGGCTCCGGGAAGAGGGGGCTGGGGCTTGAGCGCCCTCTGTTTCTATGACTGAGCCTATCTTGGGCACCCCTTTAATATTGTCCGTGAATATTCAAACCACTTGAAGTTACCTGTCACCATCAGCTGCCAATGGTAGTCGAAGAGGGTCAGAAGTGTGTCCTCTTCTCCCCTTATATTCCCTAAGAGTTTGTTTTGAAATACTCAACAAAACTTTACACTGTGATCTACAGGCCTGGCAGGTGAGCTGTACTTTATTTATATTACGTGAAGTATGTCACGTGATGAGATAATATATAGGCTCTAAGAGAATTCAGGTTTATCTTACAGGAGAAGTATTGCCATCTTGTGTGCGTGGGTGTATAATTGGTGAATCTAATAAAATAATAAAAATTGGCAAAGGTGTGTGGTTGACTTTATCAGAATCTACGTGACTTTTTCTTTCATATTAAATCATTTCGAAGAAGGGATATGAGGGTGAAAATTCTTTCATGGTTTTGCCTCACATACTCGAATTATAATGGTTTGTTAAAAAATTAAATCTAAACTATTTATTAATATATTTTATTGGCTGTTAATTTTAAATATAAAGTGAAACGTTAGTATAATTATTGTTTTTCCCATTAAAGTGTATTTTTAATCAACATTTGCTTCCTAGGTTGATAACAATGTTATCAGGATTTGGTGAATTTTTAAAAACCTTACTCTTAAATTTATATTACAAGTGAGAAATATTAGCAATGAATGCTTCATTTACTATTATCAAATATCTTACTTTCTTTGAAATAATTTTGCTTGAGTAATAATCTTCCCAATGTTTTAATATCATACTGAAATGAGCTAATTTTACAGAACCCTTACACACAGTACTCATTTAACAAATTCTTCACAAAAAATATAGTAAATCATAATATGTAGTTGCCTTATTTAAAAAAAAAACATAATAGTAGAGGCAAAAGGGTAATATTGAAACAAATTAGCTCAGTTTAAACAAAATTACCATTTGAATTAAACGTTTAATTTGAACGCGAAGAAATGGTTGTTTTTGAAACCAAAGTTTAATTTTATTTTGGCCGTATTACTCTACCCTAATCAAAATAATCTGGAAATTTATTCAAAAGCTCTGTTGTTACGGTTTGAATAAATTTTTTTCAATTTGTCTGAACCTCTTTTAAACATTATTGTAAAATTATATTTGACTGTGATATATGTAGTTTAAAGGCTTATTTGGTTGCCCTCCACAAAATAGGGTTTGACAGGGTTGCTAGTAGGTTAAGTACATGGAAAACAGGGAAAACCTTAAAAGTCAAGGGAATTTGGGATGAAGGAAAAATTCAAGGTGAGGTTAAAGAAACTATAAAAATAATCGCTTTAATCTTTGGTCATTTTTGTAATCATCTGTGAAATACGAAGTAGAGGGCATAACCAAATGTACATTATTAATTTGATCTCCAACTCATGTGAGTTTAAATGACGTATTAAAAAATATATTGTTCTATAAGAAATAAGGTGTTCTTAAAATAAATTTTTGTACGTATCTGCTAACGCCTTGATAATATATTTTAAGGTGAAAGGATGCCAGAATATAAGGTCAATGCTTAGTTATTAGGCTTAAGGATTTTTGTGAGGGTTATTAACACCGGTAAGAAAACGGATTCACTTTAAAGCTCATCTCATACAGTCTGGTTTGATAGTAAAGGTGTGGTTGGGGTTTTAATCCCAGCTGGCTGCTGGTTACACAAAGGGGGGGCGTTTCCTAAATGTGTTTCCACTCTCAGTGTGCATTCATCCAGAACCCTCCCCGCTCCGACTTGTGTTACGTAACTTTTAATATCAAGAGTGGAGTGAGGCCGATGCTCTAGATCTGGCCATCTGGTGCATGTAGGAATTTATTTCTAAAGTGGGGACACCATTAAGAAGCATGCCATTATCCCCTGATGATTAGAAGCCCTGGGATGGACCAACAGGCACAGGTTTAGGTAAATTGGTTATAATCAATAATAGGACAAGTAGTTTTAGTAGTAGCTATATGTTTAAATTCTAGAAAGTTACGTGTAAAATTTTTAAATTAACAATATATAAGGCATATTGTAAAATGAACAGAGCAGAAAAAGACCTGGTTTATAGTAGAATAAGATGTCGGGACAAATTATAAGAAAGTTGGAAAAAAAATCCCCAGTTGGTAGAATAATATGTAAGAATGATGGTGGTGGAAAGTAGAGAGGACCTACAGTTTAGCTTGGGTTCCGAACTACGGTTGGGGCCTGGCATTGCACACATTCACAAAGTATGAAAGAATACACTTTGCCAGAGGTGAAGGAAGGGTTCAGTGATCAGACAAATCTGTGCTGGGACCGGGATTTGAATCCCAGACCCCTAACTCAGAAATATAACACCTTACCCCTAGTTCCCCTTTTAACTAGTCATCCGTAAACTACTCTTAAAAGGACTTAGCCACAAATTTAAGTACAATATTAATTGTCATCTTAAATACATCCTAGATAATTGTTTTAGTCCAAATAATTGTTAAAGATATTTTTGAGATATTTCCAATTCCTTTAAAATTTGTCATTAGTAAATTGCCCATAGTTCAACTTTTTTCTGGAGATCAACCATACAGTCCTATCAATCATATAAAAAACTCTCCAGATATAGACTTTGAACAAAATTGTTTAAACCGATGATTGGGAGGTCGGGGCTCAAATCTTGGTCAAGTGAACTGAAGGTGGTCTTCCCTAAATGGTTTTCCACTTTCCCTCAAGGCAAATTCGGATTCTCTTTATTTATATTCAACTTATCTCATCCCAAAGCCCATTGTTATGATAATCACATTAAAGTATATCTTGAACAGACAGTAAAACGCAGTGCTAAAAAAATTCTTCAACAATGAAAAGTACAGTAATCATGTCAAAAAGTATAACATTATTTATGTAAAGTTGTAAAATAAAATTGTTTCGCTTACCATGCTTGCACCAAATGAGATATACATCCTACTATCTTGGTTTGTGGAAATGCTGACACGATGCACTCATGGAGCGCTTGCTCGAAATCAATCAAAAGGTATAAAGGTTGAAGGTGAAGTTGTCTCTTCTCGCACTCGTCCTTTAGGATTCTCATAACATCAATGTAGCTCTGCTTTTTCTTGCTCTTTAAGTTGGCAAAAGACCAGAGGTATGACCCTATAAAATACAGTAAAAAGCCGAAGAAAATGTTTCGGTGCGTATTCATCCATTAACACAATTTTATTCTGGCACAAATACTAACGATTTGAATAACAAGAAAATATCATGACACCATTCTCTTTTTTGTTTTTCAACAACAATTTTTCGTTTAGAGTAGTATTTAGTTCAATTGAATCCAAGGCAAATTGAATTTCGTCGGAAGATCTAGGCAACTTTGGCAGTGTTTTTAGCCTAGTGTAGTTAATGTTATTCCTGATACGTTTCATGTACTTGCGGGTCAATGTTTCTATAGTTTTTTCTGTGTTTGTACTTCTTTGTGGCTCAACTTCAAAGGTATCACTTCAATATCCTCAGCTTTTCTCTTAACTGTGTTGCTGATGGATTTTCTATTCAACTCTTGATCTAGTAGTGGTTCGTGGTTGTGTTGGTCTTCATTCCACGAGAAAATATTTCCTTCATCAAGTGTGTGAATATTTTGGCCTTACAGTCCTTTTAAGTGCATCTCCACCTCTCTTCCTACATCAACGTCAATTGATTCACTTGTTGATACGTATAATTATTATAGACTATCAGATCTTTCCCTCTTTTATTATAAATCCTTTCCATATCAATAAATATCGCTAATATCACAGTCCACACAAAACACGAACAAAAATAAAACAATTACACACCTGGACACTCACTTTTGCCAAGATAATGTGTTAATTGGACAGACGGATGTCAGAAAAGCTAATAACTGATCTTGGGGGCTCTTAGGGTGTTTTTACATTCCTTTACCAAAGGAAGGGAAGACATGACGTGGCGAGAGCTTGTTTACGTTGGTGTTTGTTTATTTCGTCCCCCCCCTCTTCTACCTACACTAGACTTGGCGCAATTCCGGTCAGGGTTAGGTTAACATTTTTAAACCCATAATGAGCGGCGCAGTTCGGGCTTGCCCCGTATTATTCCTCTCCTACTATTAGTTCTATGAGATCTTAGCTGCCTGTATAGTTAGTGATTTACCACGATAATTCTCACATTTTACCGAGTCTCCTTTGTTATTGTACATAGGAACTATAACGTTCTTCCCTCATTGTTCTGGTATTTTACTTTATTTCCATGTCCTGTTGAATGTGCTTAACAACTTTCACTTCAGTGCTTCACCTCCTGCCTTTATGAATTCTATTTGGATCCAGTCTATTCCCCGCTGCCTTTCAATTATTCGAGATTTTCAACACCACATAACTTTTCAATCCCGTAATATCCTCTCCAATCGACTCAATTTCCTCCCCTACTTATCGTATGTGTTCCTCCCTCTATATATTTAACAACTCCCTGAAATATTATGACCTCACAACATTGATTTCCACTGATGTAGTGATCACATTTCCTTCTCTGTCTTTGACGCTTACTTATTCATTGGTTCCCTTTCTATAAGATTTTGCCATATTATACAAGAGCTTCTTATTTTCGCTGTCGTCAATTTTCAAATTTCTCCCAGTTTTCTTCCAGCTATCATTTTATCGCTCTTTAAAACTTGTTGAGCATTTCTCCTAGTTATTAAACATTCCATACGAGACTCCCATGTTCTATCCTTCAGCCATATTCTCATTCGTCTGGTCTTATTTCTCACAGCTTCTTTAACTTATTCACTCTACCATAGGCTATGCTTCATCTTTCTTCCTCCAACACATCTTGTTTCCAATGCTTCCTCTGCTATCTTTATTATGAGGGATTGGATCTCTTCCCAATCATCTGCTCCCTCTACTAAATCTTGAATCCAAGTTACATAGCTTTCTTTTACAACATAATCCTTCAGATTTTCCACCTTAATGACCTTTCTTCCCTGTTCTTGCATATTTTATTTTTTTCCTCTGTCACATCTGCTACTACCAGACTGAATCCAGTGATATGCCTGTTATCACCTTTACACCATTCACAATATTCTTGATTGAACATGTAAAATAATATATTATAAATTTCTGGTTAAAGCTTCCTGTCAACTGATTCCATCTATAGCTTGTAAATCTATGTCTCTCTGGATGTTCAATAAAACCATTCAAAATTTTCAAATTGTTTCTGACACAAAAATCAATCAATATGTCTACTCCTGTATTTTTGACTTCACCACGAGGACCTATGATTCCCTCCACCCCCTCTTTATTTCATCCTACTCTTCTATATAGATATCCCACCATCATCACAGTGTCACACTTCCAGTGTCAAGAAACTTTCATCTTAAATTTTATAGAAGCTTGGTTTTCCCTCTTCATCATGTCCCTGTTGTTGTGCATATTCCTGGAAAATATGATATTTATGTCATTTTATTTTCAGGATCAACTTTAGAATCCTTTTATTTAATACATGCACATCTTGAATGAAGGGAGACATCCTTTGACCATCAATCATAGCAACTTCATACTTTTTCGATCCATCGACTACCCCAGAGTACATTAGAACCTATTCATCTTCTATGTCTCTACCAGGCTCACCACCTCAGTGCTATGTCTCTACAAGACCCATTACATCAATACTTCTCTCCTCTATCAGATCCAAGATCTCATATTACTTTTCCCTTTTTGTGGTCACATTTAGTGTACCACATCTATTTTAACAATGTCCTTCAAATTCCTTTGTTCGTTCCGGGTTTGTCGACTGTAAGACTGTCCGTTTTCCGAGGCTGTTCCTTGTCTTACTCGAGCATTTTATATTCATCCACCATCTAGCTTAGATAAACCCTCCTCTTTTATCTGGTCTTGGGACAGGCATGAGAAAATAGATACCCTTGGTAAAGTTTCACTTTTTAATAAATAAAAAATCTAATCAAAAAATTAAAATTTGTGCACAAGGCTACTAATTTTAAAATTGCAGCCCTCTTCATTGGATAGACATCACGCAATGCTCATGACAGACAAACAAACGCTTCATTTTATTAAGATAGAATAATAAATGAATACGATTGTTGTAGAAGCAAATTAATGTATTTCCTTCCATGAACACAGATATGGACGTGGTATCTAAAGAAAAGTTTCGATACTGTACTCAATAAAAGTATCGGAAGAGAAATATTTATACCATACTAGTATCGATGACAATAAGTATTGGTTTCTAAATTTTAATCAAAGTAATTTTAAGCTATTGAAATTTTACCTACCTTTCTAGGTACCTCTTCAAATGCTTCTTAAGGTTAGAAGTGTATTCCCATTGGATTTTAATATTTTAAAACAAATTTTAAAGATTTCTTTCCGTTATCCCAATTTTTTTAACTTTCATAATTCACTTCCAGGAGGTACCATTTTTAAACTACATTCCTCGTTTATATAATCTATAAAGATATATTGTTAACTATTGACAAACAATAGAAGAATAGACGTCCTGCCTTGATTCACCTACCTAAAAAAGTACATAAACTTTTCTGCTTCGTCTGTTTGGTCAACCTTGAGTTGACTGAGTTCATTGAGCTCTACAAAAGCATATCTTGTTTAATTTGTGATGACCGCAAATCCGTTTGAAGACCTTCATAGGCCTTAGGCACTTTTATTTCTATAAGCCTGTGTGTCCAATATTTTTACTAGTTTTCATGCAAATTTCATCGTTTGCACGCATAAAAAAAACATATAATTTTATAAATATTGAGAATACTCAAAAAATTTAAGGTACCGTGAATGCCTCTGAACCTATGCTGACACAAAATCCTGTGTCCGCCAATAGTTCGCGATACGTGCAATGCAACTACTCATAAGGTTGTACGCCTAACAACATAGCTCCGGAAATAATTTCAAATATTCTTTTATTAAATCGGTCTCCTGTAAAATAAAATAATAATCGTGTTGCAGTGTCATACATATACATTAATATTGGTTGTAGAAGACACTTTTGCATGCAGGAGAGAGTTAGGTAAAAAAGATGTGGTCTATTGAAGAGCTATCAAACAAGTACAGTACTACAATGTATTTACATTAAACTGAAAGTATCTAGAAGACCAGCCGTGGGAAAACTGCAGCCCGCAACATCAATTTGTGCAGCACTCACACCAATTTAAAACTATCCTAAAACATTAAATACATAATTAGTGCGTGTTTTTGAACATATGAACAAATGAGAAAGCTCGTTTATAATGTTACATGTGTACAAGCATAAGCTTGTGTGTACGGTAACTACTGTAGTTATATGATTAATAAAAGTATTTTTGTTTGAAAATACAGTTAATTATTTAATAAATTTAGATTTTTGTCACATGTGGCCGGGGAGAAATGTTTGCCCAACTCTGTATTAGACCTACATCAATGTATCTATGATTGTATTGGTGAGGCTGTTGAGAAACGCGACGACTTAAATTATTGTTTTTTTCAATCAAATATAAATAAATATTTAAATTAAAATGTCCTTTTTTTCTTAATTGGGGAGTTTTTTTGTGTATGGATTTTTTAAAGGAAGAATTGGAGGGCTTAAAAAGTTAGTAGTCTCTAGGCACTTTGCCTAATCGGCCAAGTAGACAAAGCGACCCTGGTTGACCGTGCTGATTGATAAAGGGAAGGTACTGGTCGCCCGGTCAGGCATCGCGATGTATTGAAAAGAGAAGATTGAAGAACAGTTTTGAATTATGATGAGCTAAAAGAGATTAAATGCTAGAGTTGTATTTTGCTTGTCACCCGAGTGAACATTTAACCTCAGCTTTAGTGAAGATAGTAAAAAAGTTATTTATTTCGATACCGATCCAATACCGGAATTTTGAATCTAATATCAGTAAAAGTATCGAAAAAAGTATCGTGTTAAATAATACTATTGTAGAAAGTAAAATATCGATATTAGTAAAGTATCGATACTTTTTTCCCCTCTATGTTAAATGCTGAGTATTTCTAGTCCAAGCTAATTCAAGAATAAAAACCAAGTTAGGATAACTTCCACAAATCAACCTTTGTAAAAAATATTGACATCCCACATATTTAGTCAAGTTTATTAGTTGATTTTCGGTCACTGATTCTATTATATCCTTTACTTTGAAAATTTAAAATAAATCTTTACAAGTACGTTTAATACAGTTATTGTATAATCTATTTTTTCTTATGTTTTTAGTATTTGAAGATGAACATTTTGGAAGAACTCGATAGTCCACTAGCTATACACATGAAACTCTCTTTTGAAAGAAGTAATTTGGATCGTAACTATTAACAACTATTTATTAAATGAGCAATAAAAGGTTAGTTTTGAATTTAAAGTCTAATCAAAACAAATATATAGTAAACCATTTGGATGTTCTTGTATATATTGTTTAAATTATTTGTTAAACAAATTCATCTCATATTTTAAAATTACAATTTTACTTTATTTCAATTTATTTTATTCAACAAATACGAATGCATTTTAACACTAAAGGTAATTAATAGAATGAAACCCAAAGTTTAAGTGGATTTTTGAATCTATAAAATTTTAATTTAATATTTAAGGGGAAATAAAAGGGAGCATAAATTTTAATTTTTTTCACTAGAAATACAATTAAACTAGTGAATAGTAACAGCAATGGCTGCAGATTTTGTTAAAATGTGTTTAAAACTCTTTATTGGAAAAAGCTATATACAATTAGGCCGCCTTAAACTTTCTAGTTAAAGGTTTTTTGCTAAAGACTATCCATTTTCTATATATTTTGAGTTTTAGATGTTTAATTCCAACCAATAATGACAAACCTTAAAATTACCCCTCTCCCAGCACTTTTATAATAGTTGTACCATACCATTTAAGTGATAATTGAATGCGTTATCATTTTTAACTAAAGATAAATAAACATATCAGGATTTTCATGGTAAGCAATGACTATACAGATGCTCCACTGAGAACACAACCGAAAAACTGAAAATTCTATAGGAAAAATATGTTTTCTTTGGAAGCTACTATTTTTGCTGACTTTTTAGAAACCTAACCTTTAAAATATCTGCTCCTTTGTCAAAATAGGTTCAGCCATTTTTTAGTATTTTCAACTACAGTAATGGGTTTTATAAAGTTATATTTAAGATTCTATCAGACCTACAGTAGATTTACCACTTATTTGGTTTTACCTGACAGCTAGCAGAAGCTAGCAGATGCTATCAGTAATGCCAACATTGTCGGAAAGTCACTTTTGTCAACATATTTGTAAATAATTATTATTTTATATAATTACTTTTATTATCATCACTAAAAATATTATAATTCCCTTTTACCAATACTTCCCTAAGGATTAGAGTAGAATTGTATTTTTCCTAATCAATTAAAAGAAAAAATAGTATAATAAATTCATTCTAATTTTTCTTTTAACTCTTGTGGCAATTACAGATTAAATTAAGCAAGAAATTATAGATTTAATGATATATTTAGTTACTTTTATTTTTATAACTGGCCTCAGATATCTTTAATATAAATAAATGGTTTGTGATAATAAAGAGAAAAAGACATACAAAATGTTTGTGAAATAATATAAAGTTTAAATTTTGTAAATACGAATATTAATACCATTCGCTATCTAACCGGCAACAAGGATGACTACGTCACCATCTGGCAACATAGCTTCTATTCAGTAACCATATATTTTTTTTTTGCATCTAAGGCCACGTTTAATGAGCTCTTTCTTTTAATAAATAATTTGAATTAAACAGCAAACGCAAACTTCAGAGCTGTACCAACAATCAAACGGTTACTCTCACAACCAAAATCTAGCAATTTTAAATATACATTATAATAGTGAATTATTGTATAAAATACAATTAATAAAACCATGTTCGTGTGTCCACAAGTTGAAGCGAACAAAATATTTTATTGTTGAGTATTTAGGCGTGTCAATATTACTGTTTAAAATTTTATTACAAGTTTTAATAATATAGTGTATATTTTTTTGTATTAATTCGGCTACTTAGTAATCCGTGTACTCTTTTGTGAATATTAGCTCGGTGTGTGAGCGTGTTATCCTTGAAAAATAAACGGTTTTTAATTAATATTTAAATAATTATCCATTCAGTATAATATTGAAGCATGTGATAAAAAAAATTAGCGAGTGTGTCTCAGTGATCAGTATACATTATTTCGAAAATTTAAATCTGTGTATCAAGACTATAAAATATAGCTTTTAACCCCAAGATTGTGTTATGTTGACCTATAGGCCAAATCTTAAGTTTTAGGATTTTTATAGTATTCCAAACAAAGCTGTGAACTGTAATAAATAAATGGTACGGAACCCCCACAGACTTTCTCGCTCTATTGTTTAAAAATGGAGATATTTACTCAAAACTTGTAATATATGTGAAACTAAATAATTTACACTAGCAAACACAAGCATAAATTGAACTATACTTATGTAAAACATTTTTTGAGTCCCGGTTTTAAATTTATAATTTTATTAAAAAATAAATGGTACGGCGCACCGCACAGACTTTCTCTCTCTTTCTATAAGCTCGTAAGCTTTCTGAACGGAATAATGTACATTGTATCATCACCACTCCACATAAGAACACGCATAAAATAATATACAATGATATATAATCAATGAGAAAAGAGGCGCATCTTTGTCCATCTAAGAGCATTTCAAACAGTTTAATGTCTTCCACAAGGGTCAACACTTCGTATTAAAATTTCGATTTCTGGTTAAAATTTTAAAATTTTATAAGGTGTTGCAGATCTTCAAGTCATCGCATTGATATTTAATTATTCATTTATACATTTTGACCAATAAAAAATGTAAATATTGACTATTGAGTCTAAAATGGAGATAGATCATTGTTGTGCAAACATTTCTCCAAAGAGCTTAAAGGAAAAATAACATACTTTTTTTAGATACTTATATTTAATTACTCTATGGCATTGGAGAATTATTGCGTTAAGACTTAAATAGTATATGTTTACAACTAAAGCTCACAAAATTGTATTAATATATTTGCAAATATCTCAGAAACTGTTGCTTTTATAAAAATGTATGTCAAATAAAAGTTTTTTATTACTAATAGTCCTACAATTTTGCAATGATAAGTTGTTTAGTTTCTCAAATAGTTGTGGAGATACGGAAATTAACGCTTCTGTAAAGTACCCTAAAAATCATTTTCATAGGAAAATGAAAATAGCCAGTCTATTTATAATCTTAATCAACGCCTAGATACAAATTTTAATCAAAATCGTTTGAGCAGATTTTGATAAAACCAAATTAAACTGGCATTATTAAAACGGATCATACAGAAAAACTAGTTAATATAAGCGAGTTTAGTTTCCAAACATTTTCAGCCCAAGAATGATAAAAAGGAAGAAAATATTTTTCCCAACAAGGAATATGGACATCTTGACGAATATAGGCTTGTATTAGACTTAAAAGAATTACTTCATCAAAAGTCTCCTTAGAAAAATTGAGTGAGTTTCAGATCATGTTGTCGAGGTGAGCGCTGTCTGAATGGAATGAAATTCACGTTAAGATTAATCAATTTACTGCATTTTCTTTCGGAGCACCTAGTGTTAAAATTGTGGCATACATTCTAACAAAAACAAAAAAAGCATTGGTTGTCATCCAGTATACAGGATAAGAAGATGTTCCTTGGTCAGCTATGACTGGTCTTCACGAATCATATAACAGGATGAACTTGACCCGAAAGTTCATATTCCAGCCTATAAAACGAACTTAATATAGCGTATGTTAATATCCCATTTCAACTTTCCCAGACTTCTGTATTTAGAAAAATCTATTCATAAATATTTATTTTCCTAAGCACAAGGATAAGTAACCCATGATCTTACCTGAAAATAGTTAGACATCTTTAACCATCATCCCTATTTATGTTCCACGAAAATCTGGTCATGATTAAAAGATTCAAGAAGATGAAATTTGCCATCACCTATGCACAGTTAAATCTCTTTCAAGACGTGTGCGCACTCAAATATCCAAACATAACTGTAATAAAACATATCTGCGAGAGGCATCCTTGTTGGTTTAAGACGGAAGAAAAACTTTTAGTTCACTCTCAATATTGTAATCAAGTGAAAGCTTTCAAAGCAACTTTACCTTCAAAAGAAAATCATATCGTAAAGTTTACCAAATTTAAACACAAATAATTAGAGCCATGTGTAGTTTATAGTACTATTTTGTGTATTTTACAATTAATCATAATTTTTGAACTGAAACCAAGCCCGACTTATACTTAGGCCATTCAAAAACAAGTCCCTTTTATCATTGGTTAGTGTGTACTTTACATTGCGAGTTTGACTCTCCCTCAAGTGGTTAAATTTCTATTTTGTAAACAAGGAATGTACAAATGGTTTTGTTGAGGAGATAGGTTGCACCGCTAGAAAAATGAATTATATTCATTCAACTATCACACCTAAGACGAAAATGACTCCTTATGAGGAAAATTATTTTGCCAGTAGTAAGAACATCTTAACCATGAGTATGTGATACTTCGCATTGTACTGTTGTTTCATCTCTCATGTGTTTTTCAACATTGCGTTCATCTATTTTAATATTGGTTATGAGCTTAGTGAGGGCAAATATTTATGTGGTATAAACTATTTTTATTTTTAATATGGGTGTGCGAGGTCAAAGATCGGTTGGACTTCGACACCCTCAATAACAATCTTCAAAACATATCTAAGAAATAAGAAAACTTAGATATATTATAAACAGATTTGAATTATTTAATTCAATAATCCATATTTCAACATATCGTTTGTTTGAAAAATTCCGTTATTTATTATTAATTGAGGTATTTAGCGTGCACTTTCTAAACTGACTGATTTTATCAGAACACGACTTATAAATTAATTTAAATATAGAACAAACACAACACTCAGACCCCTGGCCGTTAATGCAACACTGTGAAAGGGGAAATCTCAATCTCACTAATAATAGCGTTTTCGGTCATGCCAGGAATTGAACCTGAAGCCCTTATCTCAGTAGATAGACATGCTACCTCCTGATCTAAGGTGTTGGACATAGGGCAGCTACTAAACAGTATTTTATCACCGGCCAGCGTTTAAATGATATGTATAGTGTATCCATAAATAAATTAATATATTTCAGCATGGAATAATATATTGTGCTTTGTATTTTCTACACATCTTTCTATTTACTTAGGCACTTAACACTTAATCATTTAATTATAAAGGGTAGTGTTATATGATAAAAACCAAAACCTTATCTCCGACTTCAGCTTTGATTTTGGTTTGCATGCTTCAAGCTTAGCATTGACTTCACTTCTGATTTCAAAAACGACTGCCCTATATATTTCACAGAAAATAGGAAAATATATAAATACAATTTATAAAGTTCCATACCTAATAAAAATCATCCAAAAGTTAAAAATATAATTTATAAAGTTCATACTTAATTAAGATTGTCCTAACGTTTTAAGTACAAATATTCTTCTACATGATCATTTTAATTTTGGATATCAAAACCATCATAAATTAGGAAATACCTACCAGAAACTTAAAGACCATATATAATAGTTAATTTTACTTCCAGAATGACTGGGATTATGAAATTTACCAATTAAAGTTTATAATTATAAATCAAGTGTTTATTTTAAACGAGTCGAAATAAAAACTCACATTTGGCGTTCCTATTAATTGAGTTGATTATTGTCAAGTGTTATAAGAATACACGTCCTAACATGAATGTTTTCTTTACGTGATCTACAACTGGCAAACATACAGACAAAATACTGAGGCCTTCAATAACTGATGACATTAAAACAACCACTGGATGGTTCCGCTTTTTATATTATTAAAAACTGAAGTAATTTTTAAGTGAGATGTTCACTGAATCGGTTATATAAAATATGTAAATATTCGGACATCTCAGAGTAGAACTAACTTTAAAATTCTAAATCTTGTGTCCAAATATTGGTTATCCTTGTTTGGTTTAAAGTAGTAGCTTTCAAGCTGTGGTTCGCGTAATCCCGGAGGTATGAGGAGTATTTATTAAGTTCGCGAAAATAATTTAATATAGGTTGCCTTTATTTTGGACCTTTAATATAACCTAATTTGAACCTAATCTAAATAATACTGTTTTCTTAGAAACACACCTAGTAGGTTAATTTATTAGTTTTTTTCAGTAATATGATTCATGTATTTTTATTCAAATACCGAAGAATTTGGTTTTTTTATTAAAGTTTTCTTTCTTGCTCTGCCTAAGCTGCAAATCCACTTAGTAGTGTCTTTTGAAGATAGTAAAAGTTTTCAATTAGATAAAATATGTGTATTAATTTTTTTTTAGTGTGAATGTATAAAATATGGCTAATTAATTATATTTGAAGAAGTGTTTTAAACATATTTTACTCTTGAGTTAGGTGGTTAATGAAAAAAATTATTACGATTAAGGAGAAGAGTTCTAATAATTTAATTAATTTATTTTGAAGAATTTAAACAATTTGGGATAAGTGTTTAGAAAGGCTAGGGTTATATAACCGTAAATAGTTTGAAAACTATTGGATTAAGGGGGCTGTCTAGTAGCTAGGATATTGATAAACAAATGTTCACTTAGGTTAGATATTGACCAAGCCCTTAGCAGTACACGAACTTAGTGTTTATTAGCATGAACACAAAACTATTTTCTATAACCATATAAATGTATTGAGTTAAAAACATAGTTTAAAATTTGAAATTTTATAATCTTAAAAGGCGAAAAATAGCTATATTTTTGTTGCTCAATTATACTTAAATGTCCTATAAGAGAAATTTAGCTGATATAGGAGCGTAGAATGGACCTTTGTGAATCGCATGTTGTAAATTAATAAAAGGGGTGTTACGACACAAATTGTATTGGTATTTGTATATTTCTTCTCGCCTATTTGTTCTTCTACTCTCAGAGTGAATGATTAAATTCAAATGCAAATATAACCTTAACTGATGTTTTACTTTATAGCCCACTCGGTGGTTGAGTGGTATATAGACCGTTCTACTCTTAAATTGCAATACAGCTTCTTATGGACACCATCTCTTTCTGACCCAATGGTTTTTCTGTTTGTGTCCTTTTAAAACAAGCGGGTCTACCTTTTTAAGCTTAAAAATGACCATCATTATTTATATGGAATAAGCATGCTATATCATATAACAATTACTGCTGCATATAGTGAAATAGATATAAACTACCAAAACTAATTTTAAACAACCTATTTCTTTAAAAAATAAGAAAACTGACATTGTTTCTTAGTTTCACGAGATAAAAAATATTTATGAACAACGCCTGCAAAGTCTAAAATGGTTTTCTTTTACATGAAGCTAAAAAAAAAGTTTTATACCTCTTGAAATATTTCAATTAAACCATGAAACAGTTGTCTTGTTAGTAAGATCTTTAATTTTGATTTATCATAGGAATATTATGGGAAGGAAATTATATCAATAACTCAAACTTTTGTTTAAAAATAAATATGTGTCAATAGCATCTACAATTTCTGTGTGGTAGTGTTTTTTTGTTGTAGATTGGTAAACATACACTGTTCCCGGGCTTGACGAGTATAGTGTAGCATTTGGCAGTTGTGACGTTGAAAACTGATAATCCTGCTCAACACGTTCGGCCTACATAAAAATTGATAATATCGGCTATTCGTAAAAGTTTGGTAGATCTTATATTTATATGAAAACAAATATACTTCTCGGTTTATATAGCTGTTATAGGCTGGAATTATTGCAATTGCCGAGAAAATTTTAAATATTTGAAAATATATTTAATATGCCACAAAAATGTATTAACCCATAATATACCCTGCAAAACTTTCGGGTGAAGAAACCAGCTACCCTCAGTGGTGTTCTATCGGTATAGGGCATTATACTGTCATTACACTTTGTCACAGTTAGTAATCAATTCAGGGTTCGAATCATTACCAAATTCACTGGTAGGAATACCACCTTTCCAAAGTCGTTATTGTGTGTGATAACTGTATTATGGGTCTCTGTTTCCATCCTTAACATGGTAGACGATTTGTTATTGGTAAATTATCAGATGGGGGACCAAATGTTGTGTTTTACCTATTATTAATCTAGTTTGTAAATCGAGTGTTGATATAATCAAGGTGTTCGAAAAATTGAAGTAAAATACACCCAATTAAAATGATTTTGTAGAGATGATTTCATCTATAGATTTGTTCACAATTTTTTTTTCAAGCATTGTGTTTTACTACCAGTTTGGTTTATACACCTATGTTATAATAATTTCACTAATGCCTTAGGGATTATAAAGGTTCAATTTAGAGGAAGTGCACCTGCATTGCATAGAGAGAGAGTGGAAAACCATTTAGGAAAATCACCTTCAGTGCACCCAACAAGGATTGAACCCCGATCTCCCCGTCTTCCAGGAAAATACCGGTGTACTTATTATAGGACAATTTTCTCATTCGTAATGCTTATTTTTTATTTAAATTACTATTTGTAAATTTCTTAAGTGAAAACACAAGCGCCAGACGTGGCGCTATAGGTAACTTTAAATATGGCTCTGCTGATATTAGCACTAATGAATCCCCTATTGATAATAACTTGGAATGTGAACTAGTATCCTCTCGGAAAGGCAATAAACAGCTGTTTGAAGCATATCTAAGAAGTCTGTCTACAAGTTGTAAGGTATTAGTGTTGTATTTTGATCTATATTTTGGTGTGGACCTAAATGCTTTTTGGTGATTTAGGCTACGGCCACGCTTGCGACCTGGTTGCCACGACCAGGATGCCGCGACAAGGTCGTAGTAGTGTATTACATTGGTTCTTATGAGGGTGGCCACGCTTGGAGACCAGCGACAGCGACAGGACAGGACGCAGCGACCAGGTCACGTGGAATGCTTTTTGTTGCTACCAGCCACGCTTGCGACCTGGTCGCCGCGTTTTATGACCAGATGTTATCATGGCACCAAGGCGTGAAGATGTGTTACTAGCCATAGTAGTATCTAGTTATATGAAGAAGAAACGTAAATCTAGATAATACGGTGTCCCCCCATTAATATGCAGATACATACTTATGGACAGACTTGTAAAAAACCTGAGAACACACCCTTACTTGATTAGAACGTTTTCGGTGTCACGTATAAAATGCAGTTTATCACTATGTTCACGGTATTTAAAAATAATATATATCAAGTGGAATTAATTACAATGATTAGAAACAACCTTTGCACTCCAAGACCTTCCCAATCATTTCAATCTATTGTTATTGTGTATACTGTTTATTATATGATTTTATTATTTTATTTATGCTAATTAAGGAAGTTATTACCTTGTTCATTTCTTTCTTCATGGTTTAATTCATCCCAACCCTCCATTGTTGCAACTGCTACCTTTATTCAGAGCTTGGATTTAACATCCCTGTTTGCGTAGTCTCGATGTTTCAGATTCCACAGTGGTGATCTTGCATTTACTTCATTTATAAATAGCTCGGTATCAAACATTGCTAAGTACCGTACTCCACCGAGTGTCAAACTCCAGACGGGCGGGAAACACTAGGTGGTTTGCAAGAAAGTTAGAGAAAATGCTTAGTGGAGGAGTGATAGCGTGGTCCCGAGAACCTTATCGGTCGACATTTTAACCTGGGATGACGCAAACAAAACTACACAAGTGTCCATTGTTCTCGCGACAGGTGATATCTCCATAAGAAATAAAGGCGAGCGTATTTGTCGTTGCGACCTGAAAACGCTCACGAAAGCATTTTAAAATCTGTCACTGTCCCTGGTCGCTAATTGTGGCCACCCTCATAAGAATCAATGTAATACACTACTGCGACCTAGTCGCAAGCGTGGCCATAGCCTTAATCGTAATTGTTATCGAACAGCAAAGGTAAAAACATGTCTAGCAGGTCGCGGGGGATGTTTCAGCCATGTAAATAAAAATCATTGAAAGTAATGGCTAAGCGCATGCCAAGGAGGTCAACCTCACCGTGATTCTCTCCGTCACCAATGAAGCTCACTACGAGGTTGATGACAAAATTAACTATTTTGTGTTTACTATCGTGGACTAACACAATGTTGGAGGTCTGTATAGCTTTGATTGGTTGATCTGGATCATGTGTCCTAAGAGAAGTGGTTGGTTAGGTAAGGTTCGCAATGAAATAACAGTTAGTAAATCCATCATCATCACTATCTTCACTGCTTTCACGGTTCATTGCATGCTACACAAAGTAAAGAGATTAGTGTTTACTAATATTTATCCTCAGTGGTGGTTCGACCTTAGTTGTTTAAGGGTGTCAAGCAAAAAAAAGAAGCTTTTTTTTTAGGGACATGAATTTCATCCTGCCCCTACAATTCCTCCCTCTCCCCTACAATAAATGTTTTTAAATTGGATCTCCCTAAAATTTAATTGTAATTGATCCTACTTCACACTTTTTGAAAATTATATTATTTTTATATTTTATTTAAAGTAGATTTCCCCAGACTATTTTCAAAACTTGTATGCCTATTTAAGTTATTTGAAGTGGGCCCCCTTCAGCAAAATTTTGAATATTGTATAAGTCTAGAAGATATTTTGAGTAATCCCCACCTTGAATTTTAAAATATATATATATAGATTCCTCTAGAATCTATTTAAAACAGGTTGACCCTAGAAATTTTTGAAGTTTGGATGCTTCTAAATGCTCTTTATATTGCCTCTCATCTGAATTTTTCTTGAAATTTAGATGCGTCTAAAAGCGATCAGAAGTGGTCTTCACCCAACGATATTTTGAAAGTTGGATCTTCTTAGAAGCTATTTTTAAAAATCATCTTCTGCAAATTTTTTGAAAACTATATGCTTCTATAAGATATTTGAAGAGGTAAGTAGACTTTCACAAACAAGATTTTGAAAATTTAATTATTTCAGAAAATATTTGAATTGGGCCTTGAGAATTTATTTAGAGGGCTCCTCGCCTGATTTTTCCAGACATTTTGATGACTACTGATGCTGAATTTGAAAAATAAATAAATCTAGTAGTCATTTGTAAAATTATTTAAGGCCATCATCCAAATTTATATTCTAAAATATCATAGGATTTACAATTTATCTGATGGGGGTGAGGGGGTAAATTTATTCCAGGGAAAGGAAAATTATTTCCTCCGCTGTAGATCCTGTATGAGTTTGAAAACAACTGTGACCAGCGTTATCAGCGAGATCCGCAGTGATTATCGAGCTGCCCGGTAGGTTTAACCTACATCGACCGTGATCTTCATCTACACCATGACCTCCTCGGCATGTTTTCAACCTATGGGTGAGCTAGGTAAAAGCTTAAGACAGTGCACACACATTTGAATTTATTGAGGAGGGGAAATCAATCCTTTTTTTACAGCTCGTGAAAACATACCTAGTTCGAAATACTTCCCAACTTACTCATCGTAAATGATTTTGCACTGTATTCACTAAAATCAGGGTTAATATAATAATAATAATAATAATAGTAATAAAAATATACAACACATTTATATATTACTATTAGCATAAACAAAACTTCTAATGTATTCCCCTAAAGTGTATAAGCTTTGTATATCTTGATAAGTTTCTATTATAGCCTTGAGCGGGTAAGATCTGGCAACTACGCGCTCCATAAAATCTGTACCACAATTTAAGCGTTGAACAGCCTATAGGGCAGTGTGGCCCAACTGGAGGCCCCTAGGCCGATTGTGGCCCGCGCTAACTGAAAATGTAGCCCTCACAGTATCTTGGAGGAATATTAAAGGTAAATACTCGGTTGCAGATGTGAAAACTCATATATTTAAATAAAAGTATGTATTTAAAGAATAATGGTTGCATTTCACTATCCATTTATTTGAGTAGTAAAAATATGTATACATTTGTGCAGTTATAATTCTAAATGGTTTTTTTAAGTGTGTGTGCATACATATTTCAAAGTACATTTTTGAGAGATTAATAAACATATTCTTTAATTTAAAAATTCCAACAATATAAATACAACTTATGTACGAATATTTAAAGTAATAATTGTTTATTATGTGTTGTTTTAAAGCCTATATTAACAGAACGGTATTACTAGACGTATCTTCGGCACGCTCTGCCAACTGATGATCAGATTTATACCTTGGGATGAAAAATGTTGAACAACCCTGGTCTAGGGTGTCACTCTCGCAATAGTGTGCTAGCGATGACGGAAAAACCGAGATTTAAGTCCCGGGCGGGTGTTTTGAGTTTTCTCCTTAATGGTTTTACATTCTGATTCCATGCAAATGGGGGTTGCATTTCCTCTAAATTTAAAATTAATCTTTCAATTTAACTAGCCCACCAGGAAAGCATATCAGAAGGTAATTGAGATAAAATCAGAACAGAGCAATTGGTACACATTTTGAACTTAAATGAAGATATTTTAATGCAGGTTAGAGTAAACTCAACCGAATTGTATGGTCTCTCTTGGACAAGGCCGTGAGGGACTTGGGTCTTTATCTTCCCGACAATTAGTACGTCTTTATATTCTATAAATACTAGTTGTGAGAGACGACAACTGACCAGCCATTTATATTATACATACTTTAAATGTATACAGTAGTACAAGCCTCTACAGTCTACAGAACTAATAACAACTTACATTAAACATAACAGTATTATAATGCTCGAGATCCAGTAGGAAAAGTGCACCCAGAGGTAAAGGAAATGCTTTTATAATTAATTTATTCTTGGCTAAGCTCAGGTCTGAGGCATGTGTTGGCTCTACAGGTGCGTCATCAGGCATATCCACTATATTGCTAGAAAGAGGCAGAACAGTGCATGCCACATTTAAATTATCTTTGCATTTGTCTAGCAACCAACTTGTTGTGTACAACATATCGAAACAAACTTTCAAATCAAAATTACTGGAAAAACAATTATCCTTTACATTATGAAATTAGACCTAATTTTATTTTATTTAGCACATCTCTATACTTCCTATTAGGGTTTTACGTTAAGGTTTCAATTGAAGAGCTATATATAGCTTTGATATATCTTAGAAGCAACAATGTGTCCATAATTATGAGGCATACGGTGACTTCCGAAAATTCTGCTGGTTAATGGAGCTGTTTATCCCAGGAAATAATTATTTTATCTCTAAAAATGATTCGGCTGATAAAAATTAATGGCTGTAATTAATACCATTTAGAAACGCCATCCAGAAATTACATGTTCATAGGCACTATCCTGTCTAATTGTTTTATTCCCTTAATCTATTCGGCTCACCCATCAACGCTTTTCAATTAAAACTTGAACACCCATCACTATACTGCTTAATTTGAACTCACCTTAACTGTTTCATTGGACCCGCTGATAGGTAAACAGTTTCTCACATGTACTGTACAATTATATGTGGCGTTTTCTCGTGATAGTTTTAACAGCAACCTGTAACTGCTCACTCCTGATTGTAAAACCACTAACGTTTACAAAGAGGCTTTAACTTACATATTTTGTTACTTTACTTACTCCAATTATTAATGTTCCTATTCTGTGTGTCTAAACACAAAACTGAAATAATCATACTTCATTGAATTTTGATTCTGAAAATAGGTCTATAGCTTTTATCAACACCAAAGTTTTCATCATGATAATCTCTAGCTAATACGTTGCTTGAATTTCTCTCTCTGAGGGAAGTTAAAAATTCTGGGATTAGAAACGTCATTGTTTAATGGATCTGTTTTAAAAATGATATTAAAGAGAGCAAAGTTGCGGGCAAATGCTATTATATAAAACATATAATATATAGATACATATAATGCATATAATATATAGATCTATATAGTATATATTATGCATATAATATATAGTTATATATAATATATAAATATATTATTTAATGACCTTGCTTGTTAATTAGATTTGTTTAGTTTTGTTTCTTTGATAGTAAAACTAAACTTTCTATTTTGTGCTTCATTGAAACAATGCAATCACGTGCTCGCGTTTGCTTGGTAATTTTAAGGTGTTTTTCAACTATTATATGGTTTTGCAAGTAAATTGTATTTATTTAGCTGTGTTCCCTTGATAATAAATAAATTAAAACACTTTATTTCAGTGTTAATTGCAACAAAGATTCAACTTAATCGAGTCACTTTTGACGTACTTGCATATACGTCTTAAATTTAGGTATTTTTTCAGTACTTAATGGTTTTTCATATAATTTGTGTTTATTTAGTTTTGTCCCTTTAGTAATAAATTAAAACTATTTAATTTTTCCAATGTAACCATGCGTTCACGTAAGAGAGCCACTGTCTGCGTGCTTGCATATGCGCCTTAAATTTTGGTTAGAGCTTTGGCGTAAAAAGCCAAAGGTCCTGGGTTCGATTCCCGTGTCCAGGTGTAATTTTTATATTCTCAGAATATGATATCCAGATGCGAGTAAATCCTAATTAACAACAAACATAATAGCTTTGGCTATTTAATTCTTATATATGCAATCCCTTACAGTTAAATATTTGTACAAGTTGAAGCATTAACCCAACTAACCAGTCGAAGGTGGCCGCATTATCTGATAGCTCGTGATCTTAATAGAATCACACATTTGTAGCCGACGATTTCCGCACGTCTATCATAGACTCTGCCTTGTAATATGATTGAATAATGACCCTTGGCATGGGACGATTCCTGGATAGCTCAGTGGTAGAGTATTGGCGTACTAAGCCAAAGGTCCCAGATTCGATTGCCGTGTCCAGTTGTCATTTCTAAATTCTCAAAATACATTAAAAAGACTAATATGATGGGGATTGTATATATATCGAGGAAATGGTCTCGTATTTACGAGGAGTGAGAGTGGAGAGTCATTTATCAAAAAACCACCTCGCTACACTTGACCATGATTTTATCCCCGATCTCTCCGCCACCAGCAATCTAGTATAACATTAGAATGACTCGTAGACCATGCGGCCACTTAAGCAGGCAAGAACTATAATAATATTTAGCACTGCGTCTTACTACCCGTTCGGGTTATATGCTTAAGTACTAATTACACTTATGGGATATAGATAAATAAAGGTTGAATTTAGGGTATGTATACCCACATTTGCGTCGAGGGAGAGTGAAAACCCAATTTGAAAAGAGTACTCTTTGTACATCCGACTGGGATTCAAAATACGATATCCTCTTCATTGTTAGTATAGACTATTGCGAGAGTGACGCCTTATACCATGTGGCCACAGAAGTGGATATACGCACATTTTAATCCATTGAGTCTATCCTTCACAAAGAGCAAGATAAAATTAACAAATTATAAATTCATAAATATTAATTATGAATATCAAGTGATTAAGAATATAAATAAACAAATTAAAATTATTTTTATGGTATTTAATATTCAATAATTAATTATTTTATTTTGCATTAAAGTGCTCAATATTAATTGTAGATGTTGAGTTTTGGATGAAAACATGGTATTATTTTAATTCTTTGCTATGTGTATCCTACATCCTCAGTCTGCAATGGCGAAGTGTGATGATAATTTTTGGGTATGAGAATCATAAGCACTCGTAAAGAGGCACATTTAATATTGTCTAAAATTAGATATTCATCAAGTTATATAATACAGTACTGGCATAATAATAATAATATTAATAATAATAATATTTTTATTATTACTTTTTGCTATACCTTCTGTGAAATATCTAATTTGTTCTTGCTATTTTTCTTTTTAAATGCACTTTTTGTCTAAGAGACAAAGCCTCAGTAGAAGTATTTAACAAAAAGTCAATTAAATTGAAAGAGTCATTGTTGTTGTCTACAGCGTCTCCCATTTTTACTTTCTCCCCATCTTACAGGTAGAGAAATTATTGTGATCGTCAAAAAAATCTAACTCGAGATTTTGATGAATGTCGACGTTTCGTGACCCCCCAAATCCGAAAAAGTGGTTTTCGCAATGCCATCTGTCTTTATGTCCATCTGTCTGTCAGTCTGTACCTCGGGATAGAGCTTAAACTATTTTACCGATTAGGCTAAAACTTGTGAACTGTTTCGGCATTGAGGGTTATATTTCAAAGTAATAGAATAATTAAAATTACAATAATAGATTTATTTAAAACAGTAAAATAAATAGTGTTTACAATGAGGGTGCAAGGTTAACAAATTTGACAGGTGGGATTCAGTTGATCCTTTAAACATAGGGTTCATTCTCAGTAGGCGCGAGAGCTGGGCTGGACCCAGACTACGGCTCTATACTCTGTTAGAGAAAATTAAACAGTTACTATACAAATATTTCAAAAGATGCACACATGGGATTTAAACAATTTTGCTCAAAGAGTGGTTAGGGAATGAATAACAAAACAATTGAAAGTGTCGTAAATGATGTGATGATGGCTACAAAACAGGCTGTCAATTGACTGGTATTATGGCTGGTCCTTTTACCTATAGGTATTGCCAATGCAAACAATAGTACTTATCATATGAAGTAGAAAAACACTAATAACCTACACAGACTAAATAGGAGTCAAAAAGGTTAAATAACCAAAAGGTATTATCTGCTCGGACCCCACTATGAAACGAGAGGAGTTTCCATGTGTTGCCCACCTAAGCTAATACTGCACAGAGAGAGTGACTGCTTGAACAACCCAACACACATAGACAATTATATAACCACCTGGGATTTAGAACAAGGCAGGCAGCCTATTTTTAGCCATACATATCTAGACAAATGAACAAGACGTCCACGGCGTCATAAAAAAGGGGACTCAATGGTTAAATGGAACTTGTGGAGTTCAGCAAATCTCATAACTAAGACGTTATCACAAGAAAGTCAACGGCTTATAATTTTGAGACTGCATCATATGGATGCAGCAAAACATATTTGCTCGTCTGAGGGACTCGCGAATTATTTAGCGTCATAATAACAAAATTTAACAAATTAAAACATAATTACTTAAAAGTCAACAAGACTCAAGTTTAGATTACTGTCAATTTAACACATAATAAACTTATCAAACAAAGAAGGTTACTTTCGACACAAATAAACACAAGTCATTTTTGACTATCAAAACATAATGCAATGAAAATTAATCATGTCTAAATAGACTTGTACTAGTTGGTTTCAATAAACTAGATTTCAAGTCCAACGGACTTAATGACAAAGTCAGAGTACTTAAATGATAGAAGATTTTCCTGCAGACCGTTTCGGCGGCGGATCCGACGATCCATACTCCATGGTCAGCGCGGCTTTTTGACGAGAGGTCTAGTAGAGGTCTTCCCTTCAACGCTGGGTTATGATAGTGCGGTGACCAGTAGACGCAGACGCAAAAAATCATGCTCTAATGCACCCTGAAGGTGTGCACGGGAGCAAATTACAACACGTACCGACCAATTGGTCACACCGTGTGGTTTTCGGATATTTAACTGACGGGTTGTCGCATTTCACGAAGTTACTGAAACAAACAAAAGCATATTATTAATTAATATTAGTTGAGGAAAAAGAAAAAAATTGGGAACCGACTAAGGGTTTTTTAGAGTTACGTGCAGAGACACTACTCTATGGGGGGCTGAGTGAGAGCCTTTCAAACCACATTTGTCACATCTCGCGTATCTGAGCAGGGCTTTGGGACGTCGGTGGCACCCTCCAGGGTCGATGACGTAATTCCCAAGCCCCTGGATAAGAGGATTGGTGGCACCGGGGAGTCTGTCATAGAAGGACTGCACCAGCTTCCGGAAGTGGTCCTTGATGGTAGGCATATCCAGGTCACGGTGCAGAGTCACATTCCAAACGTACCAGGGTGCGTCCACAATGATCATCAGAAACTTGTTCTGGAATGCCTGCATCCTCCTCATATACGTGTCTGCCAGGTGGCCCCAAGCGGGACACGCATAGTCGAGGATCGGTCTGAGCAACTGTTTGTACAGTGTCAGACCGTTCCTTGTGAACAGTGTGCTATGCCTGTTAAGCAGTGGGCCTAGGATACCCAGCCTTTGTTTCGCCTGGGTCAGTCGCTCGGTAAAGTGAAGTCGCCAGGTCAGCTTGGTGTCCTGCTTAAGTCCCAAGTACTTAGCACTGTCCAACCATTTGATATGTTCTCCAAACAGCCGGAGTGGGGCTGGCCTGTGGAACTTTATTTTCCATGTGAAGAGCACTGCTGTACTCTTCTCCACGTTAATACTTGTTCTCCAGGTAGTCAGCCACCCCTCCAACTGCGTCAGGTGTGTCTGGAGTCGCCTCTCCACCAGCTGCCCTTTCCCATGACTCTGCTACTAGAGCCGTGTCGTCCGCATACAGTTCCAACTTGGTGTCTGGGGATTTTGAAATGTCGTTCACATACAGACTGAAGAGCACCGGGCCCACAAAGGAACCCTGTGGCACTCCAGCCCGGATTCTGCTGACTTGGGATGTGGCGTTCCCAAAGGTAGTGGAGAAGGTTCGGTTGGAAAGATAAGATTGAACAATCTTAACAAGATAGAAGAGAAGGTTCAGGGAGAGGAGTTTGAAAAGGAGACCTTCGTGCCAAACACGGTCGAAGGCATTTACCACGTCGAGAAAGACAGCACCAGTCAGCCTGTTGATGTTGAAGTTCCTCGTGACCTGCTCCACGAGCCGGACAAGTTGGTGAGACGTAGCGTGTCCCGCCCATAAGCCGAACTGCTCGTCCACCAAGATGCCCGCCTCACAAACATTACGGGTCAGTCTCGTCAGTAGAAGTCTCTTGAACAACTTACCCAAATAGTCGAGCAAGCTGATCGGTCGGTAAGACGAAGTTAGGGCCGGGTCCTTACCCGGTTTATGGAAACAGAGGACGTTGGCCTGCTTCCAGAGCTCGGGGAAGTGACTCAGGAGCAGGACGGTGTTGAATAACTCCACGAGGAAGCTAATCGCCTCCAAGGGCAGCTTTCTGAGGACCGCGTTATTGATGTCGTCGCGTCCGGGGGCCTTGTTTATTCTTAGAGCGGCTATCGCCCGTGACATTTATGCCACCTCCATGGGTTCAGGTTCATCCAAGGGTCTGTAAGAGACCACTGCGATGACCTGAGCCACGTGCCCAATGTGTACCAGGTCTGACGGGTCGTCAGTCGGTACATATTGCGCCTCTAAGTGCTCAGCGAGAGCATCGGCCTTCTCCTGGTCGGAGTTGGCCACCACGTTACGACCTACAATAGGCGGCCTTGGTGCGGGACCCCGCATCAAGTTCCTTGTTATGCACCACAGGGACCTGTCCTGTACGCACAAGCTCTCAATCTTGTCCTCCCAGACACTGTTCCGTTATTCTCTGACCATCTCGCGAACCGCATGGACTTTGAGACTCCAGTTGGCCTTGTCTACCGGGTCCCTCGAAATTTTCCAAGCCTTCCTCAGCCGATTTTTCTCCCAGACGTGCCTGAGGATATAATCGGGCAAAGAAGCCCGTGGCGCCCTCTAAGGGAGGTCGTCGTCAAAGATTCGAGCGACCCCTTGATGGTGAAAGCTATGAACTCCGCACCGCGATCGATTTCTGCTGCTGTTCGAAAGGTAGGAGTGGGTCCCAAACTCTCTCTCAACACATTCGTGAACCTGTCCCAGTTAGTGTGCTTAAGGTCAGGTTTTTCGGGGGGTCTATGAAAAACACCGCGCGTCCCAGGTTCAAAAGAAGGGGTTGTGATCCGAATCTAGCTCAGCTAGAGAATTCAGCACAAACACCTTCTGATCCCTCTTGAGACAACGAAGTCTAGGACGTCCGGGAAGCCAATGGGATTGTAAGGGAAGTGGGTAGGGGTCGAGGGGCCGGAAGCCACCAAGCCGTGTAGATCTATGACGTCGCGGAGCAATCCGCCGCGAGCGCACTTAATCCTAGAGCCCCATGAAGGGTGCTTAGCGTTGAAGTCACCACCGATTAAAACAGGCGTGGTACCTTGGAGATGCACCTCCATGTCAGCCCTCGTGGCCTGGTTGAACTGGCGGTAGGGAGGGAAGTAGATGGAAATAAGTCGCACTGGGCCGGTAGAGGTCACCAGTTGGATAGCCGTTGCTTCCATGTGTTGGAGGGGAGGAAGAGAGATGACGTAATGGTCAAAACCCTTCGGACCAGGACCGCCGTCCGACCCCTTCCAACATCCCCCGTTCGGTCACTCCGATGGCAGATGAACTCTGCTAACGAGAACCTCATTGCGGAGTGCAAGTGGGTTTCTCCCAACAGCATTACATCAAACCGATTCTTTGCCAGGAAACTTTCGAGCTCAGCCTTCTTCCCCGCGACACCGTTGGCGTTCCAGAGTGCGACCGTGAGCTCCTTCAGCACTGGGGGTCCTCTATTCGGGTGCGCTGCCATGAGAGACCAGGTAGAGGATAATATGCTCCATGACCAGGTGGCCACGGTTACTCCTCGGAGACTCCTGGACCTTTCTCAAGAGACTCGATGAAATGTCCCATGGATCCAGTTCCAGAATCTCCTTTAGAAGTTCAATACAAATTTTGAGCTTTTCAGCAATATCCTCAGGGGTAGGGTTGGGTGTAGGGGTGGCAGGGGTAGGTGTGGGGAGTGGCAGGAAATGGTTGGAAGGGTGCAAAGGTGTGGGGAGGTTGGTGCGGGGTGTGGGGATTGGTCGGGTAGGGATTTGGAGAGGAGCGGTCTTGGATGGGTCCTCGACCGAGAGGGATGAATCGGATGCAACCGGTTCAGGAAGAGTGGCTTTGGCAGGTGCCTCGGCCTGAGGTGGAGGGGTAGGTCTTCCTGACAACGCACTGGCGAAAGATTACACCAGCGGCTTTGGCTTTGGAGCTGGAGTCACGGTCACATTCCGTTCCGCAACGTGCCCCGAGGGCTTCTGGCCTTCGCTTAGGCCATTTGTCCTCCCTTTTTGAACCTTGGAGGCTCGTACGGTCCCTGCCGCCCGCAAGGACCTGTACGTGGGACACCCACGCCACGCTAAGGATTGGGCTCCTGAGCAGTGCAGGCACTTCGGAGGTGATCGTCTCTCCTCCGGGCACCCGCCCCTCTCATGGTCATCACCACAAAACCCACACCTTGGGTTAGAGCGGCAACTCTTCCGCAAATATCCAAATCGGAAGCAGATCTTGCAGTGCACTAGGCCCCCGGGAGACTTGTACTTCTCCATCCTGACGCGGAGCCCGCACAGAACTGATATGGAGTACTGTCTTGCAGTGTGTTCCCCGGGAGTCAGAGAGACAACGAAGTTCGGCAACAGTTGCCTTTCTCCGGTCCTCTGTTCCCGTTTCCACTGGGAGAGCATCTGGGTGACGGATTTCACGGGGAAATCCATCTCCGCCAGCTCTTCCTGGATGTCGCCAGGGCTTGTCCTAGTCAGGAGTCCCTTCACCACGACCCTGACCAGTCGCTCTCGTCCCAGCTTGTAGGACCAATGATGGATCCCCAACCTCGGCAAGAACTTCTGGAGGGTGCGGTAATTATATTCGTTTACCGTTCTTATGACGTATATATTGAAAGCTTCTTCTTGAACTTGATTCGGTTTGAAATGCTCTTCTAAAGTTTGCGCTATACCGTTGGCTTTGTCTATGCTAGTGTAGACCATCCCCTGTCTCCCGTGAATGGCTGGCGTTGTTGTTCTTTTGGATGTCCCTTTGAGTATTTTTGTTAGCTTCCATGTATTCTGTAAGTTCGTAGCTGTTTTGGTGACGAAGGTATTCCAGTTTGATCTTTGTATTTGGTTAACCATACTTTTTATTGTTGCTTTCAATCTATTGTACTCAGTTCTTGCTTGCGGTGTTCGCAGCCTCTGCCATTCTCTTCGTGCTTCCAGTTTTGAGGGCTAGTCTGTAGCTTAGTTCTGGGTGGTCGGTTCTTAGGTCTTGTCTTTCCTGTGAAGTCGTAGTGTTAGCTTTGTATGTTTCTTGTAGTGTTGTCGTAAATATTTCTATCGCTGCATCGACATCTTCTTCAGTTTCTATTTGTAGATTTACCGGGAGTACTTCCTGTAGTTCAGTTTTGTATTTTTTCCAGTCGGTTGTCCTAGTGATTGGTTTGTGCCAGTTTGTTTGGTATTCCATGTTTACGTCCCATTCGCAAAGCAGAGGATTATGATCAGAATCAAGTTCTTGTAGTACTGTTACTGTCTCTGGAGATATTTTTAGGTTGGTTAGTATTATGTCCAGGACGTCTGGTCTTTGGAGATGGTTTGCTGGATAGAAAGTCGGTGCTTCTGGTGCTAATACGTTATAGTCCCTCTCGTTGGAGTGCTCTTCTAATACCCTTCCTTTCCTCTTTGTCAACCTGCTGTTCCAAAGTATATTTTTACTGTTCAGGTCTCCCCCTATTAAGTAATTGCCAGTTTCCGTAACTTGGTCTAGATCGTGTTTAAGGAGATTCTTGTTCGGCGGGTTATATACTGCCACAAAAGTGATGGGTCCATTCTTTGTGTTTATTCCTACCACCGTGGCCTCTAGGTTCTCTGTGTCCTGGATATTTGTTCTGTAATGTGGAAGGTAGTTTTTTATTAGGACAGCTGTCCCTCCCCCCCTGTTATTTTTTCTGTCCGTACGATAGATGGTGTAGCCTAAGATGTGAAGTCTCTTGTTTTCTTGTAAATGGGTTTCGCAAATGAGCGCTATGTCAACCCCATAGGTCCGTAGTATGTCCTCAAATGCTCTGGTCTGCTGAAGAATTCCGTTGGCGTTCCAAACTAAGATCCTGAGTTGATCCTATTCTGTCATCTGGTTTCTATTTGCCATCACCACTAAAGTAGTAGTCAGTGGCAGCTTCTAACAGTATCATCAGTTTACTGGTCTTTTCATCTGACTCTCTTATTTTTGATAAATACGGTTTTAAGTGTTTTAGTAGTCCACATATGTCCAGTTCTTTGAAGATATTTATTATCTCCTTGAAGTCTATTGAAGAGGTTTTTCCCTGATCCTTCTGTTGATGTAAGTCCTCCCTTCTATTTATTAAAGTGTCTCTGTATGTTCGTTGTATTGGGTTTGTGCTTGTAGGTATCGCTGCTTTTTGTGATAATGTAGGGAAGTCCTTAATGATGGTAGTTGCCGTTTGTGAGTAGGTATAGGATTTTTCTATTTTCTGTTGCCTCTGCTCGATCTTCTTTTCTATAAGTTTTTGGTATGCTGGACATTTGGAGTAGTTTGCAGTGTGTCTGCCTCCGCAGTTTACACAACTCGCTGGAGTAGACGTGTCTTTCCTAGGACAATCTGTGGTAAAATGGGGCGCTAAGCATTTTACACATCGGGGGTTGTTAGAACAGTTGTTTTTAGAGTGGCCAAACTTTTGGCACCTGTGGCATTGTAAAATTAAGTTATGGGGTTGTACATAGTGCTCAATTTTAACTCTGGTATTGTTTAGATAATATTCTTGGAATATTTGAAAGTTTTTTGTCGGTCCTTGTGAATGTACAAACAAAGATCGGTAGTAATTTAACATTGTCCTGTACCCTGTTTTCATTTGGAGTCCGTGAGGTAAACTGTCGCATATCTGTTGCCGTGTACCCTATTAACGCTAGTTCTTCCTTGATATCTTCAACCGGCATATTCGGTGGGAGGTCCCTTATTACAACTTTGAGGGGTTTGTACCTTGGCATTGTGTACGTGTGATATTCTTGGCCTGACTTTTTAAGTAGTGTTTGCAATGATTTAAAATCTTCTATCGTGGTTGTATGGAATTTTAGCCCGTCTTGTACGTAGAATACTTTGAATGTTCCTATCATGGATGCTTTCATCGTCTTGACAATGTTAGAGTAGTTAGTCGTACCTGAGATTACTATTGGTGGAATTTTTTGTTTTGTTTTCTGAATTTCTGTCATATTTGTGTGTGGTAATTCAGAGGTTTCCATAGTTTGTTCGTTTTCTGAAAGAGTCTCAAATTGGTTAGTCACCCTTATTGTTTAAGGTGGTTTTTCTTCTTTGGCTTTGAATAAAAGCTTACGCTTTAATATTGTTGCTGCTACAAAGTCGCTTTCATTGTCTATGTCTTCGTCTGTTAGGTACGACTCAATGTCCAAGTGCCTGGAAATATCCTGTGTTAATTGTCTTTTATATTGAACACGCACGTTGTCGGTGTGTTTATCCATTTTTGTTTTGTTGTTGACCCTAGAAAGGGCCGACAACGGTTTAGTTTGTATTTGTTAATGTAGGTATTAGTATGTCTCTTGGTTTACAAGTTTGTGGTTGTCAGTGGTGCGACCACTTGTAGAATGCTCACCTTTCACCTGGTATCCTCCGTCAACACAAGTTCTATCGTAGAAAATCACTCGCACGATGTGAACAGTGTCAGTGTCGTGTGAATACCCAATTGCAATTCTTTCTTGCTTGAATTGCAATTCAATTCGCGGTGACCAGTGACTGAGATGCCGGGCGTCTGGACAGACAGGCAGACAAACAGGAGGGGACAGGACAGAATTGCAATACAATGTTTTTAGTTCGGATGTCCATATATACGCTCTCAAAATCTAACTCGAACGGAACAGACAACAGGATTATAAACAGAGAATGAGAGAGAAAGAATGAAGGTAGGGAGATAGGAAGGGGAAGTAGGAAAAACTGAAAGAGGGGTAAGGGGAAGGTTATTTTTTCCACTCTTGCCGGCTGGAGCGCTTCGAACGAAGAGGATTTTTGGCTCTAACTCACGTGTCTCCCTCTGTTAACAGATATTAAGTATGCTTGTCGGAGATCAGACCGCCATGTTTGGTAGATTTTTCTTCAACCACTAGGCAACCAAATCCAACAACATCTTGATAGTGTGAGTCGATATACACGAATCTTCTCTCCAAATATAAATGTTTTAATTATGTAGTTTAGACTGAGTTATTAGTTTTATGGGAGATTGTAATATAGACGTCCTTTAAACTATTTCTTGCAGGCCACATGGCCATTCCATGTGAACATTATCAGGAACCATCCACTGGTACACGGTATGTGTTTGAGCCTTTATTCACAACTATGACACTATTAAGCCTCTTCTAAGATATCTGCCACAGTATTAATCAAAAGTCCTTTTTTTTTGTAAATTATTGGAATATTGACCTTCAAATGTAGCTGTGTCAATCTCTCTAATTGACATGATACACTTGGTATCTAGGGTTTTCATAGGGTTACCCCGAGGAATTTTTGGAATTGGATATCCAACCCTAAAATTAAGGGTAATTGCCTTTAGGGCGAAAAGAGAAAAAATCGATTTTATCAAATTCGGCTTTAACAATTTGGATTAAATTTCATTTCTAAACTTTGATCAATATTAAAAATAAAATGCCTGCACTAAAATTTCCTGAAAATGACATTAAGGGTTCCGTTCTGATGGTTATTTTTTTAACCTTTTGGGATAGCTGGTCTTATCCTGCCTACTCTGACACTTCGCTGCTGACTGAAAACTTTAACTTTTGTGGATGTTGAGTTTTAAAATAACGCTCCTCAATTAATGCTATGTTATAGGTTTGCTGCGTGTGTTACAATTTCATGTTAGAATCATCACAGTTAAGAAATAGAAGACAACACGCAACACTCTGGTTTGGATATATCTTCTGGTATCCAAATTGGGAGATACGGAAACAGTTGAAAGTCCATTTCAGAGTAGAAAGCTCTTTTTACTAATGGGGTTTGACTATTTTGATTATTCATCTGATGGCTATGATTATAATCATGACAGTTAAAATAAACCGATTAAGAGTCAGCTTCACATATAAGCTTATGGGTTTGAGAATCAAAAGATGGAGGGTTCGGTGGCCAAACTTGGCTTGCTATAAAAAATATGATATCAACAAAGAACCCCAAAAAATTACGAATAGATTGAGGTTGACTCACTAAAAAAAATACTAATAGGGTTTGTTAAATTGGAAGGGTGAAAAAACAACACTATAACTAAATTTTTTAATAAAATATTTATTTGTATTCATTCTCCCTTTGGCTACATATGACAGTTTGATGTGATATGAACATTTGGTTTAAGAGCTGATCATTGTTAATGAAACAGATTCACAAATAGGTTTATAACAATCATTAAAATTCTAGCTATATGGCTAAGTAATCATAAATATAGGGCCTATGTACTGTAAGTCTACTAAGTACTAAGTCGTTTCTAAAATAATTTCAAATTTACAAACCATCTAAATTAATACTAAATGCACTATTATTAACATACATATGCATTAGATAAGTATACATTAACATATTTGGGCTCTTACTGTATACATTAACATATTTGGGCTCTTATAGGTACGCAAAATTGTAACAAATATGTAAAATTTTATAAAACGTTCGTAATTTTAAGACTTATTTAAAAAAATACCGTATTAATATATATGTCATATATATGGCATAAATAGATTATTTGTTTTCTGAAAATTGAAAAATGACACCTGGACACGGGAATCGAACCCGGGAAGGTCCCGGGTTCGATTCCCGTGTCCATGTGACATTTTTCAATTTTCAGAATTTGATATCTAGATGGAGTAATTCCAACTAATAAGCATAAATAAGAGCTTTGGCTATAAAGGCCTATTATTTGTTTTGTTCATCTTTTCTTGGCTCGGTACAAAATACAAACGTAGCCTAGAATATGAAATTTGACATAGAGTACACTCATACCCAAAATGTCAGTCCAAAAATTAGAAGACTTGAAAGTGTACTTTTATAGGACATCATCTCCGTCCACCAGGCAGGGTTTATCAGAATCGTTCAAGGATGCTTGAACAAAACAATGAGGAAGAATTTTAAAATCCCATCTCACGTTCAATTGGCTGGGAAATTAGATACAAGATTACAATTAAACCAGAAAACTGATTAAACTAAGGTATTATACCCTCTTCCCTTGACAAAAACGAAATTATGAATTAGGAAATGGTAGTTCAAAAGGGATTGAAAATCTATAGCATGTTGTAGAGTTCGTTTAGGAAAATAATTAGCTTGAAGAAGAAATTTTTTTTTTAATATCTGCGATTGTACTTACTTATATTAGTTAAGCCTTCCCACTGTATAATTGTCATGGCTTTGTTAGAATACATTAACCAGGAGAGAAAGCTAGTCCAAAAAATGTAGCTGGGTAAAGTGCTGGAATAGTCAATACTGAGCAATTATGAACATGAGACTTTAGTATAAAGTGAAACATTAAGCTAAAATAGCGTTTGCTAAATTGATTTAGTAAGCTTGAAGTTTTAAGGGAGTAGGACAAAAATTGGAATTGTGATAAGTGTTTGAATAGTAATATTATTATTTAAACCATTCAAATCATGGCTATGCGTGGTACATAGGCCTCTGTTTAGTAGTTCAAATTATATGAGATATAGGCCAATACATACATCTATATTATATTAGTTTATTTCAATCGAATGATTTTATTTAAAAATACCATTTATTTGAGGATACAACGCACATGCTAAATATTCTAGAACTTGAATTATGACACCTTTTATTCACCTTTACACAGATAAAGACTGACGTACCAACCAAAAATATATGATTATTAATTCATTTAACGCCCGAACAAAGATTCTCATTTCCATTTATTCCTTGTTGTAATTTCTCTGATAAGTTAATTTCAGGTGGAACGTATTATTTATCATCCCACGCATTGATCAATAATAAACAAACATTAAAGAACCTTCCGAGTTTAATTCAATATATACTCTTTATTTATATTATTTAGCACCGTGTCTTAATACCCGTTAGAGTTATACGCATAAGTACTAATTAAGCTAATGGGTTACGAATTGGGAAGATTGAATATAGGGGAAGTTAACCCGCATTTGTGTGGAGGGTGAGTGGAAAGTCATTTAGGAAAAACCACCCCCAGTTCACCCGACCGAGATTCAAACCTCGATCTCCCTGTCCTCGGCTGTCAAGCTCAACACAACTAGCGCGTTATCTAATTACGCCACCGAGGTGGGTAATGTATAATCCTCTAACCAAACGTTTCTATGATGAATTTAGCAAAATTACAAAAAAAAATAGTTTTGGCTTACACTTGACAACAAAGTAGAAGTTAAGGCCAACCAATTTGGAAATACTGTGACTCCCAACAGCCTATGGCGAAGAAAATATATGAACATTGAATGCCTCTAGAAGAGTGGTTCCCAAATTGTAGGTCACGAGACAATATTTGGTGGGTCATGAAAAAGTTTGAAATGTATTTCGTATTTATAGGAAAATATAAATTTATGAAAAAATCGGCATATTAAAAAACACACACAAAAATAAATTCTTCTCTTTTCTCATGTTCATTAAAACTAAACGGGCCACAAAGATTGGCGTTTATAGAAAATTTGTCACAGTTCTAAAGTGGTAAGGAAGCACCGAATTAGATAGCTAATAGAGTTTTATTAATCTTAACTAATATCAAGGGTTTAAATGAATTAGGTGATTTAAAAATATTGTGTCAAAATAAAATAAATATAGTTTAGCATAGGACCTAGCTCACGGCTTCAAGGTCACGATCTATTCTTGACCCGACTTGTCTCGTAGACCCGGCAAATTGGTGCCAGTTATCAGGGAAAACCCATTGCCGGGGGTGGAGAGGTTGCGAAACCAATGAGGGGGAAGGGGTGGGTGGATTACGGCATCATTCAGGATAGTGATCTATTCTTGTCTTGTCAAGATGTCAAACTGGCACCGGGTTGCGACACAGGGCAAACCCATTACCACATAGGGATGGGGGAGAGGTTGCGACATCATTCTAGGTCAGGATCTATTCCTGTCTTGTCGAGCGATGACGTCATTGGGAAAACCCATTGCTTGGGGATCAGAGGGAGAGGGAAAGCCAACAGACAATCAGAGAGATTGAGGGGGGATGGTCCCGTGACCAAATCCATTCAATCAGCGTCGGGGTCAAAGGTTTAACTGTCCTGAAACGCCGATCCATTTACTAATGTTGGTTCTAGCACATTTTTTATACTCCCATCTTTGTGACGTTCGAAAAAACTTCATTCTCTGCAATAGTACATATATATCTAAATCATCTTTGAGATGTCACCCGTCTGTCGATTTCACCATTCATCCCTCCATTAACCTAGTTACACAAAATAATTTACTTGTTCTAACAGTTTTCCATTTATACTAAGCTGACAATCATTTCCTGATCCCTCCTTATCAAAAATCTATCAACTTATTTTTGGAGACACACACAGATCCATTCTGCACATTCATACAAGTTAATCCATTCTGCAAGTTGCTTTCATTCGCAGCTATATGGTTTAAGCTTTAGATATCAGTACTCTCTCATTTATATTGTCTATTTGTATAGCTACCGCGCCCTAACAAGCATCCCTAATACACTTACCCATAAATACATTAAACAGACATGGAGACATAGATAAACCATTTTAACAACTTGTTTGATTCTTTAAATTGATGAATGGCACCTTGACACTGGAATCGAACCCTGGACCCCTGGCTAAGTACGTCACTGTTCTAACCAATGAGATTTTCAAGAGTCTTCACCGTGCCCAGGGTTCATCATGAGCTATCAGATAAGTATATTATCTTTCTTAAGATAAAAAAATGACACCTGGACTTGAGAATCAAACCTGGGACCTTTGGCTTAGTACGGCAATGATCTGACAACTGAGCTATCCAGGAATCGTCCTGTGCCTAGGGTCATTCCTCACTCATATTATAAGGCAGAGTCTATGATGAACGTGCGGAAATCGTCGGCTACAAATGTGTGATTTTATTTAAGATCACGAGATATCAGATAACGCAGCCACTTTCGACTCGGTAGTAGTCTTATTGCTGCAAATTGTACAATTATTATAACTGTACGGGACTGCATATTTAAGAATCAAATAGCCAAAGATATAATTTATGCTTTTAGTGAGGATTTATCCATCTAGGAAACGTATTCTGAAAATTTAAAAATGACACATGGACACGTGAATCGAACTTGGGACCTTTGGATTAGTACGCTAATGCTCTACCAACTGAGCTATCCAGAAATCTTCCCGTGCCCAGAGTCATTCTTCAGTCATATTTTATCTTAGTCGACGATTTCCTCACGTCCATCATAGACTCTGCCTTAAAATACGACACGACCCATTTCTCGTAGTGCAACTTGTCATGACAGTTGCCTCTATGATAGAGTTTGTAAGTTTGTTAACCTATAAGTGGGTTTATTACACAGTTTAGGTGGGTTAAAATTACGCAAAAAAGGATGGGGAATCAAATTTTAATTCAAAAGTGTGAATGGATAAACCAATAGGTTCGAGGTAATTAGAAAACTAGATATTTTTGTGCCTTTGGATAGGTGAGTGCGGCATGGCGCTACGAACTGGTCTAAAATTCAAAAGTTAATTTTAATAGCCGATTCATTTTTGGAGTTAGAATATCTTGCTCCTGGAACCACAAAAAGGCTTGTTTTGCAGAAGACATATTTTCGGGATAGATAAAATGGAATAATTTATGAATATCATTGATCACGAAAAATATCTGAGAGTTTTTCAACGACACCTTCCCTTCGTTCTGTGCAAAGACTCATTCGATGTCAAGTTTCAGTAATATATCAATTAATAAGTATAGTTATTTTGCTCACACAGGCTGATGTCCATGTTGGGTGACATGGAAAATTTCACGTCTGAGCATTTTTAGGATCTTTTCAAGCAGGCGTTGCCCTCTTAAGCTATTGAGATTCTCGAAATGATCAATAGAGATTTTCGTGAATCCTCAAAGAATAATATGTTGTTAAATCCTACTAATACAATTGCTTACAAGATCTTTTAAATTTCTGTCTGGATCTTAAATTGAGGTCTTATGTGTACTTTCACTCCATAATATAAAATATCCTTTTTTAATAATTTTGATGTGGAACTTTGCTTCGATATGTCTCAAAATGTAATATGATAGCTAGAAAAATGCAAAATTAATTTAAATGTCATATGCGCTGTTCTACCACCTTTTGACAAAGTAGTGGCTATATCTGATGAAGCCACTGCAAAGGTCATCGATCAAACCCGAGCTTAGCCAAGAATATTTTAATTAAAAAAAGGGGTTTTATTTACCTTCAGGCTCACTTTTCCTACAAGATCTCGATATCTCTATAAATCTTTTATGTCTCCGTCCAGTTGCTCTGTGTTCATTAGAGGCCTGTTTGTATTTATAATTTGTATTAGAATTGGCCGGCAATTTATCGTCTCTCTCAAACCTATAGAGTTATTAAAATTTAAAAAAGCTTCAGGTCTACTATAAATTTCCTTTAAAAGAGTAATATTTTTAAAAACTTTCCGCTTGAGGAGCATTTCAAATACTTATAGAGCATCTCATCAAATCTTCAACATTAACTGGGGTGTGGAGGTGACCTGGTGGTCTAGGGTTAAGGTGTCAGACTTCTGTGCTGAGGGTCCGGGGCTTAATCCTCGGTCCCGGCACAGATTTATCTGATTGCCAAACCATTCCTTCACCTCTGACAAGATGTGTATTAATCTCAATTTGTGAATGTGAGGAATGCCAGTCCTCTACCGTGGTTCGGATTCCACGTTGAACTGTAGGTCCTCCATATCATCTCACAATCACCCTACCATTGCAGTAAGGTATAAGTGATACTTTAAGGACCTTGGCATCTCAGGGGAGGGAGCGGCAAAGGGGTTATACCTCCTTAAGCATGATGATACTCAAAGGACCGAGGTATCTCAGAGGAGCGAGGGGATGTATAGTTTTTTCTTATACCCTCCTTTAGCATGTATGCGGTTTTCAGGACAGTGGTATCTCCGAGGTGTGTGTGTGTAGAGGGTTATCGATCGAGGGTGGCGGCGTGGGATGGTTCGGTGGGGTTGGGGGGGATGAATTGGAAGGGGCCCGCGACTCGCGCGCGCGGATTTGCACAGGGGGGATGAGGAGAGGGTTGGGTGTTTTCAAGGATACCCTTCCTCTACCTCTGTGATCTTAATAGGATGCACACATTTAATCAGCTCCTTTCAAGTATTGCCTTTCTCTCTCTTTCATATTTCTTGCGGGGAAGTAAGCTTAGGAGCTTAGGAAGTAAGGTTAAATAGTATAGCTTATTTTAATGTGTATATTCTTAAGATTATAAAATACATATACATCTCCCATACAGTGATTATTATAAAATCGCTTTTTCTCAGAATATAGTCTTAAAAGAATACCCTCCTAACTCTAAGAATTACTTTCTTTCTCTCTCTCTCTTTCATCTTTCTTGAAGGCATAATGTACTTTGGAATTAAGGTTAAATAAATAGTATAGCTTGTTTTTAAGGTGTGTATTCTTAATATTACAACGACACATATATATATTCTGTACAATGATTATAAAAAATATCTTTTCTCTCAAAATATACAGTCTTTCAGTCAATACATAAGCTCCACCGTCATCGTCTATGAATACATATATTTCTTACAATTATTATAGTCTTCAGTCAACATATACGCTTCACCGTCATCTTCTAACAATACATACATATCTTGAGCACAATGATTATAAAATCTTTCTCTCTTGGTAAACACATACGCTTTACCGTCATCGTCAAGATAAAACTCGCGCCAAAGATGGACTCAGACTAACACGATGATGTAGAGTCTGCACACGCACTTTACCACTTGAATAACTCGTACGTGTCATCGCCTAGATATATCAGACCTCGCTGTGAGGCGTTAAAAAGGTTCCTATTCCTCGCACCAAAGTTTTTACCTGGAAGACGGACTCTTCCCACATAGTCTAGCGCGATAATGTTCGGCTCATCCTCCGCTTCACTAACCTCTTCATCTCCTTCTAGTTGACGAACGTTGTATTCCTCGCGCTCTATCTGATCCAACGCCGTGCACAAAGCGTCTTCCTCCTGAAGAATCTCCGGCCCGTCCCCTTCCTTGAGATTGTATATGGGACATAATGTAGAACAGCTCTTGATAGACTGACTCGCTTCCCACATACCGGGATTATGACAACCGAGCCAGTGTATGGAGGAATCGCAGCGCTCGCTGTAGCCCTTGTCAGCCTCCGCAATGTAATATTTTAAGCTGCCGTTTGAGATCTTAATATCGCTCATATTCTCCAGACGGTAACCCAACTGTCTAAACATATCGAATGTGATGCGTCTCTCTGCTCGCGCACGCCTTTATACGCTCGGGATGGAGGGGAGAAAAAAAACCTGTTGGTGGAGTGGTTCACCCTCCCCTTCTACACTATATCCTTCGCATCGATCCACGAATTGTACGTGGAGTCAAACCCTAACCATTTAACGTATACTCTATCTCCGGAACGTCTAATTATCTTCTCTACAAGGTAAACATCCGGAAACAAAGTCTTTCTGAGTTCCTTGTCGTAAAATCCTCCCGTGATAGGCTTACCTTTCATATCTTTAAGTAGAAAGGTTCTGGGATTAGTCTCGACGACGTTACGTATTTTAAACAGTTCGGTTGACCAGTTTGCGGTATAACCCTTTTCGAAAACGTCCTTATACTTACTGATACAGACTATATCACCTACTTTAAAAATTTTAGGTGTGGAATCTGAGATCTTGGGACGTTTATAGACTGTATGTAAAAGTCTGTCGTCCTTGACGTCTATAGGCTTCATCTTTATGGTCGAGTGTATCGTTCGGTTGTATTCGTCCAGTAATGAATCGATCATATCGATCCATCGATACGATCCTTTAGCCGTGAACCTCCTCCACATCATGTTCTTGAGGGTACGATTAAATCGTTCCACGACACTAGCTTTGACGTTGCTGAAGGTGGAATAGTGATTGATCCTCTTTCTTGCCATGAGTGTTTTGAATTCTGCGTTGTAATACTCTGTTCCATTATCCGTTTGGAGATGACGTACGGGAGGTAAACCTTTGTCAGTCACCTTGTCAAGGAGGAGAGCCATTGCGGCACTGACATTCTTCCCAGACTTAGTCTTGACAGGTGTAGCCCAAGCTTTTTTGGAATACACGTCGATGATAGTGAGAAGATACTTGAATCCCTTATTTGCACTGCAGTAGGGTATCATCTCCACCAGATCGGCCTGAAGGAGTTCGTTCAACCCTCGTACGCTAACATGTCTTCGAGGAAACCGTCGTCTCGCAGGACGATGAGGTTCACGGGCAATCTCCCACTTGACGGTAGACATGATTATGATATAAATATGGATGAGGTTAATGTCTTTATACGATGATTCCGGCCTCTCGTAATTCCTCAATGATAGAAACGACCTCATTCTAGTGTGCTGAATGACCCGCCCCGGTCGATGCATGCAAGAGTCGTAATCGATCGACCAGTTCGTTGGGATCGTCCCAATAGGTATAATCGATCCCTCGTCCTGTCTCCATCTTGTATAAACCGTCACCCTCGAGTTCCTCCTCGAACATAGGTTTGATGATTAACGAATACTTTGATCCTGCGCGTATCTTGATACGCGCATACGGGTCGTTTCTCAACCGATGCGCGTTTGTTTCTTCGAGCATGGACTTCTATACATTCAGATCCTCCTTATTATAATGCGTGGGTGCTTTTCTGAAAAGTAATTCTAATAGCCCTCGGGTATACGGTACTGCCATATTGTTAAGAAGTACTGTACCATCACTCTCGTCAAATACGATAGGGGTATCTCCAAGCTTGGTCGAGCTACCTTCATGACGGACTCCGTAGGTCTTATCAGAATGCGCTTGAGACGAATAAAGATAAGTCTCCAATAGATGTCTGTTCTGCAATCTCTCAGGTGAGACTTCCACCTCCTCTTTCAGTTCGGGTTCGGCGAGCGCCTTCGCCATCTTGCTTAGAGGATCCGTGATAGGTTTGAAGGTTTCCTTCGCTAAGTACTCGGACTCATGTCGAGCATCGCGTAGTTGCTTATACTTTCGTTTAATAATCTTACTCGCTCTAATAATATCTTCCGTGACCTTCATTGACATGATGCAAGATGCGAGTGTCTCTTACGATGAAGAAACGGTTCATTATATCTAAACGTAAGTAAAACCTAATTCGACGTGTAAAATCTGAGGTGTCGTTGAGCGTTTTTCTAGCATGAAAGATATATAGTCATCTTTGGACACCTCGAAAGGAGTGCCGTTGATAGGTTTAAGATTCAACAAGCAAATAATACCTTTCAAATTCATAACCATCGTTGAAACGATCCCCGCCCTCTTGAACTTATAACCGCGTTCGCCCGTTAGAGCCAATTCGAAATGTCTTGCATCCTTCCTCGTAGGTTTTGAATCTAAGTAGATGTAGATGAAACCGCGACTAGTCATAGAGTCTACATAAGCTTTAGGTGCTGCGTCTGAAGGTAATGAGGGCATACCTATGTTTTTCAAAACTAAGCCGTTCGTATCGTAAAACTGATCGGCAACTTTCACCTTTACGGATAGTATACCTCTCACCATAATATCGTCCAATTCAGTGTAAACTTTTTGTTGTATAGCGAAAGACTCCTCTAACCTTAACAACTTTGGACCTAAGGCGTCAAGCACCGTTTTATTCTCGTCGAGACGATCCTCATGACGACGAGACAGCTTCCACACCTCCTCTATCCCTTGGCGGCTACTCTTCTCAAAGTTGGTGTATTTTATTCGATCCTTATCTGAACTCTCAATCAATGAGTCCATCTGCCCTTTGATAGCGTCCTTGGCCGCACTGAGAGCGAGTATCTGCTCGTTACTATGTCTCGCGTCCATTCTATAGACGTAAGACTTGTTACAGACATCCTTAAATGCGATGGGCGTCTCGACGTTGACAATCCTCTTCGATCTAGCATCGTAATACCCTTGAGAGTTTAGAGTCAGATTTCCTTCCGTCTCAACGAGAGATCTATACTTGTAGAGACTATGACCGAATTTAGATATGGATGACATGATGTCTTATCGCGTACTGAGTATGCGTTCATTTCAATCATGGAAGATAAAGGTATCGAAGCCGTAGCGATAACGTCCTTTATCAATCTCATGATCTTTGCTTAACACTAGAAAATCGTACTTGTGCTTTTTCCAACACAGAGAGCACACCTCCTTAAAATTTTGGAACGTCATATCCGTATTCACGTGATCGTCATAGACGTGTCTCAAGTTCGTATCATCCATCCTGAAAAGGATGAGAAGATTGACGTTATCTCTCAACATCTGTTTTGGGATGCGCGAGTACGTCTGACAAAGATAGAAACAGTCTATAGCCTTATGTCTCCCCATACTGAAATAAGCCTGTATGTTAAACTTTTTATCGCAATCAACGTCGTCAAGAATGAATACAGAGTCAGGTTTAGCCTTGGATGGCGGGATAATTTCTGCGTTGTCAGAATAAGGGAAATAGCCCATGCCTTCAACGAGGGAGAGAACCTTTGATAAACGTTGATACTTGGGCTGGTATAACGATTTAGAGTAAACGTACACGTTCTTGAATCGTAGACCATTAGGTTCCTTCAACAGACTGATCATAGCGTTGGTTTTACCATAGTTCGAAGGTCCACATATGATGCAACGGATAGTATCAGGTAATAGCGTACCGTGTCTCTGAGGTAAGGCTCTACCCACATCGTGATTGTTGTTGCGTACAGTTAAAGAGTCTGTCTATTTATCGAGCCGCATGTCGACTAGTTCAACAATATAATGTACGCGCCTATATAAATACGAATCAGTACGTGTGATGAAGCGAAAAGGGGAGGAGGATTGTTGGATAAGATAATCAATAATCTGCCGTTCGAGGTGCATATACCTGGATACCAGTACTGCGGACCAGGAACAAAGTTGGAAAAACGATTGAAACGAGGTGATCCTGGAATAAACGAGTTAGATCGTTACTGTAAAGAACACGATATCGCCTACTCCAAAGTAGAAGATCTTGCGGGACGTCATACCGCAGATCGTGAACTTACCGAGAAATCGTGGAAAAGATTGCTCGCACCTGACTCCAAATTGAGTGAGAAAGCTGCCGCGTGGGCTGTTGCCAACACGATGAAAGCTAAAGTTAAGATGGGATCCGGTCTGAATAAAAAAGGCCGCCGTCGTCAACGGGGTGCTAAAAACGACGTGCTACTACTACTCGTCAGAAGAAGAAGGGTGGGATCCTACCTATACTACCTTTTATCGCCGCGCTTGGAGCCGTCGCTGGAGGAACCGCGTGAATCACGAAGGCTGTACAAAGTGCGAAAGCGAATACGAAACAATTGAACGAGGCTCAGAGACATAATCGTACGCTCGAGGCTATCGCCATGGGGAAAGGGATGTATCTACAACCTTATTCGAAAAAATGACTACCTAAACGTGCCCTTACTGAAACGGATCTGCGTAAGTACGCTAGCGATTTAAAAATCCCCTTCTTTAGAGGGGTATTTGCGAGGGACGCTTTACCTAAAGGTCCACCTTGGAAGAAAGAGAGCGCCATCATCAATCTCGATAAAGATAGCGGTAAGGGTACTCATTGGGTGGCGTATAAGAAAAATGGTGAGCAGGCGGAATACTTTGACAGTTTCGGTGATCTAAGGCCTCCGCTAGAACTAGTACGATATCTCAGAGGAATACCTATCGCCTATAATCATACAAGGTATCAAGAGTACGGAACCTTTTTTTGCGGCCATCTTTGTCTAGATTTCCTTAAATACTCGCGCTAACGTCCGATCTTAGTAAACATGTCTATGACGCTTACATTGACGGGTCAGAGTTCGAACCTGACAGATAATTAATTCCCACATATCCTGCTCGGAGAAGAGAATCGTGAAGAAGAATGTTCATTGGACTGATTAATCTGGCAACGTTCAATTCCATACCGAAGATCGATGAACGTAATAATAAATTTTATTGTGACGGTAAAGAGTATACCGTCCCTCCGGGTACCTATGAACTTGAAGCGTTAGACCGATTCTTGAGACGAGAAGTCTCGAGTAGCGTGAAGTTCTCGATCATCGGTGACCCTAGCACTTTAAAGAGTCATATCACATGCAATAGGATGATTGACTTTACCCGACCTGTTACGTTCGCATCCCTTCTGGGGTCGACTCCGTAATTCTTCCTGCGGGGAAGACGTACATATCTACCAACACCGTGAATATCCTTCACGTGAACGTAATCCACGTAGAATGCAGTCTCGCTAGCGGAGCCTACGTCAACGGAGAACCGAGTCATACCTTGCACGAGTTCAGTATGACCGTCCCGCCAGGCTATAAGATAGTGGAAGCGCCGAACAATATCATTTACCTTCCGGTAACGAAACGAGTAATAGAGTCTATCGCGGTACAACTTGTCGACGAACGAGGGGATATCGTCAACTTTAGAGACGAGAAAATATCGCTACGCCTGCATCTGAAACGAGTCAGTAGAGATGGGGCTCGTACTAGATAAAACGAGACGACGTCGTCTTCCTCGAAACATTGAGAGAAGAACAGTGAAAGCGTTAACACCTGCAAAAAAACTCTATTTAAGACGTCTAGGTTACTCGTTACGAAAATAATGGATGATGCCGTGGATATTCTGAACATTGGAGACCCTGCCGCTTTCGAAACGGCCTTGACCAGTTTCCAGTATCATTCTTACGCCTCGTATATTCCCGGACCGTTAGCCAACGGGAACGAGCTGAGGATATCTATCCAACAAGAAGGACTGTACACGTTACCCCACCGTTCTCTCCTACATATCAAAGGACGACTACTTCTGAATACGGGGGAACCCGGAAGTACTTCTAAGATTGTTAATAACGGAATTCTCCATCTATTCTCAAGAATCGCCTATGAGATCAATGGTGTATAGATTGATCAATCGAGAGATGTGGGCATTTCTACTCAGCTTAAAAACTATCTATCTACAGACTACCTTCGAGATTTCCAATATGGCGAATCCAGCATATATCGGCATATCGAAGTAGATCTCTTGCGGTTCCATCTTAATGAGGACCAGGTTTTCCGACACGATCGTACGGTTCTTAAAGTTTGGGCTGGCTATTAGGTTACCCGCTCCAAATTTCCCTCCCCAACTGGTAGCGATCTTTATCGTACGGAAGGCCCTCTTGTTGGATATAAGGAGGCCGAATGCGGCATTGTTCCTCAGTTTGAAAAACATGTTTTCAAACTGATTACACGCTTTACTCCTCATCTCCGCGTTCAGCGTAATATACGGAGCCATCCATGGCGATTGCTTGAAACTGAGAACTCTGTGGACTCTTGTCAGTTTCTATCCATTCGCCAAACATATCTTTAAATGACGGTAGTGAATAACGTACCCAGTTTTATCGGCTAAAGTCGTTAACAATTTCTCATGTTTCCCTATGGGTGAAATCCCTTTCTCAGGACAGAATGGCAAGTCAGAATGAGCATCGTGTACATCTCTAGGATATTCAAGATCTACCTGCAATATATACCCTGTCTCAGCATCGTCCTCTACCTTTCGCACATCCAATCGTCCGATTTCATCATCATCGAGCCACCTGAACACTTCATAGGGTAGTGAGGACAACATGCTAAATGAATAGAGTCCATTCACGTCTAGATAAACGAGGTAGGACTCAGGCTTGGAACGGTCTAATGACTCCATATACCGATTATTCACCACAGAGTGACGATTAGCCACAAAACATACCCCTCCTCGGATAGCTCCCTCAATGAATTGATGTATGTCGACATCATCGATTAATTCGAGCCGTACCCTGGTTATTCTCAATAGAGCCTGGTACGCAAGACTAGGAGCCGTAAGGGACCATCCGGGATCGAGTCTATACGTCCTCATGCAGAGATCACGAAAGTTCTCAAAGACGTCAGCCAGTAGCGTCACGTCTGTATAAAGGTAGAGGTTCGAGTAGTCCCAGAGAGTTTTTACATTCGAACAGTCTCCAAACCTCACATGCATGATCATAGTCTTCCTGAGAGATATGATTATCCGTGAGTGCGTTGTAAAATTTATCTTTGCTCGGTAGCTGAGTCTCGTCCAGTCGCTCGAATGAATCTATATAGTCGTAGGGAAACACCCCTTTACGAGTGACCAGTTTGAACCGTTCATCCTCAGGATGACACTTACGGGTGATTTTAAGCTGGTCAGGTCCGAGGTAAGATACGCATTTCTCTAGGGACGTACATAGAACGCTGAAACTGTCTATAATTTTAATCGTGATCCCTCGAAACCCATGCCGAATATATTTCATGATCACTTTGAATCTCACCATATTCTCTCCGATAACCTTGACTTTTCCCGGATTGACAATAACTCTCTCTCCAGTGAATGGATCGGTCTCTCTACGTTCAACAAGCGATTCAAGAAGGAAAAAATTGTCGTAGCAACGAGCGTTATGGATTACTACGCTCAGGTTGTTCGGGTTCTTGTAATTAATATTGCATCCCGCATGACTACTTCCACGATAATGTCCCGTCAAGTGGCAATGATCCATAACACGAATATCATTATTTTCGTAAGGTTTTTCACATATATGGCAATGAGAGGCCGTATTATGAGCATTTATTTGAGCAGGTGTTAGAGGCGTCATCGGAACGATAGTACTATAGTAGTCTAGAACGCGCTTTGCAGTATCTACGAGCGCCTCAACGAATTGATCTGTACAATCTCCTCCCGTGAAGCAGCGGTACTCGGATAGACTATCGTCGAAATTACATTTAGTGTACATACCTACGGAATAAGCGACATGGCGCTGTACGTTCTCAGTATAAGAAAATTTCGTGTCGTGATCGCACGTCTCTATCGGCACGAGTAAGCTCTCCAGGTCCGTATATACGATAAATCCTGTTTTCTCCTGCTGTTTATACTGCGAGAACGTGAGGAATTTATCGTCTCCTTGAGGGAATGTACTCCTTACCGCACCAAATTTTATGCACGTATCTTTATGCTTTGCAAGTTTGTTTTCGGACAGAAAAGCAGTCAGACATCGATCGCAAAAGTACCTACGTCCTCTCTTAGATGTTAACGTTAGTTGTGGGTTTATCAACCGAGATAGATTTTTGATTCCGCTGAAATGATAAGTTTCCGTTCCATTCACTCTTATCATGAATAAATGAACATGCCTGGCGCGTTCCTTAGCACTGACGTGTACAGGAACAATCACTAGTGTTTTAGACTTGTCATCCGTGTCAATATAAGTGTCACTTCCATCGTGTTTCACGCTGTACACATTAAAAGATATATCGTTAAGCCTTTCAAAGCGTTCGATATACCTCATTTCAAACGGGAGTGGGATTCCATCAAGTTTCAGCACGTCTCGAAAATTAGGATAGGACGTCAAACGTTGCGGTCTTCCCGTAGGTTCAAAGAGGCAGGTCAATACAGAAACGGGGAAGCAAAGCCCTTCTTCGGATTGTACATTTATCAACGCTCTACGTTTGGCTATAATTTCAGGGAGTTAAACCCGAGCCCCAATTGAGAAAGCTGAGTTTTTCGAGATATTGATTCTCATTTCCAACGTGCCATCATATATCCATCCCGAGTCTCTAGAGACGAAAGCCTCAATCTGAGCAAGAAATGGGAAAATCACTTTATTTTCGTATATCTCCTCCAAGATTGTTGGAACAAATATATCACATAGCGTCGAGTTGAAATAACCTTTCTCAATTCTACCTTCGGTATGATGTCTAAACTCGCAGATGAGGCTGCAATTTACCTTTATCGAGCTATTTGCTACTGATTCTTCTACCGTCTTTACGTAAATATCCCCGCACGCAACGAGAAACTGAACAGGATCCTTATAGGGTAGTTCATTGGTAATAGAGTACGTCTTTATGCGTCGGATGTACGCCTGGTCAATAAGTTTGATAGAGAGTCCTAGCGGTTCCAGGTAAAGTCCAAACTGTGTAAATCCTATACCTAGGTTTTGCGACAGGGCTATAAGTCTTTGTATCTGTGCTTCTATATCGTCCTGTCCCAGTATCAGAACGCTCGAGGTCTTGATCTGTCCAGGTATATGTTCTATGTAAGCATTAAATACCTCCCCATCACGTCGAGCGATATCATGTCGTAGGTATTTAATTAACAGATGCTCATTAGAGCTTAATTCATCGAGGGTATACACCTTATTCCCGTTAGTCTGCCGGGTTACGATGATAAGATATGACAGGCTAGCTCGTTTTGCTAGAGGTCCCGACATGATTCTAAGGTCGCGCTATGCTCTGCAGACATCTAAAAAACTACCCTCCACGCGGCATCTAAAAAACTACCCTCCACGCATTCATTTCTTCATTTCTGTACAGCTTGCTCAAGTATCTCATCGAGTGACTCCGATACAGCTATAAAACAGAAGCGCATAGTTAGATTACAGATACCAGTTCATGAAGCTATGGTATAGAGATATTGAAGTAATAAAAAGGTGCTATTATCTTGGCTCGCGTCAATTCAAATATTGTAGAGGTGTTTGAACCATAAATTTTGATACAAGAGAAAAAATTATTAATCTTATTTTTAGTGTTTGATTCATATTTGACTCCTATAAAGTGACTTTTTTTTAAAAAAAAAAGCGTTAGTATTTTAACATGTACACAATTAAAATATTATAGAGATGTTTGAAGCATAAAGCTTTTGATACAAGAGAAATATAAATAATCTAATTTTAGGATAACTTTTTTAAATATTAGTAAGCGGGCAGTACAAATATTGTAGAGAAGTTTAAACCATAAAGCTTTACAACCTTTTTAAAATAATTAAGACACGTATCCATGCACACACACACACACACCCACACACACACGCGCACGTTGTATAATCAAGCAAATTTGAATTATTTAAAATAGTTGGGTTAGCTATGTACACTTATCCTCTTAAGTACAAGAGAAAAATAATTAATCATATTTTTAACATTTAACTCGTATTTGACTCCCATACAGTGAATTTTTTAAAACGCTAGTATCTTGGCATACAATTCAAATATTGTAGAGGTGTTTGAACCATAAAGATTTGGATACAGTAGAAAAAATAATTGATCGAATTTTGTGATAAAATTTTTTCTGAATATTAGCTCTCGAGCAATTCAAATATTGTATAGAAGTTTAAATCTTAAAGCTTTATAATATTTAGTTTGTATATGGTATAATTCTTTTAAATCATTAAGACTGGTAAACAATATAAGATAATTTAAAAAAAAATAAGATTAGGTTTTAAAAAACTATACATTTTTGAATAATTTGTTTGTAAATTAAGAGCAGTAAAACGACACAAGAAAATATTACGTAAGTTCGCTTCCACACACGCACACACACACACATGTTATATAACCAAGAATATTTGAATATACGCTTACCTTCAAAGGCCACGAGGGCCGTCTTGCTAAGCTTGGAGATGCCCTTGTATACAAGCAGCAACTCCGCCTTGGCGATGTCTTCTACCTGCGCGTCAGTAAGCAGCGAGAAACGGTTAGGCCGCCACACATTGTACTTCCCGTCCAAAACCGTGAGGACTCGCCGACCGAAGCGAGTGTTCAACACTTTTATACTTGTTATGCGGTAACCGCGACAAACCTCTAAATCTGTTAGCTTTCTCGGTATGATCTCGCTAGATCCTACCGTGCTTAACAGGATGGCTGCGTATTCGCTAGACATGGCTATTGACAATCTTTAGATTGTAGATGGAAGCTAATGATTTTACCTAGAGGGGTTAAGTCTATATATAGGGACGCGATGATTCCTAGCCACGCCCTCCTTCCCCTACTATGTGTGTGACTCAGAATGAGTCAGATTATCATGTGTGTGTGTGTGTGTGAAATCGTAATATTCTCCGAGTGAAGTATAATGACTTGGAAACGTCATAGCTCATCTCACCCAAATGTCCACGTGATGCGCGTGCGCCATCTGCGTGCGAACCAATTCAGTCATAAGAGGGTTGTTTCAACGATGTGATTAAATGTATACTTTATTTTAGCGGAGAATAGAGACTCTGAATGAGTCAGATTATCGTATGTGTGTGTGTGTGTATGTGTGTGTGTTTGAAATCGTAATATTCTCCGAGTGAAGTATAATGACTTGAAAACGTCATAGCTCATCTCACCCAAATGTCCCCGTGATGCACGTGCGCCATCTGCGTGTGAACCAATTCAGCCATAACAGGGTTGTTTCGACGATGTGATTAAATGTATACTTTATTTTAGTGGAGAATAGAGAAGATATCCTTTTAAGATTATAACAGTCTCATAACTCATCAATAATGCCTGCATCGTAAATTCACACATGTCCTAAAGATTATTACCGCTCGGTATTATCCAAAATCAATGATGCCTGTGTCGTTCCCCCTCAAGACCGTGGGACATCTCTGAATGAAGTATAATGACTCGGAAACGTCATAGTTCATCTCACACAGATCTCCATGCGAAGCACGTGTCCCATCTGCGTGCGAACCAATTCAGCTGTGGCAGGGTTATTTAGACGATACGAATAAATGTATACATTCTTTTAACATAGAAGGGAGGAGATATCCTTTTAAGATTATTACAGTCCCTGAACCCATCTGTTAGCCTCCAAGATTAACGAAGGCCTGAGTTGTAAATTCAAACATGTTCTAAAGATAATTACCGCTCGGTATTATCCAGAATCAATGACGCCTGTATCAAGATCGAGGGACACCCACCGGTATTAAGGATTGAATAAAACACCATGTGCGTGCGAGAGAAAAAGAGTGCCGATTATTACAGTCCTAGAAGTCAATAACGCATGTGTCACATAAATATCCCTCCCCCCTAAGTTTACATACACACATGTACTAAAGATTATTACCAGCCGGTTTCATCCAGGATCAATAAAACTTGTGTCAAGAGAGTCGTTCACCAACACGATTAAAACTGGGGAGTGGAGGGACACCATGCACGTGCAAGAGAAAAAGAGAACATCCCCAAATGTCATTAACTTTATCCCATACAATTTCAATGAAGCATTGTTTACTCTTGCATGATTGCAATGAATGCTCAGAAACACATCTGACAACCTCCAGGATAAATGACGCGCGAATAAATATATCCCCATCACGCGTATTCAACACCCGAGCGCCCATCCCCTCCCCATTTGAGCACATCCACGCGCGAGTCGCAGGCCCATCCAATTCATCCCCCCCAACCCCACCGAACCATCCCACGCCACCACCCTCGATCGATAACCCTCTACACACACACTCTCGGAGATACCACTGTCCTGAAAACCGCATACATGCTAAAGGAGGGTATAAGAAAAAACTATACATCCCCTCGCTCCTCTGAGATACCTCGGTCCTTTGAGTATCATCATGCTTAAGGAGGTATAACCCCTTGGCCGCTCCCTCCCCTGAGATGCCACGGTCCTTAAAGTATCACTTATACCTTACTCATTGCACATTAGCGTAAGTGCGTATAACCCGAACGGGTAGTAAGACACGGTGCTAATAATAATAATAATAATAATAATAATAATAATAATAATAATAATAATAATAATAATAATAATAATAATAATAATAATAACTGGGGGGTGGAGGGATGAAAAGTTTTTAAAAAACCTATTATTTCCCCTAAACCTCTTTCTCACACAAATAATGTTCCACTTCACTTTTTGAAATAATTTCTTATTTCTCAGAAGTCTTAAATAATGTCTTAAATTTAATTTTGGAACCCTCCCAAAATTTAATTCGCCATAGGCCTTTGAGTCACAATGTAGCCAGCCAAGTTAAGACTGCTACCTTTTAAAAATTGAGTGTACACTCCGTCGAGATTGTAAGGTAGCAACTTTATGGCTCAGCTCGTGACGTATGCTATACCTCCACACATGACTGCAGAATAGTTTGCCCAGCTACGTTGAAGGCCAGATTTAGAGAAAGCCTTAAGTCCTTAAACTATTTTTTGCCTGTCTGGAAGGAGTGTTGGAGGATGGGATATGTATTTTTGCGATGTCCAAATGGTTTGATATATTAAATAAATTTTACTTTTTTGTTTCCTTCCCAATAAAATCAATTATTCCTTTCATAATTGGTTAATTAATTATGTTTTGTCTCATTAATATATGGCTGGATTTTTTTTAACTGTTAAAGATTTAGCCAAGCCACACATTATTTTGGCAGCAGTGCTACCCACATTTATTGGTTTTACATGGAACCTTAAGCAAAGTCTCCCTCTTTTCAGAATCTTTATTACTGTGAATAGCTAATTATGAATTTATTAATGATTTATTATTATATTCCACACATGTAAAGCAAATAACATATTAACTATAAAAGATTTTTACTTTATTTGTAAGAAGCTGAGTTTAAGAAACTTAGATAATTTAAGGGCACCAAACCGGATTTAAAAAAAAATTATGTTATTTCCGGGTGGACATAAAATATATATTTGATAAATTCTTATCAATGGGACATATTGTAGTTATAAAAGTTAATTTATTTGTTTCTTAAACGTTTATATGACTGTCTATAACTTTGTGGGACCATTGTTCAATTCCTACCTTATTTACTGTTACCATAACGGCCAAAATATAACTATTGGTAAAAAAATTTGATAAATACTTTGATTGAGAAAATTAGTAGTTTAACAAGATTTACGTTGGTGATCATTTTCTATTAAATTAAGTGTATAATGTTAATTGTGTTTGTTTTTTGTCAAACTGTTTGTTTAATACTAAATCAATTCTGGAAATCCAAACATTAAAACTGGCCATATCTTAGACAATTATTAATATAAGAGTAAGGAGATTTACATAATTGAAAAGCAAGGAGAAATATTGTATTTGGTTTACGAGCTTAAAAACACTTTACATGATATCTCTGCTTTTTTAAGGTTTGGAAAGTAAATATCTTTAAGTAAAAATATATTGTAATTCTGCAGTGTTTTTAAGAATGTCTGTCTGTTGGCAAAGATACCTGTATTTTCATAGCCGATTGCAGTGCATTTATTTATATTCATTAGGATGTCTGCTAAGGGAGGATCTCGCATACATACAGTCAGGGTTTGAGTCTCCGTTAAAGATATGGCTGGATTTATTTATATCTCTTAAACCAATTAACCGACAGCGGTGCGGTTTTTACTTTTATACTGGACCAATATCCAGGTAGGTTTTAGCATTATTTGTGTATAATAAGGTGTTTTGGTGTGAGTCCCGGTGAAGGGCCAGCCGATTGTTTGTATATATTTATGGAACTACATAATTACTGTGGTGTAATTTTTATTATTCTGTAGAGTATTTATCCAGGCCTTTTTAGTGTAATAATTATAATCTGGTGTTTTGATGTGAGTCCCGGTGAAGTGTCAGCTGGATATTTGTATATATATATATATATATATATATATATATATATATATTTGTATATATATATATATATATATATATATATATATATATTTGTGTATATATATATATATATATACAAATATCCATATACATATATATATATATGGAACCACTTAACCGATTGTGATGTATTTTTTCTTATTTGGTTGGATATTAATCCAAGCATGTTTTAACATGATAAATCATGTGTTTTGGAGTAAGTCCCGAAGAATTTACAACTGGATATTTTTTATGTTGCCTAATATTTATGGTTCATTTTCGCCCATTTTTGTGCAGTTATTTATATCTGAAGGAATTCCATTTATTCAATAATAAATTTTATATATCAATAAGATTGGGCTGAGAGTCCCTGGTGAAGTGGTGGCCTGACATGTGATGACGTAATTTGCTGGTTTGCAGCAAGGTGTAATAAACCATCCCGGTGGTAGCGGAGTAGGTTTGAAACCGAGATCCTAGTGGAAGTTGAAGGCGTGGCGTTGGAGTTTGTCTCCCGGTGATGTTCCGTTAGTCCTGAAAGTGAAAAGTTTGGCATTCACAATATTCTGAGGATGGTAGAAATATTTTTATTTGAATGATCGTATTTTTAAAACCAATTATATCTTTAGTAAGGACGTGGTTGTATCTTAGAAAAAATTTAATTTTTAAATGTTATTTATTTATATGTCATTTCTCTTTAGTTTTCTACGTGTTATAACTATCATTGCCAAACAAGAATCATAATATTATATCCACTTCACATCTGTTTATCGAAATTTTCAGAGATGGTAATGAAAAATAAAATATACTCTATTCAAAAAAAAAATTAAATAAATGTAGACAATTTATTCTATTTCAATTTTCCATGCTACAGCGAAAGGGATGACATAGCCCAGAAAAGATGTTAGAATATATTTATATATCAAACAAAATTTACAACCACGTCTTACTACCCTTCTGTGTTATAAGCATAATAATACGCGAGTGAGTTATGTTAAAGGAGATCGGATTAAATGTGGATGTAACCATATTAACATGGAGGAAAGGTTCGAAACAATTTAGGAATAAACACCCTCAATAGGCTCAGCTGAGATTATAGCCCTAAATCCACCATCATCAACAAACTGGCCTATAGTTGCTTAATAGATAAACACGTGAAATATGATTCGTTTATCAACTAATCGATTGTTTGCTTTTATATATTTTTTAACTTATAAAACATAAGAGTGCATCTATTTAGCCCAAAGGCTGGCTCCACTTGGCTGGACAGTATAAGCAGACCTTTGCCCTCAATATCCATTTTCCCAATCCCATACATTACAATTTAGTGGGCAAAAAAGTGTGTTCATTAGCTCAAGGACAAGTTTTATATAAAGGGGGTGGGAACAATTTACAAGGAAATTCTTATCACCACCCATATCCATCCCTGTTAGTAAAGATGTAAGGATTTATTGTTTTAGGCCTACATTAATTTCTATGTAGGGCTTTTCACGCTAAATTTGTTATTTAAAAAAAAATTTAATACTACGTTTAAACATTTTATAATAATCATTAGCTCATTACTGTGGCATAGAAAAATTTAAATGTGCTTATTCTTTTTTCAAAGAAGCAATATATTTATATGTAGTTTTAGATAATTCCGCATTATGTAGGTTCAGAACCAAATAATATATAAATATATATATTTATTTTTTATATATTATATATCTATTTAGTGCCACACCGCACCCATTCGGGTTTTACGCCTGTATGTTATTTACTCTAATTGGTTAATGTTAAGGAAGGCTGAATTTACAGGAAGTGTGCCTACACTTGCGTGAAGAGAGAGTTGAAAACAGTTTAGGAAAAACCCTCTAAGTGAACCCGGATATCCCCGTCATTGTCATTCCAGTCTATTGAGAGGGTAGCATCTTAGAACATGGGACCACCGAAACGATTGAATCATGTTATACGTATATAGTCTTCTTACTAAATGATATTTTTTAGTTTGTTTTGTTTGGCCTTCGAGTCAGTGCTTGCTGTCATAAGATGCTTACAGCAAACCAATCTTGCTCCGTGGTGTAATGGGCTAGCATGGCCTGCATTCACCAAACACACTATAGGCAACGTCCTCTCCAGCCATGCGTTTTGATAGTTTAGAGTGTAGCTATCAATTGTATGTTACAGGCTAGGCTTCCAGAGTCAAGGAGGTATTAGACAAGAGCATTTTTAGGAGGGTCAAAATAAGGAGTGGCGATAGAGGAGGATCTTTTTTGAAAAAGTGTGAGGAAGACAACCTATTAACTAGATTGAATGTCAAGTTAATTTAGTCTGTTTTGTCTGTGACAAGGTCAGTGCTCGAATCCTGATTGGGTTTAATGAGGCGGTATTTCTTAAGGTGTTTATCATGCTGTGTATTCCAGTTAATCATGGCGGATAGTACAAGGTTCGAATCTTGTGTTAAAAAGTGCGCACATGAAATGCATCATTATTTTGAAAATAATTGTTTATTAATTATTATTATTATTAATAGCACCACGTCTTACTACCCATCCGGATTATACGCACTTACGCTAATGTGTAATGGTAGGGTGACTGTGAGATGAAAAGGAGGAACTACAGTTTAACGTGGAATCCAAACCCCTGTGGAGGGCTGGCATTTCACACACTCACAAGTTGTGATTAATACACGTTTTGTCAGAGGTGAAGTAAAGGGTTTGGCAATCAGATAAATCTGTGCCGGGACCGAGGATTGTACCCCGGACCCCCAGCACAGATGTCCGTCACTTTACACCTAGACTGCCAGGTCACCAGGGATTATTAATCAAAATTAACTTTATTCTGGTTAATATCTGACACCACTCTCTCATCGTCGGTTTTTGTATATTTCTTCTACTTTCCTTGCAAATCACGTTTTTACACGAATTAAACATATTATTTTATTCTCTAAATGAGAAAATGTGGCATCGTATTTCGAACATTGATATATTAATAAAAGTGATTTAAGTGAGTAATATGGATAGTTTCTCTAAATAAACATATTTTTACCACGTTGTATGAATTTAGTTTTATTTGCGAGTCTAACTTTACTATAAAGTCCTTACTAATTATGTATCGTTCTTGGATACGATTCAAGGGAGAGGTTTAGGAAATTATGTTTGAACTTGAGTTGGATATAAAATATTATTTTTTTCAATGGGTTTGCCTTGTAACATTCCATGATCTACTGCTGGATGTGGTGTATGAGGCATTCGATCTTAGGCAAATTTGTATTTTTTTTTCACCATCGCGTCTCACCCCATCCCCCTATTCGGTTACAACCTTCTGAGAGTGATTTTGTTGAAATAATCCAAATATTGTATAAAATAGCTCTACAGAAGTAAAATTAAAACTGTTTTGGACACTTTGGGCAATAAAAATATTTGTTTGTGTAAAATTGTAATAATATATTTCTTAATTTTTTCAAATTTCTTTAACCGTCAGTTTGGCTAAGATTGTAACATGCCATCCTCATATCTAAAGTTCAGGTGTTCAAATCATGAGAGATCATTTTTTTTTAATTTATCAGACTGAAAAAAAACCTTCATTTTAAATTTTTTTATTAATCAGCTTATAATTTGTTTTAAAATTTTGCATAGATGTATATAAGGTATTTGAGCAGACATAGAATAGCACCAAATTGTTATTTAAAAATAATTTAATAAGGTAGTAAATTAAAATCAGTACATTAATTTTGAGATTTTGTATGTAGGTGATTATTTAAAAATTAAATTGTTGGGTCTATGTTATAAAAATGTACACATTTAAAAATAAGGCTAAGCAAGCTAATTGTTAGTTGCTTAGTAACAACATTTAGTTCATATTTACGTTTTAGAAATAGTTGCGAATATAAAATGATGTTTTACTGAATTCATATTATTAACAAATGATTTTTTATTCCGAAATTAAATTAAAACATCGTATTCTAGTTGGAATTGATCTATTAAATTTTTAAGATTCAGTCAAGCACGCTACCAAGTGAAATAAAGAACATATTAAATATTCTGAAAGTTTAACTCATACTTAAATAACCCGAGAAATTTTTGAGACAATAAACTTAGATGTAATCAAATGTAAGATGGTTTCCTAATAAAACCAAACAAACTGAATTACATGATAAACTCAATACAATAATAGTGTTTATTTTCAGTTACGCATCTTGTAAAATGGCGAATTGTGGCATCCCTTCACTTTAATCCTTTGGTACGTCAAGGTTTTACAATGTTCTCAGATTGAAAACTCATTCGCAAGCGAAACAATCCACACCGACTTACACGAGATTAGCAACCTGTATAAATTAGTTCTCTTTTGGTACAGCCTGCGATTAGCGAGATCATGAGTGGCGAGATTTTTTTTTTGCAAGTTGCAAAATTAGGGGTCCAAGGGTAGCCAACATTATTTTCTGTCATACCACTATCTACATTCTACGCTGTTGGCATTGTGCGTGTACCTATAGTCCAAAACCTCAAAACTTACCTGACTACTGCCCTCTTTCCCCATCGTGGACAGTAAAAAATAGGCCTGTTTGGAGATTGGAATAGGGGATGAACAAGGTTATTCAAATTTTAGCAACAAGTTAAGTTGACCGAAAAAACCGATCTATTTGTTTTCTGATGTAATAGATTTTATTTTATTTAATCTACGGTGACCTTAAGGTTGGAACTTAAAATTACTTTGCGTGCCATTATTGTCGTGTGTTAGTCATCTCTGCCCAACTTGACAAACAATACCTGTCTCACATGGTGTTTGGTTGGAGAGAACTTCCTGGCTAGTCACTAGTCTGACGTCACCTATTTTTACAGCTCAAACGTTTCAAGATCTAGAGCCCTGAACTGCAGGGCAAATCCCGGTCTAGTGTACTAAAGAAGGATTTTATTAAATAATTTCCCACTATATTCAAATCTAACCAAATCACGTGCGGGTAAGTTTGCTAGTAACGCTACATTACTCCTGACTACGCCATTATAGTAATGTTTAATGCCTGGACGATAAATAAGACGCAAAGCAAATAAACATTTATTTTTTGATAGATTACTAAACAAAATATAAAAAACTCGCTAATAAAAAAAGTTATTTATGGTTATTACTTCACTGTGAAAGAGCCTTAGCCTATAGATAATTTATAACTAAACGTATATTTATTTATTTTTATTTGAGGTATTTAACATGCACGTTATGCACCGAGTGATTATATCAGCAAACGAGAATTTCTATGAGCAATAGTGAGAGGGTCTTCCAATTCTGCCGGGAAAGGTATTTTCACACACCTTCCAGGTTTCTTTTAAATGCCACGATCGACTTGGCACCGAAAACTTTACTTCCTCTCCGAATGAAGTTGTGCTATGTATTTTTAACCCTCAAGAAAAATGCATCGACCTCGGCTGGATTTGAACTAATAGTATAAAGAAAATGTTTCTGTATAAAGAAAATGTTTCAAAATATTTTTTATAATTTTTTAGACACAATTAAATTATTATAGCTTATTGGTCATATTATTACTATTATAGCTGATTGTAGGCCTACAGATGGTAAATTGTATTGAATATGTATCTGATTAAATAAAAATGTGGACGAAAATTAATGGTCTAAGTTACTACTAATTATTCATAGCAATGTGTAGTATAATTGTTTTAGCTTAATCATTATTATAAATTAATCTAAATACTCATAAACTACAAAAATACAGCCTTCAAGAGAATAAAATATTGTTGGTTTACAATTGTATTAAACTATAATAATATATAACTATACAAATTATGATATAATTTAAAAATTAAACACACGTACGTTAAACTCAAAGTCACAACTTATTTTTTGAGTTCCGTACTAAGAATAAAACCCTTATGAAAAACTCACGTTATGTATCTTTTTTCAGTCCTGCACCGATATTAACATTTGAATGGCTAATATATAAAGCCAAAGCTTGTGTTGCAGCTAAGTGCTAGCGTGCCCACATGGAATGGGTTGGTAACAATTTTAAAAAAGACGTAAAACGGAATTAGTGAAACATTAAAAGTAAGTTTACGCTTTTTTTTTTTTTTTTTTTTACCCAATTGTGCGGGTACTTTTGAAAACTTTTACCGTGAGGGTTTCAAATATATACATATAAAATATTTTAATATAATAATATACATAATTATAATATATTAAATAAAAATCTCATAAACAAAAATTTTTAAATGTTGGGAAGACACCGAAAAAAAAAGAATATTTAGAACATATTTTTTTACTTTAAAAATAATTTTATTTATATGCAAATAATACTTTTTGAAATATTTCTATATTAATATCACTCAATACTTTTACTCATGAATGCCGCCTGACGACAACTTTCGACCACATAAATGAGAAAATATGGTGAACCTAGGCACGAAATCCAAATAGCCTGCTCCAAGTGCACACTTGATCCATAGTAATGTATACATTAAAGTTACGTAAAGAATGAAAACTAGCAAACAACACGTATTATTAAGCCATAAAGATATTGCTGAAAGTTTGTTTACTATTTTGGTTCCTAGATAAAGCTAAAGTGAAGTTTAATATAAATGAATACACATTAATGGTCTTATTTTTTCCAATAAGTCATAACCGATCTCATTAGAGAGAAGTGTATCATACTACGGTCTCATTTTATAAATTTTTTGAGGTATCTGACGTGTACTTTCTGTACCAACTGATAAAATCAGCACACTACCTTGATACTATCTTAAAACTTGAAAAGACACAACATGCCCGTCCATTAGTTACTCAGTTTAGAAGGGGAAACAAATGTTTCACTAAAAATAAAAGTTCCACTATGTCAGGAATCAAACCAATTTCCTTAAATTAACACACAAACATGCTATCGATTGAGCTAAGCTGTCGCACTATCTTGTGGTTAAATAAATCTGTAAATCGTGCTCTTGTATGATTCTTGGTTTAGAAAGCATTTATAATAATAATCATAATAATAATAATAGTAAGGTAACCAATAATTATTAGAAGAGTATGAGATTTTAACATATAGGTTGTAGTGCAGACTACGAAACACATTATTTATTTGGTCTTGAAATTAGCTTGGAAGCAGTAATAACTGTTGCTTAATGCAAAACATAAATGTTTAGAAGATGTATGAATGTTAACTGCATTAGAAACTGTCAGTATTTTGTTAGTGCATTACTTGAGAAAGTGAATAATGTGATCCATCCTCCTTTTAAACAAGCGCCATTTAAATATTATAGGCTATACGCGGACATTCACGACCAGCAAGAACACACAGAATGAGCTATTTATTAATATATTTGAGTGCAGGAAAACTTCACTGTTTCTTAGATAACCTTCATATAGTCAATCTTAAATCAATATGACAAGGAACGAGTGTTTAAAGCAATTGTTGAGGGTTGGGTTTTTATTTGTTTTTTAAAACCACGTCTTACTACCCGTTCTGGTATACGCCTAAGTACTAATTACTCTAATGAGTTAGGATTTGGAAAGGTTGAAGTTAGAGGAAGTGAAACTGCATTTGCATGAAGGGAAAATGGAAAAACATTTAGGAAAAACAACCCAGTTCACCCGAGCGAGATTAGAACCTCTATCTTACTGTCCACATCAGTATAGCTAAACAGGAAACTAGCGCGTCAGCTAACAACGCCACCGGGGTGGGTCTGTAAGTTGTTGATAGTATTATTGTAGTAAAGACATTATTGATTGAACTTAAAAAATAAAGTCCCGAATTAATCATAGATTATAGACCAGTGTGATATCTTCTAGGAACACTTAAAAATAAAATATTCAATATCTTATACTAAACAGAATTACAAAGTAAAGTAAATATTCTAGGAAATACGGTAAATAATTTATATTTTACTGTATCGGTAGTCATGCGGACAGAAAATTTCTCATATGGTCCTTTTTCAGTGATGGAAGAAACAGGGTTCTAGTCCTGGCCGGGCATATTGAGACACGTTTTCCTAAATTGTTTCCCAACTTCCCTCCAAGCAAATGTGGTTACATCATGTTGAATTTGTATATTTTTCATCACTATCCCCCATAAATTAGTAGTAAAGGTGGTTGAAATAGGTAATATTATGTTACATATAAATATTCTCCTATAGTTCACTCTGGACTATATTATCCTCTTCACGGAAGAACGGAATTTCACCTTCCGGCTAACCCACAAAATCCATTATAGCTAGGCCTGTCAGTTTTTCCAGGGACTCACAGCAAAACACCTGATTAAACTAATGTTAAAACCTGCCTAGATATAAAAATTACGTTGACATATATACACAACATCCATCCGAAACTTTTATAGGGGCTCTAACAGCAAAACCCAAGTCTATCATGCTGCAATGCTGCAATTTGCTTGATTGATATCCTACAGAAAATAATTAACTACGGAATCAGTTCAAAAATATCCGGCTGGTTCTTCACCGAGACTCACAAAACAAAACTTGATTGAATCATGCTTAAACTCGCTTGGATAAATATTCTACAAAAAAAACTACATTGCAATCGGTTAAGTGGTTCTATAGAAATATTCAAATATCCGGCTGAAACTTCATCAAGACTCACACCAAAACACCCAATTACAATTATTATACTAAAAAGTGCCTGGATAAATACTCTACAGAATAATAAAAACTACCCCACAGTAATTGTGTGATTCCATACATGTATTCAAGCAATCGGATTGCCTTTTAACTGGGACTCACACCGAAACACCTGATTATTGATAAATAATGCTAAAACCTGCCTGGATATTGGTTCAGTACAAAAGTAAAAACCGCACTCCAATTGGCTAAGTGGTTCCAGAGATCATAAGTTACAGATATAAATAATTCCGGCCGTATCTTTAAAGGAAAATCAAACCCTGACTGTATGTATGCGAGAACATCCTTTAGCAGACATCCTGATGAAAAGAAATAAATGCACTGCAATCAGTTATGAAGTTCCAGGTATCTTTGGCTATTGACATACATTCTTAAAAACAGTACAAAATTATAATATATTTTTACTTAAATATATTTACATTCCAAACCTTAAAATAGCAGAGATATCATGTAAAATGGTTTTAATCTCGTAAACCAAATACAATATTTATCCTTGCTTTTCAATTATTATTTAAACTTCTTAACTCCGATTTTGTATTAATACTTGCCTACGACATAACCAGTTTTATTGTTTGGATTTCCAGAATTTATTTAGTAAAAAACAGATTTGACAAAAATAATCACATAAATAATCACATAAATAATCACAAAAATAATCAAAAATAAACACATAATAATCACCATTATAGATTAAATTTATTAGAAAATGATAATCAACGTAAACTTAATAAATTACACCTTTTCTCAATCAAAGTATTAATTATTAAAGCTTTTTACTAATAGTATATTGTAGTATAATAGTTATATTGTAGCCTCTATGGTAACATTAAATAAAGTATGGAATTGAACTATGGTTCCACAAAGTTATACACAGTCATAATAAATTTGAAGAAACAAATAAATTCACTTTTATAACAAAAATATGTCCATTGGATAAGATTTTATCAAATATCTTTTTTTATCCACCCGGAAATAATATAAAATATTTTAAATCAGGATTGAGACCCTTAAATTACAGAAGATATTTATGCTCGGTTTCTTACAAATAAAATAAAGATCTTTTAGAATTAATCTGTTATTTACGTTACATGTTTGGAATATATAATAAGTAATTATTAATAAATTTATAATTAGCGATACACATTAATGAAGATTCTGGAAAAGGGGAGACTTGCTTTATGTTATTATGTAAAACCAATCAATGTGGGTAACATTGCCAAAATAACGTTTGATATGATTAAATTTTTAATAGCTAAAAAATGAGAGCAAACATAATTTATTAACTAATTATGTCAACTATAATTATTGATTATATCATGATCAGAACAGTAAAGTAAAATTAATTTAGTAGATCAAACCGTTTGGGCATCGCTAAAAGACATAACCGCTCCCCCATCACTCCTTCCCCACAGTCAAGAAATAATTTAAGGACTTAGAGCCTTCTCTAACTCCGGCCTCGGGCGAAGCTAGGCAAACTATTCAACATTCATGTGTGTAGGTATAGCATACCGCACGGGCTGAGCCGATAAATTGCTACATTTCAATCTCGACGGAGTGTACATGGAAAAGAGGTAAAATCTGTGAAACTAAAGTTTTTGGATGTGACATTAAAGATTAAGGAGAAGTCTTAGAAATTATAAAATGTAACTGAAATTTTCAATAATTTTTTTGCAATAATTTGTGAAATACGAAGTAGAGAACATTACCAATTGTAAACTATTAGTTTAATCTCCAAATAATATGATTTCTTTATGATCTTGGGCCAAGAATTTAATAAAAGGAAATTAAAATGATCGTGTGTTGTATGTGTAGCTCTTATTATAAAATACTGGGAAAGTACATTCTTTGATCTGGAAAACCTGGAGAATTAAGGACTTCTTGAGTGTGGGCCTTATCAGCTCTGTTAGAATGTGTGTAAAACATAAATTGTATTAGCAAAAATCAGCTAGGTCTTAAATTTTAATCAGCTGCTATCCTTGATAATATATTTAAAAGTTAAAGGACACCAGAATAATATAAGAACGGTGTTTAATAACTAGGCGTAAGCTATATTATAAAATGCAGGGTTATTATTAAAGATCTTAGAGTCTGACAGTTACAAAAATTAATAACATTACATTTTATTTTTATATTCATGCATGAAGTCATATGATAATCTGATTTTCTATAGATAGTATGAGTGATTTATGAACAGTAGAAAGGGAGTATGGAAGGGGAAAATATATGAGGCCATTGTATTAGTTTTGTAAATCATTAATATATTTATTACAAAGCCATAAAAGGTGTGGGTGGGTAAATAATATGACCGTTTCCCAAGATCTTTATGTTGACCAATATTTGTTGAAAGACTCAGAGTAAATTCAAAATGTGATAAAAACAAAAGATTTTAATGGATTGTTTTGCGTACCACTGGTAACTGACTTGTAATGCCAACTATTAGGAACCGTGTTTTTCCTTAAAACTTTCACGTGAACATTCAATCTATATTTGAGAGATATTTACCCGATTAAATATTATAGGAAGATATTTTTATATCTAAATGTTTTCCTCTCATGTGTTTTACGCCCTCTACTTAAAGTATCCATGATATATAATAATTTGTGAATATCCTTAAAAGGCAGTTAGACCCATGGCACACACACAAATGTAAGAAATTATATTCCTTTGGTTGTGTGAACTAAGCTCGAAAGAGGCTTAAAATAAACACCTCAAAATAGCTTCTAGACGCATCGAATTTAAAAAAATTTGGCTATGAAATAAGTGAGCTAAATTTTTTTATGGATTTCTAATTTTCAAAAACTTGTCAAAGGAAAACTTCTTTAAATAGAGTCTAGAGACATTACATTTTCAAAAGGGTTCCTGTTGAGGAACACTTTAAATATCTTCTAGAAGATTGCAAATTTCTTTTAAAAATTTGGTGAAAATCACTCTAAATAACATCTAGAAGAGTATAATTTTCTTAAATTTTTCCAATTGAGTACCACTTTATGAAGCTTATAAGGGCATCCAAAGTTCAAAAAATTTCTAAAGAAGTTCTTCCAATCCTCCCTTTGGCTTGGGAGTCAGAATGTTCCAAATACCCTTTTATTTCTAAATATCCTTATCATACTAATAAGATTCTACTAATTCTGGATAGTATCAATACCAGTAAAATAAAAATATAGAAGAGGCCTACCTATCTCTTTAATTGTTGACCATAAAATGTTAGAATGTTCTTCTTTACCTAAATTCCTACTATGTTGTTTTTATATATAACTAGCTTTTGCCCGCGGCTTCGCTCGCGTTAATGTAGATTTTACCAATAAATTCAGGTTGTCGATTGACACAGGGAATATGACAATAAAAATGATGAACATATTGAGGTTGTTAGTCAATAGACGTAGAGATAAAGAAAAAAACAAACTACACAATATACATCAGGATTAAGTGAAGAAGTAGAAAAGAAGTAGCGGAGTGTGTGTCAGTAGAGTCATAGGTTATGCCTTGCCACGAATTGGAAGATCCTACTCCATCTTAAATTTTACTTACAGTTAATTAAAATCCCTTATTTACTCCGCTTGTTCTTGACCGTTGCAATCATGGGCACAGAATAGATCATTATTTTAGGACGCTCCTATATACTATGTTGTATGTCCTTCCATTTGGCACAAATACATACAAATTCTGGGCATTGGACACATGCGAACAGGCTACATATAGCTGGCTATGGGAAAAACTTGGCATTTCCAAATGCAACCCTGCTACCTGCAATTTGTCCTTGCGCTTTGTTAATAATGATAGCAAAACTAAGTTTGATTGGAAACTGGAGTCTTTTGAATTGAAATGGTAGGTCAGAGGGGATTATTGGGATTCGAGGTATGATTACACTTTCCCCTTTTCCCACACCTGTTAAAATGGTGGCACAGATTATATTTTGCCCTAATTGTGTAATTGAAGCCTCGTCCCATTACATAAACGGGGTGCATCTAAATTTCGCATAAGCATAACTGGTACACCTAATTTCAATTGTAGTTTATGCGAGAGTACACCCGATAGCTCCAGAGAATTTAAAAACTCAGCGGGATATGAAGTTCTCTGTTCTGTGTCCATGATTGTATCTATTGACAAATGCTCCTTTATTTCTCCCTGCACCTCTTTCAAAATGTCAATGTTGATTTTGTTAACGATTTCATATTTTGGTGCAAGAATTGCTCTTGCACACAACCAATGATCACAATTTAAATTTAGTTGTAAGTCTGGGTAAACCTTAGCAATGAGCTCCACATCATTTTCCACCAAAACATAATTCCCCTGTAAGTAAAATACAGCCCTCAGCATCCGTGTCCAAACGTCCATCGCCAATTTTCAATAGTGTCTCTGCGTAATGTCCTGAATCTACGTCATTATAAATGTGGACTCTCATATTCATTGTTAGGCTGAATTTTTTCACTTTTGCCCACAATCTTGATGACTTGAGACAGGCTTTGATTTCATCTGCATGTGTGTCCCTCTGGATCACCGGTAGAGTTTGTCGGAAGTCAGCAGCCAGTAAAACTACCATTACTCCTCTCTTGCAAGTCCTGAAGATTTTGGTTTAATGCCTCTATAGCTTTTTTGTGGGACATCGTACTTTCGTCCCACACTAAAAGTTTACATTGTCGTAGCATCATACCTCGAGAGCTATTTTTGCTGAAATGAATAATACCAAACTTCTTACGACAATTTTGTCATTAACCATAACGGGGTGAACAGACAGAGTTTAATTAGCTGAATATAATCATTTTTAATCATTTTAAGACAGATGTGCCTAAAATAACTCGGGAACAGATTTTTAATCAGGGTATCAGATTTTCTTCTGAGATACCGCAGGTCCCTTTTTCTGTACTCCAGGCATAATGTTGCAATTAATTTATTCATATCAGTAGGCCGAGTTGTTAAGCTTGACGACCGTCTAACAGTTATTTTTTTCTATCCGTCAGGAACAGTACTTTTTCTGGATGAAAGTTACCCTATGTCCTTTTCTGTACCCATGACAACGTGTGTGCGAAATTTCATAATGATCGGTCGAGTAGTTTAGGCGTGAAAGCATAACAAACAATAACAAACAAACAAAAAACTCACAGTCGCATTTTTTCTGATTGAAAGGTACCCTATATCCTTTTCTGTACCCATGACAACGTGTATGAGAAATTTCATGATGATCGCTCGTTTAGTTTAGGCGTAAAAGCGTAACAAACAATAACAAACAAACAAACAAACAAACTCACATTCACATTTTTTCTGGATGAAAGGTACCCTATGTCCTTTTCTGTACCCATGACAACGTGTATGCGAGATTTCATGATGATCGGTCGAGTAGTTTAGACGTGAAAGCGTAACAAACAATAACAAACATACAAACAAACAAACTCACATTCACATTTTTTCTGGATGAAAGGTACCCTATGTCCTTTTCTGTACCCATGACAACGTGTATGCGAAATTTCATGATGATCGGTCGAGTAGTTTAGGCGTGAAAGCGTAACAAACAAACAAACAAACAAACAAACTCACATTCGCATTTATAATAGTAAGGAAGGATGACTAAGGAAGACATGTAAAAATATTAATACTAGTGGTGAAAAATAAAATTATTTCACAGAAGTTTCATAAGTCATCCAGAGTATATAATTTTTTCCGGTCAGGACCTCCAAACCCCTCTCAGTTGAGCTCCCACCCCCCACTTTCATAGAACTTCCGGAGCCACTGATAGTCCCTAACACTATCAAAATATTCACTTTAAATCATGGTTTTCATCGGCTCTCTCTCCAAGAAAATGCTAGGACATTACCTATGGAACATATTAAATTCATCTCCAAAAACAACAACATGGAATATAGTTTGATGTAAACACAATAAAAATCATTTCTCAGAAATCTCAAATATAAAAAAAAATTTAGTGGTAAAAATCTTCAAAGTAAAACTAGGATACTCTAGTATTTTGGTCGATCACATAGTACTGTATAAACAAGCTTGATAAATTTGTCTCGTCTATCTAATTTGAGGTGGTGGTTTTAAATATTTTTGTAAAAAATAACTGATACTTTGAATCAAGTTTCACGTTAAACCAGGTAACGTATTTTGTGTTTATAAAATTGAAATTATTAATAAAATACGAACTATTAAATTACAAACTGATTAAGATCCATTTCCCTAAAACTCTTTCAGCCAACTTTGTAAGAAATGCACTGACTTTGATCGCACCATTTCCTGCCATTTTTATGAGAAAGGCGTAACAAAGGGAATAACCAATACATCCACCATATCAAGTTCAAATACTTAAATATTTACCACCCGCTATTTTCTCATACAAGACGTTCATAATTGTATACAATAAAGTGTTTCAGTGGAATCTACACTAAATAAATGGTACGGCGCACCGCACAGACTTTCTCTCTCTTTCTATAAACTCGTAAGATTTCTGAACGGAATAATGTACATTGTATCATCACCACTCCAAATAAGAACACACATAAAATAATATACAATGATATAGAATCAATGAGAAAAGAGGCGCATCTTTGTCCACCTAAGAACATTTCAAAGAGTTTAATGTTTTAAAGACCTTACTAAAATGGTATTTGAACTATTTGCTGACAGATTGGAAACTCAGATCTGCTTTACATGTTCCAATTTATGAAAATTATATTACTAGAGATGAATGGAGGGAAGAAGAAAGAAATCTAAGGAATCAATAACCAATAAGAGAATGTGAGCTATAGTGAATACTAGTTTTTGACTATTTGTTGTTGCTTGTGTAAAGGTAAAATCAAATTAGTAGGAAGTAATAACACTTGAAAACAGGACAGAAGATTTGACCTCTAATTATAATAATATAAACAATAAAGATTTATGTATTTACAGATAATAAATAAATCGAAGTTTCAGGAAACTAATTTATAAATTTGCAGTAAATTGGTTTATGGTCTGTAAAACAAATTTCGTACACTCCAAATCTGGTTATCGTCATATTACTGAAAATGACATCTATCTGCGTATCGTTGTTTGTCCTAGACTCGTCAGACTTCAGAATGGGTTTCAAACTATATTTGCTTATAAATTCCAAAAAAAATTGTCTTTATGTCCAATAATACTATATTTGAAATCTCCTAATAGTATTATATCATATTTATCAGAAGGGATTAATTTGTTAACAGCAGTGACAAACTCAATTCTAGGTGTACTAGGTGATTTGTATCCTGTGATGATAGTGACATTCCCAATTTTGAAACCTATAATATCTATTCCGAAAACAGAGTTTTCTATTGAAATGTGCTTACATGTTTGAATTTTCATGTCTTTCTTTGCCAAATATAATAATCCTCTTGGGCGTCGGACACTAACACTATCAGATCTGAAAAATATCTTAAAATGTGGAATTTGGAGAAAGTCTTGTGGGATTGTTTCAGTTTAAGACATTATCAATATGTTACAGCGTGAATACCAGTCATCTGCAAGGATGTTTGCCGTATTTTTGTGCAGAGATCGGACATTATGGTACACAAAAACTATGCCATCTTTCTGCTCTAGAATCTCTAAAGTACCGTAAAAATCATTTTCATAGGAAAATGAAAATAGCCAGTTTATTTATAATCTTAATCAACGCCTATATACGAATTTTAATCAAAATCGTTTGAGCAGATTTTGAGAAAACCAGTTTTTTCTCTTTTCGCCCTTTATAAACTACGGTTAATTTTAAGTTTTAATAGACACACAGACATACGGCATTGCAAAGACTATTTTTTAGGGTTCGGGGGGTCATGAGATGTCGACATCCATCAACATTTCAGGTTAGTTTTTTTTACGGTAGCAATACTTAAACTTTAATGTCCAAAAGTTAAAATATATATATATATATATATATATATATAATTGCGTATAAATTATATATATATATATATATATATATATATATATATATATATATATATATATATATATATAATTGCGTATAAATTGCAAGTTATTAATTTTATAAAAATATGTTTCGAATAAAATATTTGTATTATAAATATATATTGTGATGTTATTTTTACCGCTGAGCAGTTTATGGGGATACATTTATTAAATAATTAAAAATCTACCTATCTCACAGATTAAAAGGGGTTGGTAGTTGGCGCCCAATACAATACAATAGTATATATTATTATATATTATATATATAAATTAAATTCATTCGTATGTATTCATAAAAAATTAAATTAAATTAAAATAAATATATATACACATATTTACTTTCTCTCTATCTTACAGGTAGAGAAAGTATGGTGATCGTCAAAAAAATCGAACTCGAGATTTTGATGAATTTTGACGTTTCATGACTCCCTGAATCCGAAAAAGTGGTTTTTGGATTTCCGTCTGTCTGTCTGTCTGTCTGTACCTCCAACTAGAGCCTAAACTATTTTACCGATTGAGCTGAAACTTGATATCTAAGGTTTTCATAGGGTTGCCCCGAGGGATTTTTGGAATTGGATATCTACCCCTAAAATTAAGGGTAGTTTACAGAAGGGGAAAGAGAGAAAAAGTAGATTTTCTCAAAATCGGCTCTAACGATTTTGAATAAATCTCATTTATGAACATTAATAAATATTCCAAACAAAATGTCTACTCTCAATATTTCGGCAAAATGGCTTTAAGGGTTCCGGTCTGATGCATAAATTAACATTTTTTATAATAGCTCCGAAACTATTTGAGATATGAAATTACTTAGCAATACAAATATGTATATATGTTTATAATACAAATATTTTATTCGAAACATATTTTTATAAAATCAATAATTTTCAATCTATACCCAATTATATATATATTTTTAACTTTTTGGACATTAAAGCTTAAGTATTGCGATCGTAAAAAAAACTAACCTGAAATGTTGATGGATTTCGACGTCTCATGACCCCCCGAACCCTAAAAAGTAGTCTTTACAATGCCGACTGTATGTGTGTCTATTAAAACTTAAAATTAAGGGTAGTTTACTGAAGGGCAAAAAGAGAAAAAGTCGATCTTCTCAAAATCGGCTCTAACGATTTTGAATAAATTTCATTTATGAACATTAATAAATATTCCAAACAAAATGGCTACACTCAATATTTCGGCAAAATGGCTTTAAGGGCTCCGGTCTGTTGCGTAAATTAACATTTTTTATAATAGCTCCGAAATTATTTGAGATATGAAATTACTTAGCATTACAAATATGTATATATATTTATAATACAGATATTTTATTCGAAACATATTTTTATAAAATCAATAACGTTCAATCTATACGTAATTATAAAATTTTTTTTTTAACTTTTTGAACATTAAAGTTTAAGCATTGCGACCGTAAAAAAAAACTAACCTGAAATGTTGATGGATGTCGACGTCTCATGACCCCCCGAACCCTAAAAAATAGTCGTTGCAATGCCGTCTGTCTGTGTGTCAATAAAAACTTAAAATTAAGAGTAGTTTACTGAAGGGAGAAAAGAGAAAAATTTGGTTTTCTCAAAATCTGCTCAAACGGTTTTGATTAAAATTCGTATCTAGGCGTTGATTAATATTATAAATAAACTGGCTATTTTCATTTTCCTATGAAAATGATTTTTAGGGTACTTTACAGAAGCGTTAATTTCCGTATATCCACAACTATTTGAGAAACTAAACAACTTATCATTGAAAAATTGTAGGACTATTAGAAATAAAAAACTTTTATTTGACATATATTTTTATAAAAGCAACAATTTCTGAGATATTTGCAAATATATTAATACAATTTTGTGAGCTTTAGTTGTAAACATATAATACTTAAGTCTTAACGCAATAATTCACCAATGCCATAGAGTAAGTAAATATAAGTATCTAAAATAAATGGTACGGCAAACCGCACAGACTTTCTCTCTCTTTCTAAAACTCGTAAGATTTCTGAACGGAATAATGTACATTGTATCATCACCACTCCACATAAGAACACGCATAAAATAATATACAATGATATAGAATCAATGAGAAAAGAGGCGCATCTTTGTCCACCAAAAAACATTTCAAACAGTTTAATGTCTTCCACAAGGGTCAACACTTCGTATTAAAATTTCGATTCTGGTTAAAGTTTTAACATTTTATAAGGTGTTGCAGAACTTCAAGTCATCGCATTGATATTTAATTATTCATTTATACATTTTGACCAATAAAAAATGTAAATATTGACTATTGAGTCTAAAATGGAGATAGATAATTGCTATGCAAACATTTCTCCTAAGAGATTTAAGGAAAAATAACATACTTTTTTAGATACTTATATTTAATTACTCTATGGCATTGGAGAATTATTGCGTTAAGACTTAAGTAGTATATGTTTACAACTAAAGCTCACAAAATTGTATTAATATATTTGCAAATATCTCAGAAACTGCTTCTTTTATAAAAATATATGTAAACTAAAAGTTTTTTATTTCTAATAGTCCTACAATTTTGCAATGATAAGTTGTTTAGTTTCTCCAATAGTTGTGGAGATACGGAAATTAACGCTTCTGTAATGTACCCTAAAAATCATTTTCATAGAAAAATGAAAATAGCCAGTTTATTTATAATCTTAATCAACGCCTAGATACGAATTTTAATCAAAATCGTTTGAGCAGATTTTGAGAAAACCAAATTTTTCTCTTTTCGCCCTTCAGTAAACTACCCTTAATTTTAAGTTTTTATAGACACACAGACAGACGGCATTGCAAAGACTATTTTTTAGGGTTCGGGGGGTCATGAGACGTCGACATCCATCAACATTTCAGGTTAGGTTTTTTTTACGGTTGCAATACTTAAACTTTAATGTCCAAAAAGTAAAAAAATTCATATAATTGCGTATAGATTGAAAGTTATTGATTTTATAAAAATATGTTTCGGATAAAATATCTGTATTATAAATATATATACATATTTGTAATGCTAAGTAATTTCATATCTCAAATAGTTTCGGAGCTATTTAAAAAAATGTTAATTGACGCCTCAGACCGGAGCCCTTAAAGCAGTTTTGCCGAAATATTGAGGGTAGCCATTTTGTTTGGAATATTTATTACTGTTTATAAATGAAATTTAATCAAAATCGTTAGAGCCGATTTTGAGAAAATCGACTTTTTCTCTTTTTGCCCTTCAGTAAACTACCCTTAATTTTAAGTTTTAATAGACACACATACAGACGGCATTGCAAAGACTATTTTTTAGGGTTCGGGGGGTCATGAGACGTCGAAATCCATCAACATTTCAGGTTAGTTCTTTTTTACGATCGCAATACTTAAGCTTTAATTTCCAAAAAGCTAAAAATATATATATAATTGCGTATAGATTGAAAATTATTGATTTTATAAAAATATGTTTCGAATAAAATATTTGTATTATAAATATATATACATATTTGTAATGCTAAGTAATTTCATATCTCAAATTGTTACGGAGCTATTATAAAAAATGTTAATTTACGCATCAGACCGGAGCCCTTAAAGCGATTTTCCCGAAATATTGAGAGTAGCCATTTTGTTTGGAATATTTATTAATGTTCATAAATTAAATTTAATCAAAATCGTTAGAGACGATTTTGAGAAAATCGACTTTTTCTCTTTTTTCCCTTCAGTAAACTACCCTTAATTTTAGGGGTAGATATCCAATTCCAAAAACCCCTCGGGGGAACCCTATGAAAACCCTAGATATCAAGTTTCAGCTCAATCGGTAAAATAGTTTAGGCTCTAGTTGGAGGTACAGACAGACAGACAGACAGACGGAAATTCAAAAACCACTTTTTCGGATTCAGGAAGTCATGAAACGTCAAAATTCATTAAAATCTCAACTTCGATTTTTTTGACGATCACCATACTTTCTCTACCTGTAAGCTAGAGAGAAAGTAAAAGTTTGTTATTTTTCCTTGAAGCTCTTAGGAGAAATGTTTGCATAGGAATGATCTATCTCCATTTTAGACTCAAAAGTCAATATTTGCATTTTGTATTGGTCAAAATGTATAAATGAATAATTAAATATCAATGCGATGACTTAAAGATCTGCAACACCTTATAAAATGTTAACATTTTAACCAGAAATCGAAATTTTAATACGAAGTGTTGACCCTTGTGGAAGACATTAAACTGTTTGAAATGCTCTTAGGTGGACAAAGATGCGCCTCTTTTCTCATTGATTCCATATCATTGTATATTATTTTATGCGTGTTCTTGTGTGGAGTGGAGATGATACAATGTTCATTATTCAGTTCAGAAATCTTACGAGTTTATAGAAAGAGAGAGAAAGTCTGTGCGGTGCGCCGTACCATTTATTTTTATTACAATATACATAATTGTAATGCTAAGTAATTTCATATCTTAAATAGTTTCGGAGCTTTTATTAAATATGTTAATTTACGCATCAGACCAGAGCCCTTAAAGACATTTTGCCGAAATATTGAGAGTAGCCATTTTATTTGGAATATTTATTAATGTTTATAAATGAAATTTAATCAAAATCTTTAGAGCCGATTTTGAGAAAATCGACTTTTTCTCTTTTTGCCTTTCAGTAAACTATACCTCAGTTTTAGCTTCTGTGGTGCTGACTGACATCTCACAGCTGACTTCTGACGGCTTTGAAAAGCTACCAGACCAAATTATGTATCCCTACGCCGAACCATATGATCTGCAAAAAACATGTCTTTAGCAGTTGTCACTTCTGACAGTCTAAATTTAGGTATATACCTAACTGTTTACTGTCAGAAGTCAGCTGTGAGCTGTCAGTCAGCACCACAAAAGATAAAACTGAGGTATACCCTTAATTTTAAGTTTTAATAGACACACAGACAGACGGCATTGCAAAGACTATTTTTTAGGGTTCGGGGGGTCATGAGAAGTCGACATCCATCAACATTTCAGGTTAGTTTTTTTACGGTCGCAATACTTAAACTTTAATGTCCAAAAAGTTAAAAATATATATATAATGGCGTATAGATTGAAAATTATTGATTTTTAAAAATATGTTTCGATTAAAATATTTGTATTATATATATATATAAATACATATATGTAATGCTAAGTAATTTCATATCTCAAATAGTTTCGGAGCTATTATAAAAAATGTTAATTTACGCATTAGAACGGAGCCCTTAAAGCCATTTTGCCAAAATATTGAGAGTAGCCATTTTGTTTGGAATATTAATTAATGTTTATAAATGAAATTGAATCAAAATCGTTAGAGCCGATTTTGAGAAAATCTACTTTTTCTCTTTTTGCCCTTTTGTAAATTACCCTTAATTTTAGGGGTAGATATCCAATTCCAAAAACCCCTCGGGGGAACCCTATGAAAACCTTAGATATCAAGTTTTAGACCAATAGGTAAAATAGTTTAGGCTCTAGTTGGAGGTACAGATAGACAGACTGACAGACGGAAATTCAAAAACAACTTTTTCGGATTCAGGGACTCATGAAACGTCAATATTCATCAAAATATCGAGTTTAATTTTTTTGACGATCACCATACTTTCTCTACTTGTAAGATAGAGAGAAAGTAAAAAGAAACTAAAAGACTCATAAAACATATTGCCGGGACCATTTCACTATCGGGATATAGCAACATTGCGAGGTAGCATTGTATACACGCCATTTAGAGTAACATTGTACATACTTCATTCGTTGTGTCGGAGACATATAACGTTAATGATACTCAGTTACTTTCTGTGATTGAAAGTGGCCAATAAGATGGAAGACGAATACACAAACGAGGAATTGACCTATATGATTCTGATTTAAGATTAAGAACGTCAGAATTACCTGCTCATACGTAAGCTGCGCGTTTTTCTGTCAGACGACACCCAAATACAAATACAAAGATATTTATGACATTGAATCATCGCCCGGGGGTTGCCGGTTGCCTTGCACCTGTGATGGTCAACACTGATATGCCGCGATGTCACATAGCTGTTGAAGGTGAAGAAGCAATAATGAATTCGACCGATACTGCCAGTTTTCCTACAAAACTGTTTTTGCTACTGCATTTATTTAACGAACAATTTATTTATTTATAATATTTAGTATGTTAGTATGTCCAAAATATGAAGCAGTCTGTAAAAAATGTATATTAAATTTGCCTAGTTATAAAATGATTATTTTCTTTTCTTGGAAATGTTATTTACTCAAAATATGCAGCCTAACACTAACAGGCTAAAATTGGCTACTAAGTTATTTTTAATAGCGGAAACTCACTTTTCTGTTTTCCTGGTGGATACTGTGTCTGGAAAATGGTGGGGGTTAGGGGGGGGGCAACGTCGACAAGACCCCAGTGAGCTTCAACATGTAAATCCGGCCCCGGCTGGCAACGCGGCTTAACATGTGGCGGTTTCAGGATGGAGCTCCTGCATAACACGAGCGTGCAGTGAGACACCCTTTAGACGAATAATATACCAGGCGATGGATTGGACACAATGGGCCTGTTGCATAGCTGACGTGATCTCCCGATCTCACATCTTGGGTATTTGGTTGTGAGGCTACATTAAGGAAATTGTGTACTCCCAACGGCACAACATGAGAGAACATTTGTGGGATTCAATTGTGGCTGCTGGAAATATAATAAGGGATATGCCACACATCTTCCAACAAACATGAAATTCGTGGTGCAGTAGGGTTGAACTCTTTTGTCAGTGAAATGGTGGAAACTTCTAACCTCTCCTATGAACGTGAAATGTTCCACTACCCAGGTCAATCAAAAAACTTGATGACATTACAGTAGTCTCTGTCTGACCTGTCCCTCTCAGTCTCTCAATAAAGAAGCTGTCCTGGCAATATATTGCTAAGAGATTTTTAGTTAATTTTTCACTTTAGATTCCACTGCACCACTTATTTGTATACGATTACAAATTACGCTCTAGAAGGGTATCTTGGAGGAGGAATGATCTCTAAGACATATACTATTTTGTCAGAAAGTGTAGGCTATATTATAGACTATGGCTAGTGGAAAGTGGATATTCGTTTTACTAATAAAATTGTATTCTACATCTAGAACTAAGCCTTTTGTATTTATTTGTGGTATTGAATATAATGGGCGTCTCGAAGATACACTTGGCTTGACGTAGTTAACAAATTTTTTAAAATGTTTAGGATGTATAACTTAATTTTTTTTTCAGTCGATGAGTTCAGTATATTTAGCTTGTAATTCTCTGAAGTAACGTGGGCAGTACATTTTATCTTTCTATTTCACCAGATTAAATACTTTTTACAGAGTCACAGAAGAGTGTGTTCTTGATTTTTTATCATACATTTTTATGTAACGCGCATGAGATCTTCTTCAAATATCTGTCTAAGTCTGTCAAAATTTTTTACCCCATGTGTGTCTCAAGCGTGGCTTGGGGCTTGGGAGTGTCTAGCAGACACAATCACATATGTTATATTATGACTGGACTAGTGGAGGTTGTCTAACAGATATTGAAAACAAATATCCCCCTTTGGATTTCAATATAACACATAAATTCATCTTACAACAATAGCTACATTATATGTCTTTTGGGTTGTTTCTTCCTGATGAGAACATTTATTTCCCATGAGAATCAGTAAAATCTTCTTGAGTGGAATGTTAGAAATGTTTATTTTCACTAAATATTTGGTAAAGCCATCATGATGTATTGCACTCACCTATAATCAGATGGTCTTGTCCAGCAGAGGGAATGAAACAATTGATATAATAAACAATTGAATTACATGATTGCACCTAAAACTTTTCTCGTACCTATAATTTTATTGGAATTTCCATAAACCTGTAATAGATATGTTATGAAAATGGGACTGATAAAAATGTCCTTTTCACTCTCATCCATGCTAGAGTTCTAAGAGAGTGAAATGTTTGTTACTGTCAACCAGATCTAAAAAAAAGTCTACCAATCCCTATATATTAAAATTCAATCCACTATTGGCTACAAACACATGGTTTTTATTCGCAAAGCTAAAAACTATTGTATTTCTTTAAATAGTTGTTTTAAGATGTTCTACAAATTTATTTGAGTATTTGGTATTGAAATGAGCATGAATCAAATAGTTAATAATGTTTATGAACTAATAATTTATAGTTTTATTAATACCTATGAACGTGATTGAGACGAGGTATAGTTTGGTAATCCTATAAATGTTGGATGGGAAAATTGGTAGGATATAGTTACGGTGATCAAACGTCCTTTGTTTAAGAGGACATTCCTTTATTTACTGCTTTGTCTTTAATTTTTTTTTCTTCTAAAATGGCCCTTTTGTCCTTTATTTTTTGAATTGAACATTCAACATAATATTTCCAATATTTGACAACACTGGCAACATTGTTTGCTGTGTCAGGTATAAAAAAGTTTTTTTAATATAGTAATATGATTGTTTCAAATGCTTAATTCACTCTGTTTTCACTTTCAATAACAACGATTGAGCTAGTTGACATATTTTGAAAGGTATTGTTTCCTTGTTAGACTTTGGCTAGGCATGTATTACATTTTACAATAGTTGGGGCTGACGACAGAAATTACTGTAAAATAAATGTTGTAAAGCTTTTTAGTTTTAGCGAAATAAATAGACCCAACCTTTATTTTTTATTATGAAACAATTTCAGATTTGTCCTTAACTTTCTCCAAAAAAATATGGTCATCATAGATATAGCTTAAATCATTGAGTCCATGTTCAATCTCTTTTTAAGACGAAAACAGGACAAATTGAATCACATTCTAAAACTTCTTGGCTGGTTTCGCACTCTACATTTTAGCCGATACATTATTGACAGGAACATTCTTCTAAATACTTCTTAGTTTGGTTGGAACTTCATAGAAAATACATAAGTGAAATAACCTCAATATTTGCATTAAAATGTATTTAACGGCATGTCCAGTTTTAAGGAGCTGGTCCTTGTCCATGTTCTATAAACCGCAATGGCTATTTAATAATAATAATCATGATTATTATAGGGCAAGTCAAACTCATTAGAAGATTGGGATCGAATTAAGGGTTGTTAGACCTCTCTTCGTTATAATACTCACTTTTAGCAAATAATTATAATTTACACTAATATGATAAAGATGAGGAAGTAATCATTTAAAGATATCGTATCTACAGTTACTTGAAGTGAGACTGGGAGAACATCCACCCTCAGTAGTTTTATCCAGGCTTCGAGTCTTGACCTCCCCGTCAACGGCTAACCAAACTAGACGTGTTTGATCTTTAGCTCGAGCTCCTATCGATTTGGGCTGAATAATATTGCTGAAAGAGGCATATTATCATTAAAGAGGCATGGAGCCTATCATTATCTGCTAAACAATACTAGAATGGAGCTTGTCTTTATCTGCTAGACAATACTAGAATAGAACGTGTTTTTATCTACTAGACAATACTATCATGGAGCCTGTCTTTATCTGCTATACAGTATTGGTATGGAGCCTGTCTTTATTTGCTATACAATACTATCATGGAGCCTGTTTTTATCTGCTAGACAGTACTATCATGGAACGTGTATTTATCTGCTATACAGTACTGGCATGGAACGTGTACTTATCTGCTAGACAGTACTGGCATGGAGCCTGTCTTTATCTGCTATACAATACTATCATGGAGCCTGTCTTTATCTGCTATACAGTACTGTCATGGAGCCTGTCTTTATCTGCTATACAATACTACCATGGAGCCTGTCTTTTACTGCTATACAGTACTATCATGGAGCCTGTTTTTATCTGCTAGACAGTACTATCATGGAGCCTGTCTTTATCTGCTATACAGTACTGGGAACGTGTATTTATCTGCTTGGCAGTACTATCATAGAGCGTGTCTTTATCTGCTAGACAGTACTAGCATGGAGCGTGTCTCTATCTAATAGTTCAGTGTTACTCAAACTTTACCCAACATCGGACCTCTATGTTGGCCTAGTACCTATCTGCCCCTTGCCGCAGCCAGAATTTCTATTAATGAATGTGTTAATCAAGCTGTAAAAGACCGAATTTTTACCAAGTTTTGTTAAAAAGATAAATTCCATATAGTGGTGGCTATGCAGACTATATTGCTTTGTATCACTTGCTACGATTGATAATATTTCTTGTACTATCATAATCAAAATATTACACACATTATTTGTATCATATTACCTTAAAGAGACATATCAAACCATTAGATAACCGTGCTGAGCCGGGGGATCGGGTCTTTAGTTTGAGGCCCTAATGGGTGTACATGGTGTGTGTTTTCTCTTAAAGGGGGTTTGCATTTTCTGATAATACTTATGCACTTTATCTAAATTACGCTTTAGATTATTACTCTCTTGGATTAATCGTTAATTTTGTTTTTCTTTTACACCGCGTCTTGCTGTGCATCCGGTCTATAGCCTACACTGATTAGTGAGATAATGATAATGGTAAAATATCAAGAAAACTTATCCACTTTTTGAAATAAGGGAGATTGTTAAAGCATTAAAAAAGCCTAACTTTTGATAAACCCCACTGGGGTTCAAAATACGACCTGTCTGTTATCTAAAAACCAAACCAAAATAGCATGACTATTAGACCGTGTGGCCATCGCTGCAGATGGTCCTTAATAATCCCTGTAATAAACTTACAAAAGGAGGACTGTAAAATTGCTCAATCTTGTTTGGCATGTTATGTTAACTTTAACAAGAATTATGTTTAATAATATTTGAGCGTATTTCTTGCCAAACAAATAATCTCAGTGGATCCCGCTGAGATTCAAACTTGAGCCCTATGTAAACATCAATTAGGTTAAGTGTGGCATGTTTAGTACCTTAGACCAGCTCCACATATACATTTATTTGGGTAAAATATTATTTTATTAGGGTCTTTTGAGTCAAATATAAAATAATATTAATAAAGAGACAAGTAGGTTTTTTGTTGAATTAATAATTTCCTCCAAAATATTATTCAAATAAAAGAGTTTTATCTTTAATAGTACTACAACTTGACAAAAATAAGTGATTTTGTATCTCAAATAGTTGGGGAGAAATGATTAAAATTTGAACATTTCCCTCGTTTCAAATCATTTTCAAGAAAAAAATGTGAATTTGCATCTTCTTTATAATAATAAAAAACAGTGTCTATATACCAAATTTAATCAAAATCGTTAGAGCGAATTTAGAGAAAATCGATTTTATTTCTTTTTGCCCTTTTGTAGACTATCCTTAAATTTATGGTTAGATATCTAATTTCAAAAATTTCTCGATTGGACCTTATTAAAACCCCATATACCAGGTTTTAGCCCAATCAGTAAAATAGTTTCAGCTCTAGCCCGATGTACAGAAAAACGGCTACACAAAAACCATTTTTTTCTGTTTCAGAGATTAATAAAACGTCAACGTTTATCAAAATATCAAGTAATAATTTTTTGACGAACACAATATTTTCTCTCCGAGGTGTCGAGAGAAGGTAAAGATCATAGTTTTCGTTAAAATAATATAAATCACCTTTGAATTGTAAAATACCTATAGTAATATGATAAATCAGAATATAAATAAATAAGTTGTTTAAAACCATAAAACATATTATATAAAATAGATTAATTACCTAGCTCTGTAATTTAAGTTTGTATTTTAATCAGCCATAGGAAAATGTATGTAATCAAAAATAAACAAAAAATAAATATCTTAAAGAAAAAATTTAAAACTACAACCATAAATATAATATTCTGGTGATAATTCATTCTAGAGTTATTTAAAGAAAACTAAGCGGGCTTTGAATTATTTTTAAAATTCAATGTTTAATATGAATCTAGAGTAATTTAAAGGAAATAAAGTGGTCTTTTAAATATTTTTAACATTAAATGTTAAAATTTATTAAAAGCCCACTTAGTTTTCTTTAAATTACTCTAGATTCAAATTTTTATCTTGATGTTGGGAAATAATTTGTAGTTTTTGGAATAATAAATATTTGTTCTAGAATAAACATTATTATAAATATTTTAATACTTCTAATAATAAACGTCCCGTTTAACACGTACACTCAAAATACCATATATATATGATTAACACGATAAATACAAGAACTAATAAATTCTGATAATGTGAGTCATATATTAACTCAGTGTGAAATCATGTTGCTGGAAACGCCCAAACTTGAGTAAAATATCCCAGATGACTGTTTCTGGAGGTTCAACTAAAGGACATCTTACTCGCTGGCCAACTTCGATGAAATGATAGAGCTGCTTCTCTGTGCTCTCCACGCCATTTACTAACTCTAGTTGTCATACGGTGCAATTGTGCAAACTCACTCCGTCCCCCCCCTTCCCCCTTTGTCCTGGTGGACATCCTTTCCGAAGACGTCGGTACTTTTTGTATAAAACAGTCATCCCTCGCTTCACATTTTGATTAACGTGGAGAAGAGAACAGCTGTGCTCTTTACATGGAAAAGAAATTTCTACAGGCCGGCCCCACTCCGGCTGTTTGAAGAGCAGATCAGATGGGCGAACAGTGTTAGGTACCTGGGACATACGCTGGACACCAAACTGACCTTATGCCTGCACTGCACTGAGAGCCTGAACAAGGCGAGGTAAAGGTTGGGAATCCTAAGTCCACTGCTTAACAGGCGTAGCGCCCTCTCTACAAGGAACGGTCTGACACTGTACAAGCATTTGCTCAAACCGATCCTCGACTATGCGTGTCCCGCTTGGGGCTACCTGGCAGACACAAATATGAGTATGAAGGCGTTCCAGAGCGTGTGTCTGAGGATAATTGTGGACGCACCTTGGTATGTTTGGAATGAGACTCTGCATCGCGACCTGGTTGTGCCTACCATCAAGGACTACTTCCAAAGCTGGCGCAGTCCCTCTACGACAGACTTCCCAGTGCCACCAATCCTCTTATCCAAGGGCTTGGGAATTACGTCATTTACCCTGGAGGGTGCCATCGACGTCTCAAAGCTCTGCTCGGATAAGCGAGATGTGTCAACAGTGGTTTGGGAGGCTCTCACCCAGCCCCCCATAGAGTAGTGTCTCCGCACGTAACTCTAAAAACCCTTATTCGGTTTCCAACAATTTTTTTCCCCCCCACTAATATTAATAATATGCTTTTCTCTGTTTCAGAAACTTCGCAAAATGCGACGACCCGTCTGTCCTAGTATTCGAAACCAAACGGTGTGACCAATTGGTCGGTACGTGTTGGAACTTGCTCTTGTGCTCCCCTTCAGGAGCATCAGAGTATGCTAATGTGATGTGTCATATTTGGTATTCTATTGTATCGATTCTTCAGAGAAACAACTTGGACGTAAACCTACATCAGTGGACAAAACAACTGGTGATCACGATGTGTGAGGCGTTGCTCTCCCCTCCTCAGCGCAGAAGTAGCTACGTCTGTCACTATGAGTATTTGTATTAGTAATCTTTGGTAGCTCTCTTACTCTTTTTCTATGTCCATATGACATAGTTTTGTTTTTGTCATAGTTTCTGACTTGTTTTTCTATGTCCATAAGGCATTGTTTTGATTGTTATAGTTATTACTCTTTTTTCATGTTCATATGATATAGTATTGAATGCCAGAGTTTTTGAAGTTTTTTCTATGCCCATATGGCGTAGTTTTGAATGATGGACTTTATGCTCTATTTATCTAGGTCCATATGACATGATTATTATGTCAGTATTTCTGACTTCTTTTCTATGTACATAAGGAATAGTGTTATATACTAGGGAAATGTCTTGACACCCTAAACTGTAAGGCCATGCTACGGCTCACATAATGCTTGGGATCACATTATAGTGGAAATAAATTTAGCTAACGCTTTGTTCAATGACCTGGTCAGGTCTGTTACTGATACCAGGCCCTAATATTTCTCATATTGTACCTTTTTTACCGGTGCAACCTGTGAGAGCGCTTCTAGTTCATAGTAATGGCCCCCCTTCAGGCGCAGTTGTATTAGTTAATATGTTTATTGTTTGCACTAGTTATAGTGTGCCCTAGATTGGGTGGAAATATAAATATACTATTGAATATACAGGCAGTAATAATGGGATCCGCCCTATCACCATTTCTATACAGCCTGTATGTAGCCGATATCCCCACCAATCCTAAGGTTATGGTTAGGCTATTTGCCGATGACACCCTCTTCTTTACATCCCACAAAACATCCCCAATATGCTTTCAAACAGATGCAAAGGTTCCTGGACCAGTTCGGCGACTGGCTGGAGAAGTGGAGGGTAAGAGTAAACCCGGCTAAATCTACGGCCATCATGATATCCAAAAGGAGGACTCAGCCACAAGAGCAGTTCAGGGTGCTGGGTAAAAACATCCCATACTCGAACAAACTTAAATACCTTTGTGTCATAATAGACTCCCGCCTAACATGGAAACCCCACGTGGAATACACGAGGAAAAAGGTGATGGGGGTCTACGTCAGAAACTTTTCACAATTCAAGAGCCAACAGCTCAACACCCCTACCAAACTACACCTCTACAGAAGTTTAATCTGGCCGCTACTATTTTACGCATGTGAGGCGTGGAGCTATGCCTCACCTGAGGTATTAAATAAGCTCCAAGTAATTCAAAACAAAGTACTAAGAGTTATTCTTGGGGAAACAACAAGAACTAACAACGAGTTCATTCATGCAGAGACTGGGACCAAGACACTTAGAGATCTATCCAAAGATCGGGGCAGAAGCTTCTACAAGAAAACTCTAACCACTCAAGAAAATGAAATAATCAGAAACCTGGGGCAGTACAACCCCCAAGAAGCCAGGCAATATAAAAAGCCAAGACTCGAGTAGGAGGTCCCTTCCGAGCATCACAAACCCCTGACTAGCCTGCCCTAGTACCTATCACGTTTATCCTCATTTAACCTATCCACTCTATCCTACTTGACTAGCGTCAAGAAATCATTTTTCACAAATTCGCAATCACTTTTTCATCCCTCACTTAGCGTCTAATATGAATCATGTATTTTATTCAGCTCAGCCAGAACTCACACACACCCCAACCTACACATCGGGCCCGACTGCACTTGTGTTTACCATCACAGTGTACTAGGGCTCGATATAGATACTTCACAACATAACTCTTCTCTCTAAATCACAACACCCATCCTAAACTCCATTTGCCACTCACAACCAATAAACACATTCACAAAAAGAAGTTATGGTCTGTGACTACAGATCGGTACTCTTAGGTATTAACAAGCCAACTACCTTCTCTGAGGGTCGCTTCTGACAGTCAGAGCTGATAGACAGGCAAACAAGGGAGAAGGAAGACAGTAATAATTAGGAATAAACAGGCCATATTGTCTTAACAGCCTAGATTCCTGGTAGCCTGCCATTTACTATTTGTAAACTGATAGTTCCTCTTCTAGAAGATTAATCGTTGTGTTTCCTAACTCATTATGGAGTTAACTCATGCTAGCTAGCTCATTTAACTACCATCGTTTTAAAATCTTTAAACTAGAACTTTCTAGAGCTTGATATCGTTAACTATTATTCTACTATAATTCATGTATATGTCTTTCAGGTATAAGTCTAGTAGTCGCTAGGCTGTATAGTTGTTATATATTTTTGATTAACCTTAAATTAATGTTTGCTTCCTATTTATATTACCATTGTGTTGAGGCAGACGCACCTTCGTAGTGGAATGTGCGCTAGTTCTAATTAAAGAGTTACTTTCAATTGTAATATAAAATCAAACTTGCTTGTGTTGATTGAAAGTATAACAGAGGTGCTAACTTCAATTTTTCCCTATTGGGATAACTAATTCTATTGTAATTGATTTAATTTCGCTTAGTTAACAAAGGACTTTCTAATGTAAGATCTAGTTAAACAACGTGTATTCTATCAGCTTGTTTAAATTTAAATAAACTGATTTTTAGACTTGTATATTTCTCTTATGTTTGATCCTTACCAAACATTCATTTAATATGTTTGTAAATGTATTCATCACTGCTTATATTGGATAGGAGAAGCGACGATACAGTTATATTGGTTTTTATAACAGTACAAATATTTAGGAATATTTCTATCAATTATTAAATTTTAAGAACAAAGATTCGTTAATTAATAAAAATGAATCCCTAGTAAAATAAAAACTATTAAAAGCTCAATAGTTACTTTACCACCTTCAAATGAAACGCAACATTACCCTGATGGAGTTATTTCTTCAGATTTAAGATTGGTATCTATCTTATGAACAAAAGTAAAGGTTATGTCCTTCCTTACTCTGAATTGATCAAACATTTCTAAACGTCCTAGAAATTTGAAATTTGGAAAGCAGATAGAAAGTAACCAACCCCTTTGGTCCTCCATACAGCTATAAAGGTCTAAAAAGGAAACATTTCAAAATGGAGGAGTCACCGAGAATTGGGGAGTATTGGTACGGTCTATAAATGTAAAAAAAAGTTAGATAGCTGAAATTTGGTAGAAAAGTATAGGTACCACTCCAACAATCAAACAAATCTTACAATATGAAATTTAAAAGTTGGAATTGATGAAATGGGGTAGGGGGTTTAAAACTAATAGAAGACTACCGAACTTAGAAGGATGGTAAATAACTTAAATGGCAGGTAATAAAAGTCCAATCCATGTATAACATTAGCGCTTACTGCTATATGACAATATTACTACCCACCACTAAACAAGATAATATTCTTAGACATCTTTAAAAAAAAATACTACCCCAAAGTAATCTTGTACTCATAGACATCCAGCATTATTAAACATCATGATCTTACGATGTCAAATATAGGTGTTCTACTCACGCATATGTCTGCTGGAGTAGAGCTGCTTGCAAGTCCAGTCTCATCACCTCGAATGTTAGATTGAAGAGAAGTCCAAAAACGCTACAAATTGTGCAGAACACTGATGTTCCAACAGAATGAACTTGTAATGCGCTGATTGGCCCGTGCTGTACTAAGACAAAACCACTCATGTGCTTGGACACCTAGCTGGCTTACGTGGCCTAACAAGCATAGCTCTACCGCTGCGCGTCCAGCGTCTTCGAGTTGGTGTTACGGAAATGAGTCGGATGCAACGGTTGAATATAAAGACAAACAAGAACCGAGTGTACTTGATGACAGCAATACAGCCTTCTAACCTGATGCTAGCGAATGACGTAATAACAAATAAAATCTCCTACCTTTCCTCCTTGCAACTAGACCTATATAACAAGGGCACAAAAAAATATCGAGGACTATTTTTATCAGCCACTTCCACGAGAAGTCCTCTTCAGGACTAGGACGGTATATAGTCAGGATGGCTGATAGTAATATATTTTTTTGAATATATAAATTACATATTGCTGCGAAGGGTTTTATCTTTATTAAATACTTTGATTATTTTGTTATGAAATCTGTCATTGTAGGCATTGATTATGTTTTGCTAAAAATTTTACGTTTAAAAGTAAATTCTGTTATGGAGCACTTAATGTTTCCTGTCGCCACGCGGGCGCTAGTATCTTATTATGTTCTTGGTTTAAATAGTTAGCTACATTTCTTGGTTCTTTTTATGTTTGCAATATTTAGGTTAAATATTCCATTTTTTTGCTTTTGTGGTTATCAGTAATAATTTAAATTCTTTAAATTGACTATGTTTTTTTTATTGGGTATTTAGTAGACTTCTTTTCTTTGAAGTTATTGTTAAAGTAACTTATTTTTGGTGATTAATATGGTTTTGACCTTAATATTCGCAGATTTATCCAGGCAAAATCTATAAGTTTTCTAGCGTAACTTTGTTTGTCTATTAGAAATTTAAATGTGGGAACATTATTTAATACTTTAAAAAGAATTACGAGGATAATGGTCCTGCGAAGGTTTAAGTTTAGTCGGGAAGTCAAACATTTATGCTTTACGTAAATATCTGGTGTGATTTTTATTTTAAATTTAAATTTCTTAAGTTTAAAACTATTTAGTCTGTATTCACAGGTGTGAATCAGAGGCGTTATAAACTATTCAAAAGAGGCACATTAAACTCTTTACGAATGTGTAAAATATTTAGGAGTTAAAATTTTAAGTAAATATCTGGTGCGATATTTAAATTTAAAACTAGTTTGTCTATAGTCACAGGTGTGAATCCGAAGGGTTGTAAATCATTTAAAAGAGGCTCTTTAAGCTCTTTGCAAGCTTTGTAATATTTAAAATTTAAACGTTGGATACTAATTTTTTTGATCTTAATTCACTGTGGTGAACTAGATGGTTGTATATCATAAAGAAAGTTTTCTTTAAATAATAGCTACAATTTTGTTTAGTTCATTGGTCTCTTCTAGACAACTTTATATAATACAATTATTTACCTCATAATTTTTGTAACGTTCTGTGCATGAAATATAATAACATGATTTATTTGTTCGCCAACACACTTCAGTTTGACATGTAAGGCCATGCAACTGGTTTTAACACTGTTTGTTACTGTGAATTAATAATTCATATGTTTCTTTAAAATCCAACTCTTTTCCTTTTTAATTTTATTATTCCCTTAAGTCCTGCCCTTTTCCTTTTTAGTCTATTGTGGCCGTAAATAGATAGAGTGAGTTTTGGGTGGTACACAAGTAACAAATATATTATGATAATTTTATATTTTATAATGGAAGGGGGATGATACAAAAAGAAGAACAAAATTTTGGCTGAGATATAAATTTAAAATTGGTTAGGAATGTAGTGGGATTAATCCAAATACCTAAATAATTCTTAAACAGAAAAATACTAACAGACAGGGCTCATCCCCAGCCCCATTAGATTTTAATATTTAACCATTAGTTTTTAATGTGTGCTTATTGGTATTTAATGTGTGCCCACTTGATTTTAATATGTGCACATTGATTTTTATGTGTGTCTAAGCCTCCCACGTTAATCAATTTTATGTGTACCAGGGGATTGACGTGAGAGGCGGAGCGTGCAGTTTAGGGTGCACATAAATCCAATGGGCAAACATTAAAAACCAATGGGTACACATTAAAACTAATGGGCTCACATTAAAAATAATAGGCACACATTAAAATCAAATAGGTTTGGAGATGAACCCTGGCTGCCAGTATTTTCCTGCTTGAACTCTGTGCAATATCACATGCCAAAGATGCGGGTCTCGATAATTTCTTCACTCAATAGTAATCAAGCTCCGAATTAACATTATGTACTCAACTGCTATAATTCTGTGGAATACGAGGGGTGAACCCCAAATACTGGCTGTTTATTTATGGTCCCTGTCCCATGGGGAGGGGGGCAAAAAACCCTCTGCCTGGACTAAACAGAATTCCCGACACGTCGTGGGAGTGTTGCCCAAGACTGCACACTAGGGTGGAATGAAAAAATGTTTTTTTTAAATTCAAATGTCTAATAGCAATATAAACTTGCCTTTGACTAATGTAATGAACTGAATAAAACATCAAAGCAATTAGAAAAGTTTTTCAGGTGCCGCAAATGGATTAGAGTTTAATACATTTATGATTTTTTTCATTTTTTTGGTACATTTTGAAGACAATAATTTTTTTAATCAAAATTTTTAAAAAAGATAAAAATAAACGTTTGACTATTGTTGTCAACTGACAAAAAAGTTAAATTAAACAAATAATATTTTGAGGTGCCACAAAGAATTTGAAATTTTTACTTTTTATGGTTTTTGCACATCTTTTACATTTTTGAAAGTTTTGGTTATTAATTTATTTTTACTTAAACATTTAACTGTGATATTCTTAGTTCTATCAATATTAGACAGAACATGACAAGTAGTAGCATAGATGAAGTATAGCGTGACCTTGAACAAGCTGTAACAAGCGCAGCTTAGTTGGCAGGGAGGGGTAACTCCAATATCCACTCCAGTCGGTGACCTTCTGAGCTTCATCTTGTGATGTGGTACTACAATTCCAATGTGAAACAGTGTCACTTGAGTGGTTTTTTCATATAGTTTTCCTTTTTGTGTTATAGACTATAGTTTTTTATTATTAATTTAGTACTGCGTGTTACAAACTGTTCGGGTTTCACGCTGTATAGACAATAGTGTTATTTTCTTTTGTGTATATCTTGTAACAGTAAAGTAAAAATGGTAGTCTCAAAAACAGTACATTCTCGGCCAAAGCACTAGTGCTCCATTTTTTGCTATCCAAAAGACCTTAGTAAAATATTACTGCTGGCCTATAAAGAAGTAATGAAGTGTTATCTTAATATAAGGCATGATCTAAAGACAGAGAGTGCTTATAAGGAACCTACCGTAAGTGAAACAAAAGAAATATTGGTAGAAAAAATTGAAAAGCTGTGGTCAATAGCTTCTATTCCTGTCTTATCCCACACTCGTATCTTGCAGATTATTAGAAAACATCATGATATGTAGAGAAATTTTTCAGATCAAAAAATAGAAAGGTAACTAAAGCTTTTGAATCAAATTTGATTTTGTTTAAGGATGAGAGTAAACTTCTTTTTGACATCGCTGCCTACAAATGTCTACATTTTGCGCTTTGTAAATGTGAGAAATAAAAGAAGGTTCCGAATTTAGAGCAAATGATTTTAAAAGACCAAATAATGACTTGAAAAAATTGTTATTAGTGCAGTTGATGTTGCAGTATCTAGAAATCTAGCATTAAAAAAACTCAAAGTATTGGTCAGAGAAATAAATTATAAGGAACAAAAAATACTGAAAAAGAATGGAATAGATGGAAGATGTGTCGTAGATGAGAAAAATAAAGAATATGAAGAATACATGAAATTAGAAGCAAATGATGTTGTGGCTTCAAAATCTTATTAGATTTCAAAACTAAGTTCGCAAATGCGCATGAAATTTCCTTCTGTAAATTCAGAATGTGATCGAACTGGTGTTTCTAATAGAGCTTTTGCAGCAATTGCAAGTGCAGTTCATCAGGATACTGGCCTGATTAGTGAAGAGAACCAAAGTAAAGTAATTGTTAGAATGAAGATTAGAAAATAAAGGTCAAAGAATCGAAAAAAACTTCATAGAAGGCCATAATGAAAGCACTACAACAAATATTTTGATGGAAGGTGAGACAAAACTTTAGTACATGAAAAGATAGGGAGCAAATATCACAGGAAAACCGTTGTAGAAGAACATGTGTCACTTATTGAAGAGCCTGGTTCGAAATATTTGGGACATGTGGCACCACTTTCTAGGATATTAAGGATAGCATTGTATTGTTTTATAATGTTAATAACCGACCCATAGACATAACTAATGTAGGATGTGATGGAATTGTGACTAACACTGGTAAAGCACAAGCTAATAAAGACCTTCCACCAGTGGACTTTCCCCTTTATCCGTGTCATACACAAGCCGTTAAAAGAATAGTGAATTTAGTTACTGAATCATCATTGGCCGTATGTGGGGCCTCACAAGAGATGGATTTTTAAAACAAAAATAGAATCGCTAAAATTGATACCAATATTTGAAACTAAGGAACATTTCAATATAAAAGTAAAATGACAATGTTATTCTTTAACAAAAAAGGTTGATGACATTTTTTCTTATTCTGTTAAATATTTTTAATATAACATACTTATATATACAGTGACAAATTTTATCCTTTAGTGAATGTATGTTGCTTTTATAGCACATATAATATATCCACAAGTAAAATATTTATATCTGTTTTGGATAGTATAATTGTATTCATTGAAATTTCATAAAAAAAAATCACCAAAATATGATATATTAACAAATATATTGCACTCAAATAAATATCTTCTTGGAAAACTTTCAACGGTCTAAATGAAAAATATGCTTCTTTATTTGTCATCAATATTATTTAAAGTGTTTAAAATAAAAATTATAGTTCAAAAGCTTTTTTTAAAAATTTGGGTTATATTACTTAAAAGTTCATTTTTTAAGGACCTCAAAACATTTTCATAGAGCTTCAAAATTTTGCAGTATTTTACTTAAAAGTTCATTTTTTAAGCACCTCATAACATTTTCATAGAGCTTCAAAATTTTGCAGTATTAAAACTGATCCTAAAAGGCAACTTTTGCACCCTATTAGAAAACTTAGTTTAAAAAAAGTGTTTTAGCCCCTGTTTTCATTCCACCCTACTGCACACTACCCCGCCAAAATCCATGGGGCACACATTAAAATAAAAGGGGTTAGACCCATGAGCCCTGACTAGGATATGGGCCATGGTCTCACGGGATGACACAACCACAGAATGTGGGTGGGGAAATAATGGTAAATAGACCGGATGGGGAAAGTATGTTAATTGACATCACAATATATCTCTCACGGAAAATAGCATCGGGTCTAGAACAGGCTAGCCTACACGCTGAGTATTATTTCTATTAATATTAATGTTATCAATCATTATTTTTAATTATATATATAGCCAATGTGTTTTTTTAAGTAAAACCTTATATATGCATTGGTGAAAATGTAGGCATAAACGTGGAGCTTGTCTAGTATGGTTCACTAAGGAGGATGGAGTTCGCATACTGCCCTATTAAATTGATGGTACGTTCCCTACATTATTTCAAACTCTCCCTCCACACAAATGCGCGTACACTTACCCATCATATATATATATTTATATATATATACTTCTTATACTACCCCATTAGTGTAATTAAATTATTATATGAGTAGTGGTAGATACAATTTTTTAATACTTATATGTACGGGCTAACATAAGACATTGCGAAATTATAAGTACCAATTTTCTCCACTAGATTGCACAGAGTGAAAGTTATAAAGAAATTAATATGTTAGGCTTATCATAATAATTTTTTCGTAAATAGCGATATATTGATGGCTTTAGATAGTGACGCATAGGTTACCCGTACACTATTTACCATGTTTATTGATTTTATTTCAAGGTGTACCATTTGGAAGTGAAATAATTGTGCACACACATGTCTTGTTACTTGCGACAAATAGTGTATGTAATTTTATATAGGGGCTTTAACTTATTGTCTTAGTGTACGAAGGTTTTCGTTAAATCTGTGTTGTTTGCTTTGGTGTGAATCTTGTCTTCCACATCTAGAGGAGTGATAGTGAATAATTGTCAAGTCAACTATATATAAGGTTTTGTCTATTTGTTTTCATACAACCCAATATATTATTTAGATTATATCTATTTGTTTTCATAATACACGCTTTATTAAAATGGTCTTCCTATGTAAGAAATGTTCAAAATCATTTACCAAGGCTACCAACCTTGCATGTGATATACGTTTACAACGCGGGGATGAACTTAAAAAGTGTGATGAGTGTGGACAAGTTTTTAGTTTGAGTGACAGTTTACAACGACATTTTTCCTCATATAATCGGAAGGTGAAGTCGTTCGAGTGTGATAATTGCATTAAAATATTTTCACGGCGGGATAATCTATTACGACACAAGCTAAAGAACTGTACTGCAACAGGAGCAACATCACTGGGGAATGTTGCCGACGTTTCTAAGTCAAGAGAGCAGGAATATATTGAGAATCTCGATATCACTGAAGATTACGACCCATGAAATTTTCAGAAGCTTTGAATGGTACAGTCAAAATCATCAAGATCCCTCCCTCGATATACTCGCTATTTTTTATCTTTATTAACTAAATTAAAAGGAAGTTGGGAACAACGCTTACCTAAAAACTTAATGGAAAGGGTAATCTTAAATGGTATACATCTGCTTGTGTTGAATACTCTCGTTTTGGACGAGAGGTAAAGGAAACAATCTCTCTTTCCTTTCACTGTAATTGTATTGTCACTCTAAGTCCTGATGCATTAAAATTGCAGATTGAGGCTTACATGATTGAAGCAGCTACTTCTTTCCACCACAAAGGAGTGGTTGGTCTGAAGATCGTGCGAAATACTCAGAGCTTAAACTTGCTAAACATATTCCTTTGGTTGCTTCCGGCTATATTCCATTACCAGTAGAGTTGAGAAATATACATGCCTAATTAATATAATAAATGCTAAGAATAAATGTTTTCTTTGGTCTGTGCTAGCATTTCTATATCTAGCTGACTAGAACGCTAATCAAGTGAATAAGTATAAATCAATGTATGGTAAAATGATATGGATGATATTAACTATCCTGTGCAAATGCTTCACATTGCTAAGTTTGAAAAAAATAACTTATCCATTAATGTGTATGGCTAACAACGGGAAATATTCCCTTTAAGGATAACTAAGTTTAGTCGTGAAAATCACTTGGATTGGTTGTTTCTTTCAAATATGGGTTGGGGACATTATTGTCTTATTAAGAACTTCAGCAGATTGCTAAGCTCACTGACCAGACACGATGGTGCAAATATTGCTTTTATGGATTTTCTAAAGAATATCTCAAGGATGAGTATAGTGAGCACTGTTCTGATTTCGATCATCAGAAGATGCCCGAGGAAGAGGATAAAATATTGGAATTTTCAAGATATAAACATATAATAAAAATTCCGTATGTGATCTATGCAGATTTTGAGTGTTTTAATATTAAATTATCAGTGTGTGCACCTAACACCGATCATTCATCAACTACAAAAATGACGAAGAATATGCCATCTGGATTTGCATGTGTAATAGTCGATTCCGAAGGTCAATGTATGAAACCCCCTGTTGTCTACAGTGGTGAAAATGTTGTGGATACCTTTATTCATAAATGGTTGAAGAAGAAACCATGATCATTGAGATGAAGAAAAATGTTTTCCCTATTCACATCACCCCTGAACAAGAAAATGAAGGTATTTCGGCTAGCGTATGTAGTATTTGCGAGAAGGATTTGGGTCAAGACCGCGTCCGTGACAACTGTCATCTCAGTTGAGACTTATCAGGGTTCATCTCATTGTAAGTGCAATATTCAGTTTCAATATGCCAAGAAAATACCCATCATGTTACACAATTAAAAATATTATTAAGCACATATTATCATGCAGAAAATTAAGAAGTTTACAGACACAAGAATATCATGTATTCCAAACAAATTGGTGAAGTAAATCTAATTCAGTCTTGGTTATTTATAATTTATTGACTCGTTCCGGTTTTTAAACACCTGTCTTGAAAAATTGGTTAAACATTTGTTGCATGTTGGGAAAATTTAATTTAAAATACTCCATGAAAATATCCCTTTTGATAAAGTAGATCTTCTGCTACGAAAAGGTGTGTTCCCTTACCACTATATTGATTGCAGTATTAAACTGAAATATAGTAAATACCACCAAACTCCGCATTTTATAATCAGAGGAGACAAGAAAATATTTCAGAAAATGACAACGCTCATGCTAAAACTGTGTGGGAAAACTTTGAAATGTATACTATGGAAGATTAAAAACATTTATACGTTTTGAGTGATATTGTACTTTTAGCAGATGTCTTCGAATACTTTCGCTCTATAAGTTTTGAGTACTATAAATTAGACTGTCTACATTTATGCAAAAGCCCTAGACTAGCATGGGTGGCATTATTAAAGATGACAAAGGTTGAGTTGAAGCTACTAACTGATATTGAAATGCATTTATTCATTGAAAAATGGATACGTGGTGTGGTGTCTATGATTTCAAATAGACATTCTGAAGCAAACAACCCTGATATGGTGGAATTTAACTCTGAAAAGGAGGTGAAGTACATCACATACTGGGACTGTAATGATTTATACGGGACTCTTATGTCTGATTGCCTTCCTCAGAGTAATTTTAGTTGGTTGAACAAGACTCAAATAGCAGAGCTCAATATAATTTCAGTTGCTGATGAGAGCCCTGTGGGCTCTATATTAGAAGTAGATCTATAGTACCCGGAATAAATTTATGACGAACACAGTGACTATAGAGTTGTTCCTGAAAAAGTCATAGTTACTCCTGAGATGTTATCCCTATTCTCTAAGTATATACAATCCAAGCTGAGCTCTCCAACCGGCGGGAAAACAAAAAAGATAGTGACAAACCCAAACAGTAAACAAAATTATGTGGTGTACTACCGTAATTTAAAAATGTATATTTCCTTGGGTATGAAGCTTCAAAAGTTACACCGAGTCTTAACTTTCAATCAGAGCACTTGGTTGAAGTCATATATTGATTTTCATACTTCCCAACGAAGAGATGCTGTTAATGGATTTGAAAAGGACTTTTTAATCTTATGAATAATGCAGTATTTGAGAAGTCGATGGGGAATCAAAGACATCGTGTAAGTGTTCAATTACTAAAAAATGAAATAAATGGTACGGCACACCGCACAGACTTTCTCTCTCTTTCTATAAACTCCTAAGATTTCCGAACGGAATAATGTATATTGTATCATCACCATCCACATAAGAACACGCATAAAATAATCTACAATGATATATAATCAATGAGAAAAGAGGCGCATCTTTTTTTGTCCACCTAAGAGCATTTCAAACAGTTTAAAGTCTTCCACAAGGGTCAACACTTCGTATTAAAATTTCGATTTCTGGTTAAAATTTTAACATTTTATAAGGTGTTGCAGATCTTCAAGTCATCGCATTGATATTTAATTATTCATTTATACATTTTGACCAATAAAAAATGTAAATATTGACTATTGAGTCTAAAATGGAGTTAGATCATTGCTATTTAAACATTTCTCCTAAAAGCTTTAAGGAAAAATAACATACTTTTTACTTTCTCTCTATCTTACAGGTAGAGAAAGTATGGTGATCGTCAAAAAAATTGAAGTCGAGATTTTGATGAATTTTTACGTTTCATGACTCCCTGAATCCGAAAAAGTGGTTTTTGAAATTCCGTCTGTCTGTCTGTCTGTCTGTACCTCCAACTAGAGCCTAAACTATTTTACCGATTGAGCTAAAACTTGATATTTAGGGTTTTCATAGAGTTGCCCCGAGGGGTTCTTGGAATTGGATATCTACCCCTAAAATTAAGGGTAGTTTACTGAAGGGAAAAAAGAGAAAAAGTCGATTTTCTCAAAATCGGCTCTAACGATTTTGATTAAATTTTATTTATGAACATTAATAAATATTCCAAACAAAATGGCTACTCTCAATATTTCGGCAAAATGTGTTTAAGGGCTCCGGTCTGATGCGTAAACTAACATTTTTTATAATAGCTCCGAAACTATTTGAAATATGAAATTTCATAGCATTACAAATATGTATATATATTTATAATACAAATATTTTATTCGAAACATATTTTTATAAAATCAATAATTTTCAATATATACACAATTATAAATATAATTTTAACTTTTTGGACATTAAAGCTTAAGTATTGCGACCGTAAAAAAAAAACTAACTTGAAATGATGATGGATGTCAACGTCTCATGACCCCCCGAACCCTAAAAAATAGTATTTGCAATGCCGTCTGTATGTGTGTCTATTAAAACTTAAAATTAAGGGTAGTTTACTGAAGGGCAAAAAGAGAAAAAGTCGATTTTCTCAAAATCGGCTCTAACGATTTTGATTAAATTTCATTTATAAACATTAATAAATATTCCAAACAAAATGGCTACCTTCAATATTTCGGCAAAATGGCTTTAAGGGCTCCGGTCTGATGAGTTAATTAACATTTTTTATAATAGCTCCGAAACTATTTGAAATATGAAAATACATAGCATTACAAATATGTGTATATATATATTTATAATACAAATATTTTATTCGAAACATATTTTTATAAAATTAATAACTTTCAATCTATACGCAATTATATGAATTTTTTAACTTTTTGGACATTAAAGTTTAAGTATTGCGACCGTAAAAAAAAACTAACCTGAAATGTTGATGGATGTCGACGTCTCATGACCCCCACAACCCTAAAAAGTAGTCTTTGCAATGTCGTCTGTCTGTGTGTCTATAAAAACTTAAAATTAAGGGTAGTTTACTTAAGGGCGAAAAGAGAAATAATTTGTTTTCTCAAAATCTGCTCAAACGATTTTGATTAAAATTCGTATCTAGGCGTTGATTAAGTTTATAAATAAACTGGCTATTTTCATTTTTCTATGAAAATGATTTTTAGGGTACTTTACAGAAGCGTTAATTTCCGTATCTCCACAACTATTTGAGAAACTAAACAACTTATCATTGCAAAATTGTAGGACTATTAGAAATAATAAACTTTTATTTGACATATATTTTTATAAAAGCAACAGTTTCTGAGATATTTGCAAATATATTAATACAATTTTGTGAGCTTTAGTGGTAAACATGTACTACTAAGTCTTAACGCAATAATTCTCCAATGCAATAGAGTAATGAAATATAAGTATCTAAAAAAAGTATGTTAATTTTTCCTTAAAGCTCTTAGGAGAAATGTTTGCACAGCAATGATCTATCTCCATTTTAGACTCAATAGTCAATATTTACCTTTTTTATTAGTCAAAATGTAAAAATGAATAATTAAATATCAATCCGATGACTTGAAGATCTGCAACACCTTATAAAATGTTAAAATTTTAACCAAAAATAGAAATTTTAATACGAAGAGTTGACCCTTGTGGAAGACATTAAACTGTTTGAAATGCTATTAGGTGGACAAAGATGCGCCTTTTTTCTCATTGATTCTATATCGTTGTATATTATTTTATGCGTGTTCTTATGTGGAGTGGTGATGATACAATGTACATTATTCCGTTCAGAAATCTTACGAGTTTATAAAAAGAGAGAGAAAGTCTGTGCGGTGCGCCGTACCATTTATTTTAGATACTTACTCATATTTAAATACTCTATGGCATTGGAGAATTATTGCCTTAAGACTTAAATAGTATATGTTTACAACTAAAGCACACAAAATTGTATTAATATATTTGCAAATATCTCAGAAACTGTTGCTTTTATAAAAATATATGTCAATTAAAGTTTTTTATTTCTAATAGTCCTACAATTTTGCAATGATAAGTTGTTTAGTTTCTCAAATAGTTGTGGAGATACGGGAATTAACGCTTCTGTAAAGTACCCTAAAAATCATTTTCATAGGAAAATGAAAATAGCCAGTTTATTTATAATCTTAATCAACACCTAGATACGAATTTTAATCAAAATCGTTTGAGCAGATTTTGAGAAATCCAATTTTTTCACTTTTCGCCCTTCAGTAAACTACCCTTAATTTTAAGTTTTTATTGACACACAGAGAGACGGCATTGCAAAGACTATTTTTTAGGGTTGTGGGGGTCATGAGACGTCGATATCCATCAACATTTCAGGTTAGTTTTTTTTTTTACGGTCGCAATACTTATACTTTAATGTACAAAAAGTTAAAAAAATTCATATAATTGCGTATAGATTGAAATTTATTGAATTTATAAAAATATGTTTCGGATAAAATATTTGTATTATAAATATATATACATATTTGTAATGCTAAGTAATTTCATATCTCAAATAGTTTCGGAGCTATTATAAAAAATGTTAATCAACGCATCAGACCTGAGCCCTTAAAGCCATTTTACCGAGATATTGAGGGTAGCCATTTTGTTTGGAATATTTATTATTGTTTATAATTGAAATTTAATCAAAATCGTTAGAGCCGATTTTGAGAAAATCGACATTTTATTTTTTTTCCCTTCAGTAAACTACCCTTAATTTTAGGGGTAGATATCCAATTCCAAAAACCCCTCGGGGCAACCCTATGAAAACCCTAAATATCAAGTTTTAACTAAATCGGTAAAATAGTTTAGGCTCTAGTTGGAGGTACAGACAGACAGACAGACAGACGGAAATCCAAAAACCACTATTTCTGATTCAGGGAGTCATGAAACGTCAAGATTCATCAAAATCTCGAGTCCGATTTTTTTGACGATCACCATACTTTCTCTACCTTTAAGATAGAGAGAAAGTAAAAAGGCTGAAGAATCGTATTGCTTCACCATCATTTGTTGCTTATACGAACTTCAAGGAAGAGTTAGTTGTGGTTCACATGAAAAAATAAAACTACTATTGAATAAGCCTATCTATGCAGACTTTGCTATCTTAGATATAAGAAAGTTTGTCATTTATAACTTTCATTATAATTATGTTAAAAGGAAGTATGGACAATATGCAAGGCTCTTATTCAAAGACACATACTCCCTCTACTACGAACTGAAAACAGAAAATATGTATGTGGATATGTTTGATATTATAGACCGATTCGACACTTCAGACTAGCCAGAGACTTTTTTACACAGCTCGTGCAATAAAATGTTCTAGGTAAAATAAAGGATGAGATGAATGGAAAGGGTATTCGAGAGATTGTGGGACTTCGACCGAAGCTTTACACCATTAAAAAGGAGAGTCTTGAGGAAAAAACGTAGGTAAAAGTGTGTCAAAACAGCTCTCAAAAAGAAAATTAAACATGCCCATTATAAACATGTTTTAAAGCAGGGGATCTTACACTATGCCAATATGTCTATGATAAGAAGTGAGAAACATCAATTGTACAGTATCTCCTTGAATAAACTTGCACTTTCACCCGGAGATGACAAACGCTATATTTTAGATAATGGATGTGACACTCTTGCATACGGTCACTACAAAATAAGACAAATGTGTTCACCAATGGATACATAAATAATCAAACTTTATGTTTTGAATGTAAGTATATTGAAAAGAAGTTTGTGTATTATCTTTTGTAATAAATATTTTATTAAGTAAAACGCTTGAGTGCTTGTGAATATCATAGCCTGATTTCATCAGGTGAAACAGCAGGGCTTTATCAAAATTAAATTTTATAATCAAAATTAGTTATAGGTGGGAGTTTACGTTACTAGTTTCCTTGCAGTGCCTCCTGGGAAACGTTTTAATAAACGAATAAACGAGTAACACCCAATACGACGTAATATTATAGTAAAATGTTAGTGATTTATAAAAGTTTTATCAAATTAATGGTGTAACTATTTTATACACTCCTAGTTTTCCCCCTCGTTCCAACTCTTCCCATCACAAAATATTCTTTCATGGTCCGCTGCTGATTAATGCTTTTCTTATGAGAAAAGTAACCCAAGTGCTCTATGGGAAGGATTAATGAGGGAGAAAGTGACCCAACTCCACAGTGAGGATGATCAAAGCTAAAACTCTCAAAATAATAATACCTGATCCACCACTGATCAATGCTTTTCTTATGAGAAAAGTGACCCACGGGAACGAACAATCCGGGAGAAATTGTCCCAACTTCGCAGTGAGGAGGATTAATGTTAAAACCACCAAAATAATACTCCCCGATCCACCACTGATCAATGCTATTCTTATGAGAGAAAGTGACCGACCTGTTCTATGAGAAAGATTAATGTGGGAGAAAATGATCCAAATCCACAGTGAGGAGGATCTATGCTAAAACACCCAAAATAATATTCCCTGATCCGCCACTGATCAATGCTATTCTTATGAAAGTGACCCACTGATTCTATGGGAAGGATCAATGTGGGAGAAAGTGAAACAATTCGCATTGAGGGGGATCAATGCTAAAATTAGAAAAAATTGTTAATCCCCAAAATAATATTTCCTTATCCTCCACTGAATCACTATCAAAGTTTTAATAGTATCCGTATGGGAGAAAGCTACCCACCACAATAATAAGGAGAGCCCAATATAAAACTTGATAGAATTAATGTTAACCACCCAAAATAATATTTCATGATCCCCCACTGATCAATGCTATTCTTATTGAAGAAAGTGACCCACTTTCTCTGTGAAAACGAACACTGTGAGTGAAAGTGACCCACTTTCTCTGTGATGACGAACACTGTGAGTGAAAGTGACCAATCTCCGTAGTGAGCAGAATCAATTATAAAACTCGAGAAAGTTGTCAACCCCCAAAATAATATTTCCCGATCCACCACCGTTTCCATTTGAGAATTCTTAGTACTATTCGCATGGGAGAAAAGAACCCACCTTAATAGTAAGGAGGGTGCAAGATAAAACTTGAAAGAAATTTCAAACACCCAAAATAATATTTCCTGATCCGCCACTGATCAACGCTATTTTTATGGAAGAAAGTAACCCACCTTCCCAGGTAAGCGAAACAATGTGGGAGAAAGTGACCCAATTTCGCAATGTGGAAGATCAATGTTATTCTTATGGATGAAAGTGATCCACCTTATTCAAGGAGGTGGATCAATGTTAATATTATGGGAGAAAGTGGGCCAGAACTGTCATTTCAACCACTACTGATTTAAATGTTTCATGAACCCCTGTACCCTAATATGTAGTTTTTGCAATGCTTTCTGTGTTTCTGTTTAACCCTAAAAATCAATAGTAATATAATAAAGGGTAAAAAAGAGAAAAAATCGACTGTTTTCAAAATCGGCACTAACGATTTTTACTAATATTCATATCTGGGCCTTGATTAAAATTATAAATAAAACTACTATTTTCATTTTCCCATGAACATGACCTTTAAGGTACTTTACAAAAGCGGAAATTTACGTATCCCCTACATCTATTTTGATATTCCAAATAACTTATCATTGCAAAATTGTATTAATAGTAAAAATAAAAAAGTTTTATGCAAAATATATCTTTATAAAACCACTAGTTTCTGAAATACTGTAACATAATATATTAGTACACTTTTATGAGCTCTAGTTTTACAGAGATAATACTTTAGTTTTAACGCAATAATTATCTAATGCCATAGAGTTAGTAAATAAGTAAGTCTCTAAAAATATTGATTTTCTTTTTCCTTTAATTTCTTAGGGGAAATGTTTGTACAGCAATTATCAATCTCTATCGTTTTAGACTCAATAGTCAATATTTACCTTTTCTATTGCTCAAAATTTTTAAATGAGGAATTTAATAGCGATTCGATGACCATAAGATGTGCAACACATAATGAAATGTCTGAAAATTTTACCGTAATTCAAAATTTTAGTACGAAGTGTTGACCACTGTTAACCCATTATTGACCTTTTTTTATTGGTCCAAATATTAAAATTAGAACTTTAATTCTTTAAAAATACAATTATAAAATTTAAAACCGGGAGTAAAAATTATTTTACGTAGGTATAGCCTACTTTTTGCTCGGGTTTGCTAGTGTCTATTAATTCATTTCACATATATTCCTAGTTTTTTAAACAATCGAGCGAGAAAGTCCGTGCGTAGTTCAGTACCATTAATTTATTATAAAATGTTTTTAAAAATATTTTTTCCCAAATGTAAATGTTGTGCACGAAACGCAAATATATAAATGACTAGATTTGGAATGAATAAATCGTGATAAGTACTTATTGGTTTTTTATTTATATATTTCTTTTTACACAACTTAACTTGACCTAACTCTCACTCAAACCTTGATATCAAACAGTGAATAATTAATATAAAATATTAGGCTAAAGTATCACACTGTCTCGAAAACTGCATAGTTTCAAAATAAGTTTTAAACAAATGTTCATTCAGTGGATAATGTGTTTAACTAATAATATTAATAATATAGGTAAGATGACTTTATCTATCGGTAGTCCTGAAAAGTATGTTTTTCCAATTCAATCTTTTTGTGTCTAAAAATACTGAGTAATAATTTACAACTTTATTATTATTATTATTTATCAAGTTATAAAGGACATAAGATAATTTGATTAATAAAAGTATATGGTATACTGTATAACAAAGAAAAATACAATATTTTAGTGGAAACGTACCTGCATCAACCTAGAGGGAGAGTAGAAAACAACATAATTCAATAATGATATTAAAAACTTATTAATATACCTACTGACATTTATCATACATAAAATAAAATTACAACTTATTAAATTCCTCGTTTGTCGAGTGGTATAAGGTACCATTAACCACTTAATTCATGTATATACACTTATTCGGACCCTAGATTAACGAAATACAACTTTTCTTGTGTGAATGTATCACTATCTAACAATTAATAATTGATATATAATATTTAGGAAGGATAACCTAAGCGGGACTCAAACCGAAATTGAAGGTGTACTCGCATCTGCGAGGACTTAAGAAAGTGAGAAGGTGTACCCACATTTGCGACAATCTATCCCGGTTCTTAGGATAAATATTATTTTTAATATATGTCTTAATTATATGTCGACCTCTCTAGGATATTCATCAATGCCTTTTTAAAAACATAATTTAGTAAATGTAAAACAATGTCATTAACCTTATATAGAAATGTAAGCAAACTACGGCCACCACCCAGACGCCATGTCCTCATTACGTCACGGACGCGAATCGATCTTCCGAGGCGTTTACTTAATATAACGACAATAATTACCATTTATTACAAACATCCAGTATTGTTCCCACTTCCCTCCGTGGGATCATTTTTGTAAACGTAAGTAATTAACCAAAAATTTAAACAAACGGTGCCACCTACCCATACACCACGATCACACATACAGTTTGTTATAAGTCTCGTACGTAGAGTGAACTCTCAAAGATATCTACTTGAGGTTGCCACTATAAAACTTTTATTAAAACAATAAAAACATATTCATTGTGTCAAAAATACAGTCAGTATAGTCACAAAACTATCTAAACTTGCTCATCAAACCAGAATAAAGCTTCGTCACTATGTAGGTATGACGATTGAACCACATTATGCATTATTTTTATTATTATTTTATTATGGTAAGGTGGGGCTATTTGAATCAAAATAAGGATTCAAGCTAATGCGCAGTTACTCAGCACATATTTTTTGGTGTTTAGTTCTTTTAATTTACTGAATGAGTTACTGGCTGTAAATTGGTAAGAAAAAATTATAATTTTTAAACATTTAAATAGCTGAAAAACTTGTTTTAAGAGATCAATCGACGTGAGATTGGCATATTCTTTCTAGTGATGTAAATAATTGCCTTTGCGTCGTAAGGTCTTACCCTCTTAAAGTTGTTGATTTCAAAGTAATTTTTTTTAAACCTATAGCTTAGTATTCTGGGCTCATCACCAATAAGTTTGATCGTATTCTATTGGAAAACAATATAATTATTTTATATTGAAAGATAGTTTGCTTCTGGGGCTATTTGAATCACTTTTTAAGGGGCTATTTGGATCATTATTTTCTTGAGTTTTTATTTATTTTTAGAATATACCATTAATTATTTATCGCTTTTTGACACTTCGTAGAGTGAGCTTATAGACTGGAATATTATCATCGTTGTTGGATTTGAAAATAAAAACTTTTGAATTCAATTTTAAAAACAAACTAAACATATTATCTACTACAAATTATTTCTCGCTAGTACTCAAAGCTTGAATAATAGCGCTAATTTATTAGGAAAGGTATTTCTGTCTCGTTTAAATTCTTAGATGTGCTATAGTTGTAAGTTGTATATTAGACAGCCCTGTTAAACACTGACCTAACTGGCTAACCCTATAGCGGTACTCTTGAAGGGAAGGGCGAGGGGGTATAAGGGTTTCAGTATCTTGCCGGGCCACCTCAGACAGCTAAGTGAAAGTTTATTAATGGATCGGTGTGTCTCGGTTTGGCTTAGTGATATTGTGATTGAATGTATAAACAGTTAATTGTTATTTATTAATACTGAATCTTCGTGGGGGTAAGTCCTAATATATTAACATCTTAACCATTTTTACAATATTTAAATACAATATAACTTAAACTTGTAAAATTATCTAAGTTATCTTAGTGTTTTAATTTAGTTTTAAAATATGATTTCAGATGGTTCGAGAATACAAAAAAAAACCCAAAAAAAATTGTCAAAAGAGGGAAGGACCCAGGCCCTAAACAGTTACACTTAAAGAAAACTGGAGTGTCAGAACAGCTGCATTACATTTCAAGGTACCGTTCAGTACACTGTAAAGAAAAGTTTGGGTGGCTATACTACTTAAAACCGCTGATGGGCCCCATCAAGATAACCCAATTATAATACAAGAGTCAATAGGCAATCCTACAGCCCTACCTTTCGAGTAGGAGAGAGCCCTAGTATAAAGATTAAAAGTTCTTTGTAATCGTGGTTTTAGTCATTCATCGAAAAGTGTGGGTAAAGCTGCGTACAGTTTGCTAAGTCCCTTAACATCAAGACCCCTTGGAATGATTATGCCAAAATTATAGGCAAGAATTGGTTTATTTCTTTCATAAAATGACATCAAGATATCTCCCTAAGAAAGCCAGAAGGTTTATCAAAATCTTGCGCTGAAGGAATGAATAGAAATGCAGTAGAAGAATTTTACAAATTACTAAATGATGTCACAGTTGATCTTGGAATCCATGTTCAGCCACAATCTGTTTACAATATGGATGAAACTGGTTTTCCGATAAACATCAAGCCATCTAAAATAGTAGCAGACAAACTTAGAGAGAGGTGAAAACGTGATCGTTGTAGCATGCTGCAGCGCTAGTGGGGTTTTTATACCCCCAGTCGTGATTTTCAAGGGAAAAAGGATGAAAGAGGAATTTAATATTGGAATGCCATCGGGATCATAAGTAATAATGTCAAAAAGTGGGTATATGAATGAAGAACTGTTCCTAAATGGATGCAACAGTTTCAAAAACACCAATCTTCTGGGAAACGCCTGCTTATTTTAGATGGCCCCTCATCACATCAATCTCTTCAGTGTCTTGAGCTTTGTTTGCATAATGAAATAGAGCTATTGTGCCTTCCACCTCACACCACGCACGTTCTGTAGCCTCTCGATAGGTCATTTTTTAAACGCCTAAAAGCTTTTTATCATCAAGAAACTAATTCATTCATACACAACAACCCCAAAAGCTCAATCACCAAATTAACCTTCGGCAGACTGCTAAGTGCTACTTGGATCAAAGGAGCAACTGTTGGGAATGCGGTCAAAGGTTTTGAATGTACAGTGATATTCCCTTACAATTGCGATAAAGTGCCTGAAGAAAAATGTCTTCCTTCACACACCTTTATTGCAGATAGGTCTATAGGAGAACCGGGAGCTCAATGTGACACTGCAGGACCATCAACCAGACAACAAATATCTACCATTAATTTTTCTCAAGTATTACCAACACCGGTCAAAGCTTCACACACATACAAACAAAAGAGGACAAAACAAAGAGCCTGCCGTCTAGCATCACAATAAAATGTTGATAAAGTAAGATCGAAAAGAGCTTTACTCTTCGAAAAAGAAACTAATACTGGTATGACCTTGAAATACCAAGTCTCTAAAAAGCCTAAAAGACATATTTTATCTGAGTTCACTACACCCAGCAACTCAGATGTAGATTCTAATATCGATAATATTTTTGACAATGAAGAATAAGAAGAAAATGTACCATGTGGTTTTTGTAAAGTTACTTATCTTGACAAAAATTTAATTGGAAAAGGAGACTGGATTAGGTATTAAACCTGCGAATTGTGGTTTCATGAAGTATGTGTCAGGGCCTTTGTAAAAAAACAGTTTAAGTGTGGAAAGTGCATATACACATTTGGTTTGCATCTAGTAGTATACATCTTTAATAAAAAAAATTAAACTGGCTATATACATGGTAAAATATAAAAATAAATATATGATTCAAATAACTCCATCCCTGATCCGAATAGCCCCACGTTCTTACTAAAATATTATTTCCACTTGATAATGTTCTTTATTATTTATGTCCTACTTAGATTTTTTTTCAAAAAGATATTACTAGGTATGGTTCAGAAGATATGAATAAAGATATAAATAACCCTTAAAAAAATTCGCAAACATATTATAGGTGAAAACTTAAATTAAAGTTGAAATGACCCAAATAGCCCCACCCTATCATATATGTCTTAAATAAATGGTGATCTCTAACGGACGTTCATCAATGTCTTAAAATTTATAAAACCATTATTTAATAAATGTACAGTAACGTCATTAGCCTTTGATAAAAATGTAAACTAATGATGGCCACCACCCAGACGGCATAGTCACAATACCGTTTGCTGTACGTCCTATTCGACGCCACTTACAGTTATTTATACGCCTCAAGTGCCGTTTACCCCTCCCCTATTTGCCTTATCATTTTTGGAATAACCACCTGTACGTCACGGTCACAACTGTGCCACACCCCAATCTCCACGGTCACAGCTCTACCACCCACCAAACGTCATGGTTACATGTGTGCCAGCTCCCAAACACCACGGCCACAGGTGTAACATTTGCCATGGACATAGAGTGTACAGTACACTCAAGGTAATCTACTGGTTCTAGGTACTTCACTTACGGCTGATCATAACTTCACACTCTAATGACGTTACAGAATATAATAATTTATTCAAACCTTAATCATTCAATTAGTAGACATACTTTTTTGTGACGTCACTGGAATATGTCACAATCCTATGATGTCACAAAATATTATAATTCAGTCAATAGTGATTTTATTCAATTAGTAGACGTCCGTCTCTTGTGACGTTACTGTCATACGTCACATACACGTAATTTTCCTTGACGTCCCTGTTATACGTCACATACACGTCATTCTTCTTGACGTCATACGTCACATACTCAATATTTTTCATTTCCGGATCATACCTGTGCAATTACTCTTCTTGAGTTTATTGAGCTCTCGAGAATTTAATCAAATCAAATGGATAGCTGTTGATTCTTGAATGTGGAGAGCAGTTTATTCTTGAATGTGGAGAGCTGTTAATTCTTGAATGTGAAGAGCTATTGATTCTTGAAGGTGGAGAGCAGCATTGTTGTGGTTGTGTGCTTGGAAAGTACCAGTCTGCCACTGACCCGTAACTACTCTGCCGATGAGGAGTCAAAGTATGAAATTCAGGATATTCCTGAGCCATGAGTTCTGGGTCAAGATCGTAATATTCATTTGGAGAACTATTTCAATCCTCACTCTTCATCAGAATTTTAATAGAAATCTTCAGGAGGTTCTTCTTTTTCTAGATCGGACGCTAGCTGTCTCCCTCCCTCCCATACATCTAATATTACCCCTGCAACGGGATGCTCCATCGGCCTTAACTCAATATCTTCTATCATTTCACGACCTATAACTGCTGTTAGAGGCATTCGTTCCTCTAGAATATAAAGCATCATGGAGAGAGAGCAGTTTTTCGGCATAGCCAAATCAGGAATGGGCGAATCACCAAGTACTGAACTTATTAACTGCCGGCGGAACCTTTGCTTCTCTGCCAACTGACGTTGAACTTCCCGTCTCTCTTTCGCTTCTAGTTTTCAAAGCTCTCTGACAGCATTGCTCTTTGTTTCCTCGATGATTTGTTGTACCTTTCCAGTATTAACTACATCGTAGGCTTCTTCAAAGGGAACGGCTAATGCTCCAGAAGTTACTGTCGATTCAGGGATCAAAATTTTTCTTCTCGGGGAGGTAGGGGAATCCATCACTGATACAGACATTATTTCCGGCTCAGGCCTGGTGTGGATTTTGCTAGAGCATCTCAGTTTCCTACCCAATTGAAGTGTATCCACTTTCTGATAAACTTTGTAATTGATTGCCGTTGGCTGCCTAAGTCCAGAGCCTGACTGCCTAAGTCCAGAGCCTGACTGCCTTAATCCAGAGCTTGGCTGTCTAAGTCCAGAGCCTGGCTGCCTCAGTGCAGAGCTTGGCTGCCTCAGTGCAGAGCTTGGCTGTCTAAGTACAGAGCCTGGCTGCCTCAGTGCAGAGCTTGGCTGCTTCAGTGCAGAGCTTGGCTGCCTAAGCCCAGAGCCTGGCTGACTCAGTGCAGAGCTTGGCTGCCTCAGTCCAGAGCCTGGCTGTCTAAGTCCAGAGCTTGGCTGCCTTAGTCCAGAGCTTGGCTGTCTAAGTCCAGAGCCTGGCTGCCTCAGTGCAGAGCTTGGCTGCCTCAGTCCAGAGCCTGGCTGTCTAAGTCCAGAGCTTGGCTGCCTTAGTCCAGAGCTTGGCTGCCTCAGTCCAGAACTTGGCTGCCTCAGTCCAGAGCCTGGCTGACTCAATCCTACTGCTGGTTGCCTCAGTCTGGATGCAGGAGGTGGACTGCTCCTCCTTGGGATCGCTCCAAGACCAGCACCAGCCGCAAGGCGAAGAATACTTCCACCCAAACGGGGTATGCCAGAACGATGAGGGGCCGACATACTCGCTTTTTTTATTGCTTTGCTTGGAAATACTTTCTGAAACAAATGTAAATATTGACTATGATCTAGGCATAAACACAAGCACAAATTGTTCTACTTTCAGTGTCTCAACTATAAGACGAGATATTTAAATACTTTAAAACTATTGGTTTTATTATTTAATCGCACCATTAAAAGTTTATATCTACGCCACATAATTTGAAAAGTAATCTAATGTAAAATATGATCAATTGGTTTAAAAAATTGTTAAATTTAGCTATTACTAATCATCGTCCACAGGCTCAAAATAACTCGTTCCCATTTTATTGCTTTTCCAAATTGCAGGGTATGAAGCCAAATGACAGTTCATCCGTTTTGTGATTTTTTTAAACAAATATTTACGAGAATTTTACCAACATTATTATAATAAGCTATCTATTCACGTTAGCTGATCCACAAAGTTCCATTAATAGTAAGAATTACATATGTGGGTGGTCAGGGTTAGAATACATTTATGGGTGTACTAAGGTTTTTATATTGTTCTAAATTATGCCCCATTCCCTTTTAGTCCAGTCAACGAAGACCAAAAAAGGTCGAATAGGGGAAATAATTCGTGTAGTCACAAATTTTTGTACAGGGGTAGAGGGGAGTACCATGAACAACATACTAAAAATCCTGACCGGTGGTGGGTGAGCGGGGGAGGGGGTGGGGGGAGAGGGCGGGGGGGGAGCGTTTAAAGGTCATTCTTCCACGTTATTCTCGTATAACTCGAAAACCGTGATCTCTAACGAAAAGGTGTTCATGTACAAAATTAAAATATATTAAATTACCTACAAAAAAGATCCTATTCATTTTTTCTCTAGGATGAGTAGTTTATGATATGCAGGGGATGGAATAATCCCGGATTATTCAAAATAGTGTTTTAATGGTGTAAAATGAATGTTTAATGTTAAATAAAGTGGGCTCAGACCGAATATTAAATGTATGTACAACATCTAAGTGCATTTATGAGGAGGTTCATAGATTCAGAGCGCCGTGGCGATTGGAATGGCCACTCGGCTTGTGTTCAGAAAATGATACCATTCTTCCATGCAAGCGGTCATTTTCAGTATGCAAAATGTGCACATCTTTACGTTCAAGACATGCTATCATTGAAAACTAGCCACCCACATGTGTTCAAGGATTTTGCAGATGAGGGTTATTTCACCATAAATAGAACTGCTTCACGTTGAGCAGGGGTTTGGTCAGACATGACCATAGAGCAGACTCTAATGCGTTCCATGAAAAGCTCAGGTGGCCTGACCTGAGGAAGAGGAATAACTGATTCTGATCTAGCGGAGTGGGTTGGTGGGTCCTCTGGAGCAACCGCCATCTGCTCGTCAATAGAGGAGTTTACTGGAGTGATTTTTTCAAGTGGGGAGCAGCATGTTGATTTCCTGGTATCACGGCAAAATAGGCATGGGCTAGACAAGGCAAAGATTTATGAAGGGTTCAATGACCATCCTCCTTTTCCGAAAATAAATTCACTTATGTCTTTGTCAACAGGGATAATCGGAAACTCAAAAATAAATAGTCATCGAGCCCTAGAAATTGGTACCGCAACTATGCACAGTTTTGTTGGTTGTAATTTTGGTGACATAAAACAGTCTAAGAAGAATGTGGTGTTGTCATTGGCTAGTATGAGCAATGCCGTAAAAGTGAACGGTGAAACAGTGACTGTAGACCCTCTGAACATTTTCCAAAGAACTGCCATTGCAAAAAAGAGTGATGAAGGTGTTGCACAGCTTATGGAATGTGAATTATCTCCATTTCCGTTGGCTCTCTTTAATGAAGGAGGAATGAGAAAAGGAAAGAAGTCTTCTCTCTATGAAGCTTTTCCAGAGGATAGTTATAAAACTCATTATCTACGAACGAGCACCAATGTATTAGATGGAGGCTTCCTCCTTCGCCGCGTGAAATGGAATATGGGTACCAAGATTTCTGTACTTTGCGATAAATACAGAGCCTATGTACTCAAACATAACGGTCAAAATTGTACTGTGGTTTTCGATGGTTATGGCGACGTCAACAGTACAAAACGAGCAGAGCAGAAGAGAAGGGGCCTCACAAAAACTTCAGTTGACATTAATTTTAATGAAAGCATGAATGTCACTGTTCAACAGGAGCATTTTCTCACAAACGAGAATAACAAAACCAGGCTTATACAACTCCTCAGTGACAAAATGGCAGCAAGGGGAATGGAAACAGTAGCTACTACAGGGGATGCTGATGACACTATAGTGAGATGTGGGTTAGAGAAAGCTGCCCTACATTCCACTGTCACAATAATAGGGGAAGATGTCGATTTGATTGTTTTACTCATTGCTTTTGCACGACCAAGGAGTAACGTATACTTCATGAAGTCTGGCAGAGGCAAGGTGGAAACAAAATTGTTTTCAACAAACAAACTCCAACAACTTCCTTTTGCTGAAACCATCCTCCTTCTCCATGCCTTTAGTGGGTGTGACACCATCTCCGCCATTCACAACAAAAGCAAAGGAGGAGTGGTTTAGCTGTTCAGCAAGATTCCTAGGCAAATGAAGACAATATCAGACATTTTTACTAACCACTCGACACCAGCAGACAAGGTCGCATAGGCTAGTGAAAAGATGTTTTTAGAAATGTACCAAGCGAATGCAGATCAGCAAGACCTGAATCAACGCCGGTATGCTGCATTCCTAAACGCATCAACGAAGCCAAAACCAGACCTCGCTTCACTGCCACCAACCACAGGAGCTGCGCAGCAAAACTCTTTTAGAGTTTATTTACAGGTAAGTTATATTAATTTTACTAACCTACTGTTTTTATTTGATGATTTTTACAACACTATTTGTTGTTACTTAGAGCGGTTTTGTTACTTACTTACAGATACAGCAATGGCTCAACAACCCTCTACCCCCAACCGAGGGGAGGATGGATCGTTCACCCCTGTAACAACCCAATACACAGTAGCACTTGAAGCGATACTGAACAACATCTTTTGCCGATGTTCTACCGGGTGTGGGGGACGATGTGGATGCCGAAAAGCCGGCCATGGTACGTGCACGAATGGTGCAATGTTACTCGATCTTCAATATTATGATGATGATAATGATGATGGTGATGATGATTCACTTGTTGATTTTTGAGATTTACACATTCAAGATAAGATGTTTGTTTTTAATAAGTAATGTAGTTGTTCTGTTCTATGTTAATTTAACATTAAAAATTAATTTTATACCATTAAAACACTATTTTTAGTAATCCGCGATTTTTCCATCCCCTGCATATCATAAAGAATTCATCCTAGAGAAAAAATGAATATGATCGTTTTTGTAGGTAATTTAATGTAGTTTAATTTTGTACATGAACACCTTTTCGTTAGAGATCACGGTTTTCGAGTTATACGAGAATAACGTGGAAGAATAACCTTTAAATGCTCCCCCACCCCCCCGCTCACCCCCCACCAGTCAGGATTTTTAGTATGTTGTTCATGGTACTCCCCCCTATCACTGTACAAAAATTTGCGACTACACAAATTATTTCCCCTATTTTTACTTCGTTGACTGGACTATTTCTGCACAAATAAGGGTATATTTCCTTTGGATTCTACCTTTCTCATTCCAAAACCACAGAGTAAATATGCAACTAGCCTGGATCGAAAGAAAATGCTTAGTTTCTTGAGAGGGTACTGCTTCTGTTTGGAGCCACCCCCATCCACTATTTCCCATATGCTAGAATTATTTTTACTTCTTTTACTTCATTGCGACCACTTGGGTATAGAACATATTGTGATCATCAAAATTATAAAATTCGGGATTTTGATGTTTATATACGTTGAAGCCAATTATTTATTTATTTATTTCTGCCATATCATCTGTCTGTGTGTCTGTATTTCGGCCTAGTTGCTGAAACCATTTCACCGATAGGACTAAAACTTGGTATCCAAGATTTCCCCCCAAGGTTCTTCAAAGGTATTTTTGGAATCAGATATCTAACACTAAAATTAAGTGTAATTTAACTGAGAGCGAAAAAAGATAAAAGCTATTTTATCAAAATAGGTTGTAACTATTTTGATTAAATTTCGTATCCAGGCATTGTTTAGTGTTTTAAAAAAATTGCGTTTCTCATTTTTATAGGAAAATTACTTTAAGGACACCTTACAAAAACAGAAATCTTCAATTTTGATATTATCTCTGTAACTATTTGAATTACAAAATAACTTAGTATTTCCAAAATTTTATGATATATTATAAATAAATCTACTTTAATTGAAATATTTTTTAGACCAATAATTTCTGAGATATAAGCAAATATATTTTTATAGATATCTTTGAATTAGGAAATTTATTGTTATGCTCTTTGGTGTACAGATATATTCCTCTTTTCTCAATGTTTATGTAACAGTATATTATATACTTTATGCTCTTTGTTAGAATGTATTTCTCTGCTTTCCATTATGTTTCTGCAAAAAAGTTTAATACTTTGTTTCATATATCTTACGAGTTTTATGTAAACATCTCCTTTTTTGGGCAGAGGAGAGGAGCACCGTACCATTTATTTATATGCGATCTTCTATGCCAAATTGATTTGATGTTCTTAATTTATTTTTAATCTCTTTTATAATGTTCGAAAAAAGGTATTAATCCTTTCACAACCATGATATAACATTTTGTTTAAGTTAATTACCACTTGGATTTAAGCTAATATATATTATTAATTCTATATTTCCGCGTCAAAGGATTTTTGGCGCTAGTATGACTCGAAGTGATATACACACACCAACAAAAACAGGAGACCATGACTAAATTTCACCTCAAGGTAAGTTAGTAATCATAAAAAGATATAGTCACGGCCCATATTTCTTTACAGACCTAACGGCGTTACTGGCTGGCTCTGGAAGATTCGGAACAGTGATCTCTATAATATAACTGGATGGACATCTGTTGCTGAAATTTTCAAGCCGGGTCTGCACACCATTACGTGAGAGAGAGAGAGAGAAACTTTCGGGTATCTCTTTCTCTCTTTTACACATGTAAGTCAATGTTGAATTTTAACACACTTCAATGTTTTATGTGAATTTATCTAATATATGAGGGTTTATTTTATTTAAAATAATAAATGTGTTTCTTAAAGCTCTAAGTAATAATTTCCTGCTCGTTTCATATTATATAAATAATAGTGTTCCCTATTATTTGATAAAAGACTTAGTCTTTTATTTTTATATAACCTTTCCAGTTGCGTGTTGCCTATCAATTTAGGAGTCACCAGCTTTAGTGTCCGAATTGTCTAGGGCAGGAGTTTCCAACTGATGGCCCGCAAATCTAGCTTTTCGTGGCCCGTGAAGTTTCTTGGAAAAACAATCTTCTGTATTAAAAAGTAATGTTTTGTAGCCAATAAATAGAAAGTTTTGGAATGTGTGAAAAAAATCCAAGAAAGCTCCAACTGATGTTTAATATCTTCCTTACACCTGCTATATTGTATTTCGTATCAAAAATAGTATATTTTAGTCAGAAAATTTGTTTGGAATGTAATTTAACATGTTTAAATTAGCACTTCTTATTTCATTCACAACTAAATTCTTTTCATTTTGTCAAAACTTGAAAAAACAAAACCAAAAAAACTATGCAGCCCATTAATGGTCTCAAGGATATAATTGTGGCTCCCAGAAACTATAAAGATGGAAACACCTGAAAGATGTAACTCTCATGTTAAGACTGGCTGGCTGAAGGTTGATAGACAAGGTTTTGCATATCAGTTGAGTCTTCTAAGGGTGGTTTTTGCTAAATTGTTTCCAACTCTACTTCCAAGCAAATGTGGGTAGATTGCGGTACCTCTAAAATGTTTCCTTCCTCATCCCTACACCATAAGATTAATGATCTTATACGCCTATAAACTTAACAAAGAGTAGGACACATTTTGATTTAAAAAATTATGAGTCTTGAGTTAAAGTATTGTTCCGACTGAAACATTTATTATTTCTGAATTTGGGATTTCTCCTTTAATTAAAATATTTAGTTCTTAAAATGTTAGTTTGTAATTCATGTGCTGATACAAATAGTCAGTTTGGAAAGAGAATGGATTTAATAAAACACACATGCATGCATGCATGCGCACAGACACACACAATCTCTCTCAGCTCTACTATAATCATGTTATTAACCCTTATATTAAATGGAACAATAAAAAATTGATCAGTTTCCTTTTTTTCACTGCGTCTTACCATCCATTCCGTTTGTATACCTTGCTTACATATTGCATGTAATAATATTAGCATAGTGAAGTTATGAAACAAGATCATTAAATAATCTAATTTTAACACTCTTTAAGTTCTGCATGGTGGCTATGGTTTGGTTCACACGCTTAACTTGGGAGGACGGATTTAAATTATTATGACCAGATTATTTGAATAAGTGGTTGATTGTTTGTGTTTTTAATGTCAGTGTGTCTATTAGAGACTCGTTTTTACTATTATTATATGATAAACAAACCTTCTATTACTAATTTACCATTTTAGGAAAAGAAAGTTAACCACTATCCCAAACATACATGTTTGTTTCTCCTAATGATCAAACGCAAAACCCTTATTGGACCAATTTAAAATTATAGATAATTTTCTTAAATTTCACCCTGATCATCAATTTTTGTAAGGTTGGGTTGATATTCATGCATAATGCCTAACTAGTAGTAAAAGTGCATAACTCATAATACATCAAATATTAACTCACATTACTTTCATTGATAGAGTTCACAACCAAACAATCACGAGTGGTGCATGTGGATGTGAACACTATAAATGAAAATGTTTCAACTTCTTGTACATTTTGAGTTATGCACTGTCCGTTAATATTGGGGCATTATAAATTAATCTAAGTTTATTCTTAGATAACATTGTTATTTTACAAGTTAAAGTTCATGATTAGTATATTTCACAATAACTGATAATAAAGAATTAAACTTAATTTCTTTGTCTATCACCAGGAATAACCCCAATATACTCCCCAACACACACACACACAAAGGTATATTTATTATATGCTATCAGAGATGGAGTATGGCCCTAGTGGAGCTAGTATGCTTTTTATTGAGACCTCTAGAACCACTAAAATTAATTTATGATGTAAATTTGTTCATTAAATGAAAGAATTTAAGCTTGTATTGTATAACATGAAGATTTCTTCTCTGAGAAAGCATTAAGGCTCTGGCCATACTCAAGACCTAGCCACTGTAACAAATTGTCAGCACACATTATCTAGATGTTTGAATGGAGGTCTAGGAAAATGTTCCACTTACAATGTGTTTACATCGAGTGACTCTATACTTTGTTTTAATGGTGGAGAGAATCCTGAACAACTGATGAATGCTATGAATAGTTTAAATAATAGGTAGTCAATATCTTAATTAATACTGTTATAACCAGCTTCAGTGTCTGCATAGTCTGAGCTACTCTTGCAATAGACTAAACTGTCAATAACAAGAATATCATGGATCAATTCTGGTTGGGTGTACTAAGGGTGGTTTTCCTTAAATGGTTTCCCACTTGCTCGATCTCTCCGCACAAATGCGGGTACACTTCCTCTAAATTCAACCTTCCTCATAGCTAACCCATTAACGTAAATTAGTACATAAGTGTACTACCTGGAACATGTAGTAAGACGAAGTGGCAAAATTAAGTTATAACATTATTAAAAAATACATAATCCATGAATTAGGTTGATAAAGGTAGGTCAATTTAAAAAGCTAAAAGACAAAAAGAAAATTTTCAAATCTCAAATTTAAGTTTTTGAGTTAATTCTTTTGTTTTTGAAGTTTCAATATTAACACACCATTAATAAACCTGAAATTATATAGCAAGTTTTGTTAGACATATTTACCAATCTTGGGGTCCTAATGGGTTTAGTTTTTGAGTTGGCCAAACTACGAGACCACTGCAGGGGCGGATCCAGATCATTTTCATTGGGGGGTAATAATAATAAATAATATAGTTATTTACAATGTTAGATTTCGGTTTAGAGCCATTTAATAATTTCTCATTCATATTTGATCTTATGCATGTTTTAAACCGTGGTCATCCTTTCCGATTTTTTAAAATCAAAAAGTTTTTATAAATTACTTGGAGTGACCCTCCCCAACAATTTTTGGAAAAATTGTTCACTCTAGAAGCTATGAGTAGTCTTTGCCTTGTTTTATGTTTTTAAATTAGATTATTTTATAAATTATAAGCCAACATTTAAAGTGTTCCTACCCTACACATTTTTGAAATTTAGATAGCCCTCGAAGCTATTTAGAGTGATCCTCACCTTAATTCTTTAGGATGGCTAGATACCTCTAGAAGATAATCTTTGAAATGGTCTTCCACCGACAAAATTTTGAAAATTGAATTATTTCAGAAACTAAGGTATTTGGGGTGGTCCTCGCCTGAAAATTCTTCAAAATTACATGCACCTAGAAGCTATTTAGAGATCTCCCCTGAGATTTTCTGCCAGTTAGATGCCTCTAGTCTAGTAGTTATTTAAATTGGTCTTCACCAGCAAATTTTTTCAATAGAATGCAGCTAGAAATCGTTTGGAGTTTGATTTAAGGCCATCTTTCAGCTTCATAATTGATAATACCATAAAATATGAAATATATTTGGGGGAAGTTATTCCAGGGAGTGGCAAATTATTTCCAAGGGGGCAGAGTTTCCCATAGTTCCGCTGCTTCTGCTGTCCACACATACCCCACATTTAGTATTCGTTGATGAACCGCTATCAGGCGATTATTAGTCTTCTTTGATGTGTTGTAGTCTACCGTCTCTATGGGGAACAATGTTCGTTACTCGCTATGCACGACAAATATTCTTACATGAAAACAAATATTTTTCCACACTTGCGTGAGTCATATCGAAGAATGAATAAACGTGAACGAATAACACACATGTTCAAAAATTGAATAAATGTTGACAAATAATACACATGTTTAAAAATTGAATAAACGTGAACGAATAACGTACGTGTGGACCCGGCTTAAGAGGTGTCTGTGCGTAAAAATACAAAAAATTGTATAATTTATCAGTGTTGTATTTTATTTCTAAAATTTTAACTTTAATTCTGATTTTGTATTAATTTTCTAACTTTCACAAGGGGGTTAAATGACCCTTTGACCCCCCATTAATCTGTACTTGGACCACTGCATAGTGACAGTAGCCTGGTCACAAAAGTGAGTGGCTTGATGTTGATGCATTATGAGTGTGGTGGTTTTATCATGGAGACAGGATTGCAAGTATAGCCATATGCTTAGAAATATAATTTTATTAATTATAATCAATCTTTTGTTCCAGTCTTGAAAGCAAATTAAATTTCAGAGAAGTAATATAGGAATGACAAGACTGGATAGGATGAGAAATGAATGGTTTAGAGGAATAGTTAAGGAGCTAGTACAAGACTAAGGTGGTACAGCCATGTGAATAGAGGATATCAAGGGACAGGTGACTGAAGAAAGTACAGAGTGTGGATGGAAAGTGTGTCATGGTGTAGGAGGAGGAGAGGTGGTGGGGATAAAGGATACAGTGGAGAAGATTATGTTTTAAAGAGACACGGTCAGTGGCTATAATATGTTCATGGTGGTGGTGATGATGATGATAACCAACCTAACATTTCCCTGAGTGTGATGAATATAACTAATAATGATAAATAGAAACATGTTTTGCTTCCTATTTACCTTTCACCAAGAGAAATAGGCAAATAGGCATTTAAGACTGCACTGATGGAAGAGAGAGAATGAAATGTGTGAGCATCAATTTGAGAGGAGATGGGAGCTCATAGAGTGGATATAACATAATGTGTAGCAGGTTAGTATCAAACATCAACACCCTGGAACAGTATGGCATAGTAACAAGCCCCACTTGTTTAATATGTTTTAATGATAGTAACTGTTTATCTAATATAGACCCTACATAAATTAACACAGCCATGTATTCAATATTTGTGTGCCTAGTCAAATAAAAATAGGTTAAATAACAATAGGTCTTTTCTTAAAAAAAAAAAAGGGTATTGCAAGCAAACTTAAAATGAATTTAAAATAAGTATAGTGACAGCTGGAAATATTAAATAATAGTTAGGTACTAAACAAAGACAAGGTTGACTCCAAAACAAAAGTTCACCTTCTAACCCTCATTAAAACATCTATGAATACTAAAGATTATTATCATATATTTGTTTATAAATCATTCTGATAGGAAAAACATTTGAGGAAAAACAAACCTGACATATGAATAGGTGAAAATTGATTTAGTAATTTTTGCAACTGTCAAAAAAGTTCCTTCTTTTCTGAATTTGTTTGTATTTGTTATATATTGTTAACACATATAGAAAGTGTGACTTATCATAGATGTACATATTAAACATTTGAGAAAAGGATTAACTTGTGTAGTTTTTGTCGTATGGTGGATGTATTTCCTTGTGCATTGATAGTTTGTTTTTTTAGCATTTGCTCTCAACCTAACAAAGATATACATTTTTACTAGTTTTTTTAGTATTTGTGTCTCATGCAAGTCTTCACACTCTAGTGCAGTGTCAACAGTGTGTAAATTGGGAATTTTTTTTGGATATGATGAATATGAGTAATGAGATACACAGTTAATAATATAGCTATACAGTCCAGTTGACTTATAAAAAGATTCATGACCTAAGAGCGAAAATTTCACTTTTTCAGTGTATTGAACCATTTTAAAAACTGGCTCAGAAGCATAAATAAGACCACCTCTAGAAACTTTTTTCACAAAACTAGTGTGGTCTCAAACATTGGGTTTGCAGTAGTTGTGTGCGTTCAGTGGGAAATAGCTAACTAACATACTGCAACACTCAGAGCAGCGTAAATATTTTATGATCTTTCTAACAAGAAATCCACATATATAATACACAATATTGGATTGGTAATCACTTAGCGCACTTCGATTAAGGACTTCTAAATAAGTAACTAGGGAGTCATCCAATTCAATATAATTCTCTAAATCATCCAGTGATCTCTTAGATGATCTAAATTCAAAAATTGGAGTGTGATTGATAGCGTCAATGTCAACTACATTGGCATTCTTGCTAGCTGTGACACTCTTTTTCAGCAGCAGTTTCCGTACTGCTGACTGGAACTGGTTTGTATTAGGGTTGTTGTTCCAGCCTCCCATTGATCTGATGCATGAAAACAACAACTCAATGTGGTCTTGAGATAATTTGTAAGTAAGAAAATATGCCAAAGGTTTTATAGAATGCATTAACAAGTCTTTAGATAAATTAGTAATGCTCTGAATGTATAAAAGAAACCCAAGGGCAAACGTTTTGCGTGGGTGATGTAAAATTGGCACACCTTCAATGCTCAATAACGTTATATAATCATTTACTTCAACAAAGAAACCCTGCCAATAGTTCATGTTAGAAAGTCGTAATGGCTGCTTAAATCCACTGGCAAGTACATTGCGAGAATTTAGTAAATCAAATAGTTTATCAATATTTCTAATAAAAGAAATGGTAGCTTTACAATTCTGAAAGTCAGGGTGACCTGAATCTTCTAAAAACTCAAGTGTATCTGCTATGCTTGAGCTCAATGTCTGAGCTGCTAAAGAAACATTCATCTTTTTATTTTGAAAATTAATATGCTGAGCAGAAAGAGAATTTGCAAATTTAAGTCCTTGTTCTGCTTAGAGATGGTGTAGTTTTATTATGTAAGACCCTTTAATTTCCCACTCACAAGATACAATAATCTTTTTTTCAGCCAAAGTATTTCTGGCCAACTTCAACATGTGACAAGGATCTAAGACTGCATAGATATCACAGTCATTTGATGGATGCTTAAATGATGATTGTATTTCTTCACTACCTACTTTGCACCCAAGCTTTCTAAATGTTTGTAAATTTACAGCTGTCCCATCACATGTTATAGATCTTACCAAAATACCAACATCATTAAGTTTACTAATACATATTTGTACTAATTGAGTCTGTACATCAGCTGATAGTTTATTGATGAAGAAGTATCCAACTAGACACTTAAATGTATATGTGTATGAAACGATAATGAGCATAAGGGCTTCTGTGGCTAGTTCCTCTTGATCAACATCCACAATACCACCTAAATCAACATATCCACAGTGTCTATTTCTGGTACTATCCCACATAAACTGATTTCTAAGTGACATAGAGTCAAAAATAAGTGCACAATCCTGCAAATAGATTTTGTTGGGAATTTCTTTTTTTAGATACAAAAATACTTCCTCAAGAAAACCTGGCTCACAATTGACAGATGAGACCCACCTTTTCAACATATTTTTATGGGGCAGACAAAACAATGATCGTACATATTTATATGCACGAGGTAAATAAAAGTATAGCGTAAGAGCAAATTGTTTCATTAAATTACTATATCTTCTAGCAGATCTAGCAGAATTTTCATTTTTAAACTGATTAAGAATTAATTGCAATGGAAACCCGCAAAAGTAGTTTTGCAAGACACTGTCTAAATCAGTGTTTAAATGACCTTTCTTTTTCAGTTCAAGCATGAGTTCTTCCATTGTTTTTATATTTTTGTTTCGGCGATTTAGTTTCATTTGTAATTTTTTTATTTTTTTTATTAAGTACATCTTTGTTGGCGTTTGAAGTATTGGGTCAGTTTGCAACTCCGGATGTTTGTTACCCTCCATAGTGCCTAAGACAACATCCTCTGTCTCTCCAACGGGTGTAGAAGTACCATTCGTATCCATTGGTTCATCATGCTTCAGAAAGAAAGCATATTTTATTAATATGGCTAAACAAAGATTTACTACACTTCTATTTTACACAATTTATTGCACAAATAATTAACCAAACATGACCATTTTTTTAATTGATATCTGAAACTTTAAACCCATTTTGTAATCTAATTAAATGTGTAATTTCAAGTAAGCCTACTACACTTTAATGCTATCGAGGAACTTTGAATATTTTATAAACATATTAGTAATAATTAACATTTTAATCAAATATTTGATAATATTTGTCAAGTAATTAATGTCAGAAAGACAATAAGCTTGACCACACAAAACTGGAAAGAAAATATAACTTACTACATTGTAAGGTTTTGCTATCAATATTCTATCTAGCATATTTAAAAATAACCTACCAATCTACCCTACCCACTAGCCTCCCTTCCTACATACCCAACCATTCTGTTCCCTTGCTGGGTAGGCAAAAAAACTGTGCATTTAGCTCAAATAACAACTCCTTACTTAATCAATCTGCACTAACTTCCACGACACTTCTCTATATTTCCATAGGTACTTTGTTAGCTTCAACAACATCCATACCCAAAGTCAAATTTAAATAAAACTAGATTTAATATGCTTTTTAGCACTAGGCTCTAGTACTTTGTTAGTAATAGAATGTAGAGGTAATTTAATAGTACTAAGCTATATAAGTTAATGAAAAATTAACATTTGGTACAGATCCTGTAACAAAATTTTCGTTTTAAAAATCCTTTTGGAAGATGTCAAGGAATGATTTTTGTTTAATATTAGATTCCACTTGAAACAATTAAAAATTTTCTTCAAATTTAATTTATGATGTAGGGTTTATCGATTTTATAAGACTATGCATTAAGTGGAAATAAAAAATATGATACAACACAATAATAAGTGTATATACTTTCTCACATAGTTTGGAACAAAGTTTTCAGTCAGTTTTCTCAAAAAAACAAACATAGGCCTATAATTTGTCTACTCCTATATTAATCACTCTACAAAGATACATTTTGAAAATAATTGTTAAAGTCATTTATAAAAATTGCAAATCAGTAATCAATAAACTACACATGGATTCATTTTTAAAGAAAAAACAAATATACATTCTTATTTATCTTGTTCATTCTAAACAAATCATAGAGAAAGTGCGAGACAAGTGCCTTAGATCATGCAGCCACCAGTGTGGGTAATTAATATTATTAATAATACTTTTATTCAGGGAGGAGGGGTTAGAGAGATATAATACCCAAATATCCTCTTCTGGATAGCCATGTAATAAATAATTGAGTTACCACATGAGCCATCCAGATCCATAGGCCTGTACACCATTTATTATTTTAAGGCAGTTTATATGTGCATGCAATACCCACTTTGGTGGTCGCATGGTCTCAGGAGTAATTCTCCTAATAGACAGGGCTTCAAATTATGGGGAGATCGGGGTTTAAATCCCGGTCTTGCATATTTAAGGTTTATTTTTGCTTTTTTCAAAATGTTTTTCTACTCTTCCTCCACGTAAATGTTAGTATACTTCTTCTAAATCCAATCTTCCTCATCCTTAGCACACTAGTCAAAATACTGTAGTACACATAAGTACACATACATGTAAACTGAACAGTCAGTAAGGTGCAGTGGCCAAATAAACACATAAATGGGTGCGAGATATTAAGATACTAAAAGTGACATACAACACAGCCATAACTCATGGTCACCTTTTAGTGGTGCTCATTTGTACAAATTTTAAATGTGCTACCTGCAGGGGGTTGCATAATTGATGAAAAAGTTAGATTTAAATTAACTGGTTTCACATGTTCTGCATTAAAGTAATGAGTGACATATGAACCAGGGCAGCTTAGTGGTAAAACATGGATCATCCTGGGTTCAATTCCTGTTTACAGGGATAATTTTTGAACTCTACAAACTTTCTCGTATTGCAGGAAAATGTTCTTTACACCATCCAACTCCCCCCACCCCAAAAAAAATGCAATTATCATTAAAAAATTTTACTATAAAAAGATCAATATTAAGAATACTTTTTTTAGGGGTATGGTGTTGGACTTCTGTGCTGAGGGTCCAGGGTTCAATCCTCGGTCCCGGCACAGATTTATCTGATTGCCAAACCTTTACTTCATCTCTGACAAGACGTGTATTAATCACAACCTGTGAATGTGAGGAATGCTAGGCCTCCACCGTGGTTCGGATCCCACGTTAAACTGTAGGTCCTCCATTTCATTTCACAATCACCCTAACATTTCACATTAGCGTAAGTGCGTATAACCCGAACGGGTAGTAAGACGTAGTGCCAATAATAATAAGAAGAAGAAGAATCCTTTTTGTTTTAAATTATGCATATAGGCCTACAGTGATTTCTTTACTCACCCACCTTACTAACCTTATACGTCTGAGAAAATTTAATTTTATTAAAAAAAAAATTTTCTTTTTTTTATCCATTCGGTTTATAAGTTTAAGTAATAATTATGCTAATGGGCTAGGAATTGGGATGGTTGAGCTTAGAGGTCCAAGTGAACATGCATTTGCATGAAGGGAGAGTGGAAAGCCATTTAGGAAAAATCACATCCAGTTCACCTGATCGAGATTCAAACCTCGATCTCCCTGCCATCGGCAGTCTAGCTCATCATGAAACTAGCTTGTTAGCTTACTATGCCACCGAGGTGAATGATTTGGAAGTTTAAGCGTTTCAGGAAATGCTGAAGGCTGAAGGATATAGCTGGACAATAACTAGTGAAATAGGTGATTCAAGTTAGTATATTCTATTTTAAATTAAATCACATTAATATTTTCATAAATTTCCCTTTAATGTGTCAAATTTGTTTAGTCAAGTTACCTGATATTGTTGTTTTCTTGAAATTTTCTCCATAAAGAAATCGTATGTGTACTAGACCCCATATTTTATTGCACATGTGAATAGAATGATCACAGTCTAGTAAAAAAAAAAAAGAATTGTTCTGGGGGATGGTACTGTGACGTTGTCACAGACATGAATCTAAAGAAGACAGTTTGGACTCACCTAGCCTGGTCCCCTTTTGACTGGCCTGCTTCACGGCTCCGAAAATATACGCGCACTCATCAACATCACGTATACTACTAACCGTCCGTGGCTCGAAGTACAACTCCGAGCTAGACTCGAACAGATGAACATCGAGATTGTGCAGACCCATATGCGCCAACGACTGTATTCTGGTGAAAGAAGACCTATCCACCGGCGCGTGAATTTGAATTATTACGAGGCTCAACGAGACTGTTCTCGAAGCTTGTGCACGCCCCTTCCCATGTCCCATCCGTGTTTCCCGCCGTATGTGAACACGTGACAGACTTTGTGTTGTATATAACGGCTGGACTGTGTAGTGATGTCACTCATTTCTCTGCGCTCAATTAGGTGAGACACTTGTCTTAGTTTAACACTTAGTCTATATTTCGTCGTTTCAAAATTATGTTTGGCTCTTCATGTTCAAAATTTATTTGTTTCGGCTTTATTTACTTATACGTTACTCAAATTTAATTTCTTTAGAGACTGCTGAATTTGCCTGTCAGCCATTATGGATTGTTTGATATTTAAACTCCGTTTCCTATTGTTGCAGACCCGCCTTGTCCGCCTCACGGACGGGTTTGGGATTTATTACGCCGCCATCTTGGGGCGCTAGTTATCTTTCTTAACGTTAAACTTATTGAAATGTTTGGTTTGCTTGTCAAAGTTTTAAGGGTTTAGTCTTTTGTAATTGTAGAACTTGTTGTTCATCTTTGGGGCCGCGAGCCCGCGCACTTAGCGCTTCGGCCAAGTTTATAGTTAGGTTGATCTAATTTGAATGGTGTCTGTTATAACTGATTAGGTTGATTTAATTCATTGTTTGTAATGGCAGCCCGTAATTATTTAACATGCTCATGTCGAATTTGTATCGGCATCGATGAGTTGTGTACACCAATACCTTTTGTCTTTGTTTAACCTTTTTTTAGTTTGGTAAGTCGCCTTCTGCGCTGGGTCAATTATATTTGTATTCTTTATTATTGTCATACTGTTTTCTCTCAAAGACTTGGGGTCTTGCCCCATTATTTATTATTTCAATCAGTCATTGTTGACTTTTTCACTCGGCTACTCTTTGTATGTCCCACTTCTATATTTCTACGAGTTGTATGTTATGAATAAAAAAATAAACTCTCTTGTAATCAACCTACCTTTTATTTATAGTGTGGTGAACCTATTAAAACAAAGGGGGGGTTACAAGAGAGAAGCTGCGCCACTCTGCTCTCGTGGAGGGGAGTGGGGCATACAATAGGAAATTTAGGTATGGTTAGGAGTGAAAGTAGGGCCCTCCCATCTGGAGTATTGTTATATGATTGATATTATTCTGATCTTTGTTTGTGTATGTTTCATGACATCTGTGACCATGGCGACCACTCCTGAAGCTGCCAAGACCACTTTGACCGCATCTAAGACTGCAGTCTACCGTCTGAACCGGGACGAGTTGGCGGCTGAGCTGACTTCGAGGGGCGTCTCCTTCCCTCCCAATGCTACAGTGGGTGAGCTCAGATCTAAGCTATGTGGGGAGATTAGCGGGACTGGGGAGGCCGAGACTGACTCGGGCATGGACAGGATTGAGAGTGGGAATCCACCCCCCTTAGCGCCTATCGATCCACCTACACCCCCTTCACTAGTTAAATGTCAGAACAAAGTACTTATGGAGATTTTAAATCGCACCCCTGTCTGCGACGGTCAGGATCACGCTGCTCTATTTAGATTTTTGGTTGAGATTAACAGAGCGTATAGTCTGAAGTTAGCGAGTGATAATGAGTTTCTGATTCTGTGTTTGTCTAAAACTTCTGGTTTTTTAACTCAGTTATTCTCCCGTGGAATTCAGAATGGTTTATCTTGGAGATCGCTTACCAACCTCATTTTAGAAGCGTTACTACCCAGCAGGGCAAAGGAAAGGTTATGTAGGGAAGTTATTCACAGGTTTCAATATCCCCACGAGTCTATGAGAGATTTTGTTTCATCTGTCACGGAGGCAGCTCAAGTTCTCAATAGTGGCCTCGGGGAAAGTCAGATTGTTGATATTATACTTGAGAATGTGTCCCCCCTTACCCGGCGACATTTTGTATTCACATGTAAGCCCTGTACGGTTCTAGAACTTTTCTCTCTGGCATCATCGATTGAAAACACCTTGCTCTCTGAACAGGAGTATTTGAGTGCACATGCGCCAGCGGCTGTAGACCGCGGACGCACGGGTTCAACTCCCGGGCCTATGAATACGGCCTTGTCTTTAGCGGCTTTACCACCGAGCGACCGCGATGCTAATGCTCCTATAGACAACTTCAGACCTTCCGGTTCCAACAACCGTGCGCCCCGCGACCTCTCACGCGTAAGATGTTTCCGGTGTAGGAGGCTAGGTCACTTACAGAGACAGTGTAGAGCGGGAAACTTATAGGGTGCGCTCGTAGTCGTAGTCCGATCGTGCCCACTTGTGTTAAACCACGTGTCCCCATCCCTGTAGTTCAGGTCCAGGTAGCCAAGGAAAACTGTGTTGCTCTTTTAGATACGGGAGCCAGTCACTCCTTTTTATGCCATAAGTTCTTGCGCCAGTTGGAAGGTAAAACTAAAATCGATTATAGATCGATTGTTCCTAAGACTTACGCCATGGCTAATGGGCAGACTATCTTGGTCGATTGTAAGGTAGTGCTCTCTATTAAGATAGAGCGATTCTCTTGGAAACGTCCATTCTTTGTTGTCCCAGGACTTCCCTTTGATTGATTCTCGGGACTGACTTTATGTTCGAGACTGGAGTCAAACTTGATTTGAAACGCTTGGGAATATCTTTTAGCTTTGAACCAGGTTCGTTTGTTCCATTTTCTGTTGGGCACTATCCTCGCAGGCTGTTCTCGATTGTCGAGGAACGTGAGGCGATGGATCGTTTGATTGCTCGATTCCCTGACGTCATCACTGACAGATGGGGGAAGTGCGACGTTTTGCCGTACGACATTGTGGCGCAGGACCACATACCTGTGAGATCTGGTCCTTACTCCTGCGCGCCCCCCAAACTTGAGATATTCAGGAATCTTATTATGGGCTTGGAACAGAAGGAGGTTATTCGTCCCTCCAAATCCCCATACGCAAGTCCTGCGTTCATAATCCCCAGAAAAGGGCATGGGCATCGCTTAATTGTCGATTATAGAAAACTTAACAAAAAAATAGTGTTCGACCCATACCCCATGCCTAGCATAGAGTCCGCCTTCCAACATCTTGGCGGAGCCAAATATTACAGCTTGATTGACCTTAATGCCAGTTTTCTCCAATGTGCTCTCTCAGAATCATCAAAGAAATACGGCGTTTATTACCCCCTGGCAAGTCTATGAGTTCAACCGCGTGCCGATAAGTTGCGGGGGGCAAGCGCTGAGTAGAGTCTTAGACCACATTTTGGCAGATCTGAAATACAACTTCGTGTTTAACTATCTTGATGATATCTGCGTTTACAGCAAATCTTTTGATGACCACTTGCGTCATGAAGAGACAGTGCTGAGGCGCCTGCGCGAGGCTGGATTGACTGTGAACCCTGAGAAGGTTACGTGGGCGAAGAGATCTGTTCCGTATTTATGCTATATTATTTCCGAGGGTAACCTGCTTGTCGACCCGGATCGGGTCAAGCCCATCTTAGATTTTCCCGCCCCCAAGAACATCAAAGGGGTATTACGGTTTTTAGGCATGTGCGCCTACTACGCTAGGTTCATCCCTAACTTCTCGGACTTAGCCAACCCCCTTAACTCTTTAAAAAGAAAGGGTGTCACCTTTATTTGGGGTTCTGCCCAACAGGAGGCTTTCGCTGCGCTTAAGTGCCACTTAGTGTCACCGGCCGTGCTACGCATGCCTGACTTTTTTGTACCCTTCCAATTGCACGTTGATGCTTCCTCTGTAGCGCTAGGGGCGGTTCTCTCCCAAATGACCTCCGAGGGGAGTAGACCAGTAGCTTTCGCCAGCAGGACTTTGAGCCCTGCCGAAAGAAAGTATAGCATTTATGAAAAGGAATGTCTTAGTTGTATTTTTGGAATTGAGAAGTTCGCTGACTATCTTGAGCTCCGCCAGTTTGAGTTGTATACGGACAACATGGCCCTCAGCTGGATGTGAAATCACCCGAAACAGCTAGGGAAGATTGGACGGTGGGTCTGGAAGCTATCCAGGTTTAAGTTTACCACCCATCATGTAGCTGGGAAACTTAATGTCGTTGCTGACGCTTTGTCTAGGATGTCAGAGGACAAGGAACCTGTAGGGGAATGTAAGGAGGACGGCTCGTTATTTGTTATCCATACGATTCCCGAATCTTTCATTTCTATTAAAGAGCACCAATTGATGGACCCGTACTGCATGCAGATCGTAGACAGGATCAAGCGTGGAGAGAGGATAGGTAACTACGAGATCTATAAAGACCTCCTAGTAGTTCGTGTCAAGGGTAGGATTAGATATTTTGTGCCTGAGAAACTTAGGCCAATGTTACTTAAATATTTCCATGACTCCCTTTTTGGTGGCCATTGTGATGTCCTTAGGACCGAACGCAAGATCTCCAAGGAATTTTTTTGGCCTTAATGCCGAGAAATATCAGGGATTGGGTGCGAAAATGTGAACCGTGTCAATTGGCCAAACCTGCGCGTAATTCTAAGATAGGGTTTCACTCAGCGGATATTGCTAAGCAACCATGGGAGAAAGTTTTTGTTGATTTTGTCGGCCCCCTGACTCGCTCTTCCCAGGGAACACCTCCATACTCGTAGACATGGACGCCTTCTCTTAATTTGTTATACTCATCCCCCTTAGGAACATGAAGGCAAGGACAACTGTTAATGCCCTATGCAGACGTGTTTGGGCGATTTTAGGGACCCCAAGGATCATCGTGAGTGATAATGGACCGTGTTTCCGTTCTAGAGCTTTCGGGGATATGTGTTTCTCGTGGGGGATTAGGCATGTTACCACTAGCCCGTACAACCCGTCTCCGAACCATGTAGAAAGGTTTAATCGTATCCTGAACATTGCCTTAACGATCTTTCACCACCAGGATCACACTCACTGGGACCAGGACATAGACGTTTTAAACGTAGCTTTTAAAGCCGCCTTCCATGAGTCAGTCAAAGCCACTCCATCCTCTATCCTCCTTAATAGGGACCTGAACCACCCATTATTATCTAACTGGGATATTGACCCACTTCTTAATGACGTGGGTGATTGCTCTTATGAGAAGAAATGTGAGATAGCTTTTTCAAACCTCCTGAAGTCCCAAAGGAAGGTTGCTGCCACCTATAACCGAGGGCGTATCCCTGTCCCATTTAAGCAAGGGGACATGGTAGTTTGTAGGTGTTTTCCTCTTAGCTCAGCTGCTGACAAGTCTTCGGCGAAGATGTCATATAAGTGGAGTGGTCCCTGGTCAATTGAAAGATTTCTCACACCTGTTTATGTTTTGTTAAAAGAAGTATCTGACCCGTCTTTGACACGTAGAGCACACGTCAGCCACCTAAAGGCTGCAGGGAAATGAGTCAATTGACCCTGTACTGTGTGCTGCCTGTTTAGTTATGTGTACCTTTATCATTTAATTTCCGTTTTTTTATGTTTCTGAATATCTACAGAGTTGTATATTTAATTGAAATTAGGGACGGGGTACCCCCCCCCCCCCGCATTGTTAGGATAATTTCTTGAAATTACTGTAGGGCTTAGGTATAACTTTGAGCAGAAACTTGTGATTGACTGTTTATGATGAAGCGTGTGCCGGGTCCAAAGTACATTGTGCAGAACGTTCACCCCTCCGACAAGGACTACCTCTAAGTGCGTGTGAAGTGGCATACCCACCTTTCCTCACTCATGGAAAGTCGTCACTAAACAGAGTTGTGGGTAACTCTGTGACTCATGCCGGTAGACAATGTTGGTGCTACGAAACTGTCACAGTAGCGTTCAAGAATGGTTGTGCTAACTGATAAACTTTGTAATTGTATGTGGTGTTCACGTGTGAACTTTTGTTCTCAGAGACTTCCCCTTTTTGGCCTTCCATGCCTCCCTCTCTACCCTGTCCTTTCCTTCCCCCGCTTCTTCTGTGCACTCGTCGGCGGTAGATGGTCACCAAGCTGGGCGTGGCGAAGAAACCGCCCTGATGATTAATGCGAGCCACCATGCGAGCGTATGCTGTCTCCTTGTCACTCGAGATAACGGTGAGCTGGAGTGAGCGTGTGAAGCAGAAGTCAGCCTTGGAGTCCGGTTGTTCGTTGTCTCCCGAACCTCCATCTAGCCACCTACCAGGGCCTCAGAGGATACCAGAGCTGTCACCCACCTTCTAGTCAGCGGTGAACCTCGAGGAAGGCGCCTCCCCGTGTCTTCACCAAAGGCTAAGGACGTCCTTCATCTCCGTCCAAGGGGGGACATTGTGACGTTGTCACAGACATGAGTCTAAAGAAGACAGTTTGGACTCACCTAGCCTGGTCCCCTTTGACTGGCCTGCTTCACGGCTCCGAAACCATACGCTCACTCATCAACATCACGTATACTACTAACCGTCCGTGGCTCGAAGTACAACTCCGAGCTAGACTCGAACAGATGAACATCGAGATTGCGCAGACCCATATGCGCCAACGACTGTATTCTGGTGAAAGAAGACCTATCCACCGGCGCGTGAATTTGAATTATTACGAGGCTCAACGAGACTGTTCTCGAAGGTTGTGCACGCCCCTTCCCATGTCCCATCTGTGTTTCCCGCCGTATGTGAACACGTGACAGACTTTGTGTTGTATATAACGGCTGGACTGTGTAGTGATGTCACTCATTTCTCTGCGCTCAATTAGGTGAGACACTTGTCTTAGTTTAACACTTAGTCTATATTTCGTCGTTTCAAAATTATGTTTGGCTCTTCATGTTCAAAATTTATTTGTTTCGGCTTTATTTACTTATACGTTACTCAAATTTAATTTCTTTAGAGACTGCTGAATTTGCCTGTCAGCCATTATGGATTGTTTGATATTTAAACTCCGTTTCCTATTGTTGCAGACCCGCCTTGTCCGCCTCACGGACGGGTTTGGGATTTATTACGCCGCCATCTTGGGGCGCTAGTTATCTTTCTTAACGTTAAACTTATTGAAATGTTTGGTTTGCTTGTCAAAGTTTTAAGGGTTTAGTCTTTTGTAATTGTAGAACTTGTTGTTCATCTTTGGGGCCGCGAGCCCGCGCACTTAGCGCTTCGGCCAAGTTTATAGTTAGGTTGATCTAATTTGAATGGTGTCTGTTATAACTGATTAGGTTGATTTAATTCATTGTTTGTAATGGCAGCCCGTAATTATTTAACATGCTCATGTCGAATTTGTATCGGCATCGATGAGTTGTGTACACCAATACCTTTTGTCTTTGTTTAACCTTTTTTAGTTAGGTTAGTCGCCTTCTGCGCTGGGTCAATTTATTTGTATTCTTTATTATTGTCATACTTTTTTCTCTCAAAGACTTGGGGTCTTGCCCCATTATTTATTATTTCAATCAGTCTTTGTTGACTTTTTCACTCGGCTACTCTTTGTATGTCCCACTTCTATATTTCTACGAGTTGTATGTTATGAATAAAAAAATAAACTCTCTTTTAATCAACCTACCTTTTATTTATAGTGTGTTGAACCTATTAAAACAAAGGGGGGGTTACAGTACAAATCAACCGTCAAATTTTTATTTTTTTAAAACTAACAAAATATTGATATTTGGCATGAGTTTTTGCAATAAGAACACGGAGAATCAAATCAAAATAAAAACATGGAGAATCAAATGAGAATAAACCTTTAAAGAAAATGACTCACCCACCTAAGTAACCTTTCAGTTACATTTTTTAGCATGGCATTGAAAGGTGTAACTTGAGATTTCGGTAAACGCCCATCAACATAAAGCATAATAATATAGCTAAAAGAATAGCTAGTCCTACATGCACTTTCTTAAGAAAAAAATCCTTTTATTAATGACTTTGTTCTAAAACATACCGGTGTTGCACAACTTAACAGTAAGTTATGCTAAAATGTAAAGTAAGTTTATCGTCTTCATAAAAACATGTCAACCATCCGTAATTTCCACACATTTAAAATAAACTAAACAAAGGAACCAGCTCGTAATACAATTTTTTAGCACTGTATCTTACTACTCATTCGGGTTATAGGTTTATTCACTAATTATGCTAATGGGTTAGGGATGAGGAAGGTTGAATTTAGAGGAAGTGTGTCACACCTAGGCCTATATTTGTGTGGCGAGAGTGGGAAGCCATTTAGGAAGAATCACACTCGGTGCACCCGACCGGGATCGCATCACAATCTACCAGTTATTGGCAGTCGAGTCTATTGAGAGAGTAGCGCTTTAGACCATGCGGCCACCTAAGCGGGTTAATATATATTAATAATGTCATGTGAATAATAAGACAACATAGTTTATCTATTCATTATTATACTACATTACCAACCTAACCTTTCTTGTATTTAATAAGTTAAAATTGTAATTATTATAGATTAATACATTATAATTAATGTAAATTTTAAATAATTAATCACGAATGGTACATACATATAATCTGATGATGTCAGCAGTTCATGCAGGATCATGGGAAAGTTTCACTTCATCGTCAATATTTTACATTACAAAAGTGATTAGGGCAATTTTTTGTAGGCCTATAGTTTTGTTTGGATGTAGGCCTAAGCTATATTGGTTAAAAGTGCTACAAATTCATAAATCTTGGTGATTCAATTCTACATATTGTTTTGTGTGTAATAAAATAAATAAATATATCAGTAAGTTACCATAGCAAACAAAATTAGCCTAAACTGGGTCAGATAAAGCGTACTATCACCATATACTGTTTTAAGTATTTTATTATTATGATAATTTGGGGGGGGGGGAGTTGTGATGATGTAAACAGCCTTTTCCAACATTATTTGAACGTTTGCAAGACACTTTTATCATAATAAATTTGAAAAAAAAATTGTTAAAAAGGCTGGTTGGAGCCTTTACCTCAACAAGGTTTGGTGTGTGTCGCACCAGATCTCTCCGCTTCTTTGTGTGTTTTTGGAGATGCTCAGGAAAGTTAAAGTAAGTTGGAACTGCATCTACTTTCAGATACTTTAATTTGGCTCCACCAGTTCGTAATTTATAACAGTCTTCAGTGAAACGCTCACTACAAATGACACTGTGATTTGTAGGCTCCCAATTCTTTCTTCTTATTGCTTGGATCCACTGTTTTAAGATTTGTTGCCGTGAGTGAGGAAACCTATTTGAACGAATTGAATAGCTTTTCATTATTTTATAAACAATTTATTCCATAACATAGACGAGCTTGGTAGATAGGACTGATAATTCTCAAACCAAAACTATGGATACTGATTTGATATACACTTCTAAACAAATATTCCATATAATCTACCATATTTTTCTTATTTTATTTTAATCATATAGATTTTAATAGAATTATTATTTAATATTATTGTAAAATTAACAAACTTTAGAATAAATGATATTCTACTTGAAATAATTATGTTCCGACTTCAGCAAAAAATAAACATAGTTGACAGGCTACAAAATTAAGATTTAAAAATATTAAGGAAGTGTAATGATCCTGCTTTGTTGCATAACTTTTGGTGTAATTAAATTCAGTTTGTGTCAAATTAATTTAGTCGCACTGTACTGTTGTTGATTCATTTCCGTACACGTGCAGAGGCCAAGGGTTAGGAACATTCAGTTGGCTTGCTTCTAGCCCTAGTAATTATTAAAGAAAAAACCTCGCAGTGTGAGTGCGAGAAAGAGAGCAATATTGTTCATTTGCAAACTGTATTTATTTTGATTTCTTTTTAAAAGGTAATTTTACTTGTGCTCGCAAGAGTTCAGCAGCTCTCGGTATCAAAATTAATGTTATAGCCATGAAACTGGTGGTGGGTATGAATAATTTGGGACACTTGTTAACGAGGTGTTCTAAGAGAGGGACGCGATGAAGAGACGCGGGTGCTATTGTGGCAATTTCTTGAATGTAGCAGCTTAATATGTGAAAATAAAACTTGTAAAATGTGTTAATCTATATATCATTTAATTAACCACAGCACAAGAGGTTCGCAAGAGGGAGTATCGCGTGACAAATGGCGCCCAACGTGGGGCACGATAAAAAACACTCACGGTAAACTCGGGATTCTAAGAGGTGCTCACCGAAGGCTTGATAAAATACTCACGGTAAACTCAGTATTCTAAGAGGTGCTCACCGACGGCTTGATAAAATACTCACGGTAAACTCAGTATTCTAAGAGGTGCTCACCGACGGCTTGATAAAATACTCACGGTAAACTCAGTATTCTAAGAGGTTCTCACCGACGGCTTGATAAAAAAACACTCACGTTAAACTCGGGAATTAATAGGTGCTCACCAAACAATTCAAGGGCAGATGCAGCAGCGGGGCAGATGCAGCAATGGAGCAGCTGTTACACATGAAGGCGTTCCTGTGGGTACTTCATCAACAATGCAGAATAGCAACAGAGCATCGAAGTAACCGATCAACGGATGTTGGCGAATCACCGAGGGACAGGTCGACTGAATAGCGTAGATATGTTTGCTACATGGTATTATTTCATTATTTAATCAATTAATTTTATTGATAACAGCAGTGAGGCAACAGAGCAACGGATGCTGGACCATCGCCGTGGAACAGATTAACAAAATAGGAGTGAATAGATAATATGTTTGTGTCACATTTCAGTATTTTAATTAATTAATATCATTGTGGATAGCAGCGAAGTATTTCATTAACGGATGCTGGACTATCACCGAGGGACAGATCAACAGAAGAGCTATAGTTACATATGTTTTTGTTTGTTACATTCAATTATTTTAATCAATTGATTGATGGGTTCATTGTAGTAAGGCAGTTCTTTATAACATTTAATGAAATAAGTAGAACTTAAAAGGTGTTTAAACCTAGAAATTAATATATTTAAGAAATGCAACAACTCTTTTAGTTGATAATGTTAGAATCAGAAGAGGATTTAATTGGGGAAGAGTGTAGTAGTGGGATAGGTCAGTTTCCATTTTGTTCGGAAGATAAAGAAATCATGAACAGACCATATAATCAAGAAGGATTAGAGAAGAGTGATGAGGATTGAGAAAATGAAATGTATGAGAGTAGATTAAACAAACTAAAAGTGGGAAATGCAAACAGTAGAAACTTACATAAAGGGTGCAGTTCCGGGACAGAACAGGTAGAAGAAGGGGAGTCAGGAAATATTAGTGAGGATCAGATATTAGATGAAAATAGCTTAAAGGGACATTCAAAATTAAAGGATGGGGGTGATGAAATTTCGATATTAAAAAAAACTACTGTAGACATAGAGGATAGTAAAAGAGATTCTGAACCAGCTCAGGTAGAAAAGAATTTAATAGGGGAGGGGAACAAAAAAATGGAACAACTTATCATGACTATAATGAGTGAGATTGAAGATAATAATAAAAAATTGAGAACTCAAATAGAAAACAATAATAAAGAAATAGAAAATAATAATAAAAAATTAGGAACTCAAATAGAAAACAATATTAAAGAATTAGGAATAAAATTAGAGTGTAAACTAAATAACCTGGAAATATCACATCAGGCACTTAAAGTTAAGGTAAAGGATCTAAATAAGAGTTTGATCACTGTAAAACATAATCAAAACGAGTTGGAACAAAAACAAGATAATTTAAGAAAAATCCATTTTGATTTAATTGGGGGAGTTGACAAAGTGAATGAAAAAATAGAAGGGCTATAAAAGAAATTTATAGAGACGGTCAAAAGCACAGAAAATAAGGTAGAAGGTATTGAGTTCAAAATTGTTCAAATAAAAAATAGTGTCAAAATAGTTTAGTCTAACTTGGAAAGAGAAGTTAGTAAGGTTAGGTTAGAACTGGAGGGTCAACTGGATGTGAACAGGGATTACATTACGTCTCAAGTAGAAGATGTACTAACTCAAAAAGGCGAAAGCATAGAGGAAAAGGTCAAAAAGTTAAAAGATAGCTATATGAAAAATCTTGAGAAATTACAAAACCAAGTGGAGGATTTAGAATGCAAATTTAACGAAATCAAAAATAAAGAGAAAGTTGATAGTCATGTTTGTCATAATAGTGTCGTGTTTAGAGGAATAAATGAGGAGATGTTATCTTCAATTCCCAAATTCAAGGGGCAGAAAGGAAATATTTCGGCAATCCAATATATTCGAAAAGTGGAGCGTACTTTGGAAGGAGAACGATTTAGTGAAGCGAATAAGATTGCTATTTTGTTATCAGGATTAAGAGAGGAAGCTAGGTCCTGGGCAAATTCTGTAGAAGGAGAATGGGATACATTTGTGCAAGCAAAGAGTGCTTTGTTGGGAAAATTTTGGTCACAGGTGAAACAAGATAGTTTTTTGCAGCAGATTTTCAACGGTAAATACAATGTTCGAGCAGGAACTATGTGTGAATATCTTCACAAATATAAGGTACAAGCAAAGTAGTTGAAATACCCGATAGAGGAAGATAGGCTCATGGGGCATTTAATATATCATTTTCCTCACAATGTACAGGATGCTCTTATTGGCGCGTATTTACAGGACCTTCAAGACATGGAGCGGGTGTTAAATGCATTTGATGATAGATGTCAAAGAACTAGAGAGTGGGAATATTTAGGGGATGTGCAAGAGCATGATTCAACACAAAATGGGTACTTACCTTCAAATTCAGAGAGGAGTGCAGAGAGAGAAAGTAAACCAAATTGGTCAAGTTTCCAGAAATTTAAGGGTCAATACCATTCACAGGGACAAGGTAGAACAAATTATCAGTTTCAGAGAGTAAACAGAACACCACCTCCATCACAACACTGGGAGAGAGGGCAAGGAGATAGGAGCAGGGGAAACCAAGATAGTGATCCACGATTCAACCAGGGACAGTATAGGCAATATGATCACAATCAGGGACCGAAGGGATATAATAAGTATTATCACCCACCAAGGTACAGAGAACAAAGAGACATGGGAACCCAAAATACTAATCATGGACAGAGGCAAGATGATGGAAGAGGTTGAGCGAGAACTGTAATGGCAGAGGTTTATCAGCCTAAACATTTGGATGAAATTAAACCTTATTTTGAGAAAGTGACAAAGATAGAGGGAAAGTAGGGAAGTATGGCTGGAGCAGGAATATGTTTTGTGTCCTCATAATGATAAAGCTTTTATTAGGATTTCACTATGAGCTGGTAAATTGTGTTTTGAACTTAGTGTGTATAAGAGAACTCTTTAAGATCCTCTTGTAATGTGAATTTAACTTAGGGTATAACTCTACCCAAATATGGATGGTGTATATTTTGAATGTTATTCAAGAGAACTACCAATTTAGTCTGAAATGTCAGAAATATTATATTTTGTGTTTTGTCAAGAGTTTAATTCTAATTATGTGCAGAGCAATGTGTAGGTTTTTCTATGTTGTTTTTATATTATATATTATCATGTGAAAATAGTGTACATATAAGAAGGTTAGCTAAACTCTAAATAACAATTCTCTTTTATATCACTAGTCTAGTGTTATATCAATTAAGGGGCCGGTCAACACTCTTTCACCCATAAAAACATGGTATTACAAAATAAGATTTTGTGACTAAACCGTTCTATGGATTTGAAATCGGCTTTCACCAATGAAAAGGGATTTATATTATCGAGAACAAAGAGTCTGTATAACTTTTACTAATCATACCAATTAAATTATACAATGAAAACTATCACATTTTCAGCCTCGCACTATTTTGCTTATAATGACTTCATTAAGTTAGAAATTCAAAATAGAATTCTACTATGTAAAGCAGAACTATTTTTACTTCAATTTTCTTAGATTAGAATTTTTATTTAGTGTTCTATTTTTATTTTTTTTTAAATGAATATTTACTTTAACAAGATTAATATAGATGTAAGTATTAATGTTTGAAAAAGAAGAACTCACAAGGCTAGATAATATTTTTCTCCTTATTTTAGCTATTTATTTATAATTTATTAGTTTAATACTAAGCTTTAAAAAATTATTTATACAATTAAAATTTGAAATAGTTTGGTAACCGTAGTGTAGCGCTACTTGTAGGAATACTGGGAACTACTTGTACCGTTTAGCAATTTACAAGGGTCTTCCATTTACAGCGTTGCCACGATCGTTTTACAAGTGACGAGACAAACCATTTATTCCAATATTGTGAAGCTTTAAAATATGTTCCCACTATTTTAAACCATAAATACGAATCAATGTATTCACCTGAGAGTGGTAGGTGTACAATTTAAGCATCGATATCTAAGGCGCTAGAATAGTCAGACAGAAATCCACAAACCTCTTGTAATTTTAAAACGTTCCTGGGCTGAGATATTATTTTGTGACTGTGTGTGTGTACGCACGCGCGCGCACGAGAGCTTGGTTGTGAGACCAGTGGCCTTTCCTTTCCTCTTTCTTTGCTTAGTTCAACCCCCACCCCTTTTGAAAGTTAGCAGGTATCATACTTTAGTTTGAGGTCTAAAGTTGACAGTAGGAGCGGGAAAATATTTATTGATTCAAACCAATTTCTAAAATGTATGTGTTGCGCGTGGTGGACACATAAATGAATATTATTTTTTAACTCATTAATTGAAAATTTTTTTATATTTCCTAAGCACCTCGTCTTAATAACTGTTCACATTTGATAAATAGCTCATATTATTGTATTCAAAACAAATTAGCGTAATATCCGAACCCGAAAATATGGATGAACATTAGTTAGTAGCAGTAAATCTATATAAATGAATACAGACTTATATTTGTTTTCAAACGATCTAATTTTACTGAACTAAACATTATTTATAATAATATTTATTAAAAATATTAGCCTTTTTACTTTCTCATAGGCTAAAGAAATTATGGTAATCATAGGAATTTTCAGCCTCAAGATTATGATGGCTCTAACGTTCTATGTGGTCCCAAAATGAAAAAAACAGTGGATCTTACATATATATATTTTTCCATTTGACTTGTAAAACTTTTTTGAGGTACGATAATAGAAAAATATACAAATGGTCTTACAGAGTAGAACTAATAAAACTTAATCAATTTACATATGCGAATTTTAGATTAGTTAAACAAATACAAGCTTGAGTTGTGAATACGGTTTTAGAGATGATCATAAAGTATACATAGACCCCCTATCTTTAAATAAAAATATTTTGGATTATATAATGTTATAAGCAGCAATCAGAAATAAAAAAAATATGTATACATTATACAATCAGCCCTAAGAAAATTTACTTACTAATATGAAAAGCTATTTGGAATACACATTACATGGACAGAAATATCTTTTTAAAGAAAAAAACAGATTTTTGTGAAATAGTATAAAATATATATTGTGTAACATGAAAGGCCAACATAAATAATTAGATATGAAATTATTTCTTTTAGCATTTTGTCTTACTACCCATTCGGGTTATACGCTTATGTACTAATCACTCTAATTGTTTTAGGATTAAGGAAGGTTATATTTATAGGAAGTGTACCCGCATTTGCGAGGAGGGAGAGTGGTAAACCATTTTGGAAAAAACTCTTCAGTACACTCGACCGAGATACTAACCTCGATCTCCCCGTTATCGTCAGCCTAGTCTGCTGCGAGAGTAGCACGTTAGACCATGCGGCCACCGAAGTGGCTGACATGAAATTAAATATGTCACTCGAACATTTCACTAATAGTAACTTCCATTATCATTTTAACTACAAGTAAGCAATTAAAGTAAATTAAACACAACAATTCAATGAAAATAAATACATGAGATAGTATAGTGAATAAATGGTATGACACAATCACACAAACTTTCTTATATTGTGCAAGTATTATAGCTTCAAAGATAATTTTCAAAATTAAAAAAAATATTTTTTGAGTAAACTATCCTTAGGTATGTTTTCCTCATCAAAACAAACAAATCATTTTGTTACTCACAATAAACACTCTTTATTAATAAATTTTAAACCAAATTGTTTAAATATGGCTATTTAACAAAATTTAAATTCTCAAAAGTAATAATTTGTAAATTACCCTAAAATAATTTGTTATCATGGTATCATGAAAAAGTAATCATTTGAATTCAATCTTCAAGATCAATCTCAATACAATTAAAATTGTCTATCATTCATGGAAGCTAAACAACCCTTAAATTAATTTTTTTAGATAAATAAAGATACATTAATATTTACAATGCAAAATAGTCCCCCGTTTTCAGTTATGAACCTAATAATTAGAGCCATTTTCAAAAAAACTAACGTTACAAAACTCAGTAATTAATTAACTACTATTACTAAATGATTTTTTGTTTGGAAAAACAAATTTTCTATATATAACTATTTATGATGCAAAAAACTTAACAATTAACCGATTTGAACCAAATCACTAAAGCCTTCTTTTAAAATATTAGTATTTCGAGAAAAAAAGTAATCAGTAAACTATTAGCGGAACTTCTCCCCCAAAACAAGTATACATCTTTATATGTCATCCTCATGAATAATGAGGTGGACTGGATAGGACTAGCTCAAGATAAGAATAGGTGGCTTACTTTAGTAAGTGCGGCAATGAACTCTTGAGTTCCTAATACCTTAGACTAAGTAAGTATTAGAAAGTAATAAACATTACTTAGTCATATTTAAAAAACAATTATATTAACAGGATTAAAATAGTTTGGTTTATTTTGCTATTCAATAGCAAAAAGGTTAATAACCCGAACGAATGGTTAGTAAGACTCGGTGATTAAAAGAATACCAAAATGAAAAGTTTATTGATAAATTATTTTGTATGAAATATGAGTAGTATTTTGCTCTCATCCACAGATAACACGCCTTTAAATAATGATTGTGAAGTATTTTAAATTCTTTTAACATTCTTTTGCGCTTTTAGTTTTTAATACTGTCAATGACAGACCTATGTCAATATTACCCAATCTAACAAAACAGAACCTTCAATCTGTAGATACATGAAAGGTTAGACGTCTCTCTCGCAAGAGACTGGACTTCCGATGACGGGGCGATCGGGGTTTGAATTCCAGTAATAACTTCTTTCTTACTTTTATAAATGCCTTGTGTACTTTAATGATTTTAATGTATTCATTACTTCCTGTTGATACAGTTGATAGCTTATATATTAGAGTGACCCAAGATATTACAAAGACATATTCCCTGGCCTAAGCTCCAATTTTGGAATCTATGCGTATGTCTGTATCTCCTCCTTCCCCCTGCCCACCCCCTCATCACCATGCCTTAAGACCTGTCCGGGCTAGACACACTTTTAATTAATACTCAAAGGGTGTGTAAATATGGTGAAGGTAAAGTTTAGAGAAAGTGCACTTATATTTGTGTGGCGGAAGAGTGATAATCCGTTTAGGAAAATACACTCATTAAATCCTCCCGGGATTCGAATGTGGACCGTGCTGTGAGCAGCAAATCAGACTAGAGGAACTTGACGTTCAGTCTGCGTACCCAATTATGCGTCTGATGAGTCCCAATATAGCTTTTTTTTAACTATTTAAATTAAACCAATATGTATTTTCAGATGACATTCTGATGGAGCGATTGTGTAAGGATAGAAAAACTACGAAAGAACAGGGATTCGAACCCTGGTTATTCAGCTCTACTCGCAAACTTCTGTACCTATTGAACTATCCGGGATCGCCTTGTCTATTCCATAACCCAAATAAACCTCTAAGCGTACTGATGTATATAAATACATTAAATACAACATTTGATACAAGTAGACACTGATTATTCAGTAAATAATAATATAGATATCTGGTGACCTGGCGGTCTAGGGGTAAGGTGTCGGTCGGACTTCTGGGCTTGGACCCGGGGTTCAATCCTCGGTCCTGGCACAGATTAATCTGATTGCCAAACCCTTCCTTTACCTCTGACAAGACGTGTATTAAACACACCTTGTGAATGTGTGGAATGCCAGGCCTCCACCGTGGTTCGGATCCCACGTTAAACTGTATGTCCTTCATTTCATCTCAAAATCACCCTACCATTACACATTAGCGTAATTGCGTATAATCTGAACGGGTAGTAAGACGCGGTGCGAATAGTAATAATAATATTATTATTATTATTAGCACCGCGTCTTACTACCCGTTCGGGCTATACGCACTTACGCTAATGTGCAATGGTAGGGTGATTGTGAGATGAAATGGAGGACCTACAGTTTAACGTGGAATCCGAACCACGGTGGAGGCCTGGCATTCCTCACATTCACAAGTTGTGATTAATACACATCTTGTCAGAGGTGAAGGAAGGGTTTGGCAATCAGATAAATCTGTGCCGGGACCGAGGATTGAACTCCGGACCCCTAGCACAGAAGTCCGACACCTTACCCCTAGACCACCAGGTCACCAATAATAATAATAATAATAATAATAATAATAATATAGGTATTTCATCAGTGTAATTTGCGATTTTGATTGTATTTGCATTGTACTAATATTACCAATGTATAGTTGTTATTTTTCATTATGTGTTATAAGTAATATTTTAGTAATGAAAAAATTAAAATATTATTGTAGATCTATAATTATTGATCCAATAAAATGTTGTTTTGGAATAAATCAGCATTAGCCTACTATATCATGTTTTAATGTAAAAAGTATGCATACTAATAAAATTGTATTTACTATTAAGTAGTGAATAAATTTTATTAATTAATATGTATTATTGATTTTATTATTAACTATTAATTTTGTAATTTAATGCACATTCACAGTTCTGGAATGGTATAGTTTCAAAGAGACTTTAGGCTATCACTTCATTATATATTTAGTCTTATAGCACCGCTTCTTAATATTATCATTTTTTTCTATTGTGTACTTGTCTGATCTATACCCATTTAAATTCACTAATAGGGTATAGGAAATAGTAAGGTAAAATTGAAAGACATTGTAACCACATTTGCGTGGAGGTAGAGGGGAAACATAAACAAAAACACTCTTTGTAGACACACACCCGGGCAGGATTTGATGCCTAACCTCCCCATCATTGGCAAACCAAACCATACCCCAATTTGAATACGAATGAACATATCTGAGAGCCAGAAAACTTCCAATTTGTGTATGCTTTGCTCAGGATGAATTTCAATGAAAGACCAAATCAGTTGACAAATGCATTGCCTTCTATTTATGACAATCTTAGGTACTCTTCCCTAATGGCTCTCGTCAAGGCTATGCACAAGTTTGGACTCCACCCCCATTCAATAAAGAGGTTATTGCTACCTGAGATAAAGGTTTCAGAGGATTATAGCTTTGTTTTGTTTGCTTGAAACTCAGTCTCACTCTTTGGATGGGTGAAGGGAAGGGGGTGGGCTCTAAAGTGCTGATAGTTCTGGCAACACTGTGGGCTGACTGAGCCACCGAAGACAAAGTATAACTCAAATGCTTTCTTCTGCTACCGTAAATTAGGGGCTGGCGCTGATGCGACTCTTCACTTCCAACGACCATTGACCAGGCCCTTAAAGTGAGACTCTAAAACCTTGCTGCCATAGAACATTAAATTCAGAAAAGGAAATGGCAAAGTAAGATGGACATTCTTAGGACTGTTAAGTGAGAAATTTTGAAGTAAATGATAAACATTTTAAATCTTGTCAAATAATTGATGAACACTACGCACCTTAGCCTGCCACTACTCTATGTGACCAATGCATAGGTTGTCTAGTTTTTTTCAATATATAAGATGTAGTTGTGTCATAAGATGTGCAAAGGGCTCAATGTAAAAACAATCTGACCGAATTACTTCCTGACTAATTTTTCTTCTAAAAATAACCCAGAAAGTAGGGGAGTACTGTAATGATCCTGCTTTGTTGCATAACTTTTGGTGTAATTAAGTTCATTTTGTGTCAAATTAATTTAGTCGCACTGTACTGTTGTTGATTCATTTCCGTACACGTGCAGAGGCTACGGGTTAGGAACATTCAGTTGGCTTGCTTCTAGCCCTAGTAATTATTAAAGAAAAAACCTCGCAGTGTGAGTGCGAGAAAGAGAGCAATATTGTTCATTTGCAAACTGTATTTATTTTGATTTCTTTTTAAAAGGTAATTTTACTTGTGCTCGCAAGAGTTCAGCAGTTAATGTTATAGCCATGAAACTGGTGGTGGGTATGAATAATTTGGGACACTTGTTAACGAGGTGTTCTAAGAGAGGGACACGATGAAGAGACGCGGGTGCTATTGTGGCAATTTCTTGAATGTAGCAGCTTAATATGTGAAAATAAAACTTGTAAAATGTGTTAATCTATATATCATTTAATTAACCACAGCACAAGAGGTTCGCGAGAGGGAGTATCGCGTGACAAAAGGTTTCATTTATCTTTGGATAATATTACCTGTAAAACTGAATTAAGTTTCCTTTCGTGTAAATATTTTTACAGCCAAATGCTATACAATATTTAACCATTTTGTAACAAAAACACCTTCATCTACACTTTGGCGCCATAAGATCAATGAAATCAAATACAGAAATTGTCCCCTCAGTCTGTAGCAGACGACAAGAGTAGGAGTCACGCTTCTGTCAATTGCAACGCGTTATTCTTGTCCCTCCAGTAGTATATAGAGCTCAATGGTTCGGAATTGGTAAGCGCCGAATGGCAGCCTGTTAAATGGTGACTAATAGAAATGCTAGCTGTTAGTGTGACCATTCACTGGACAGTATGGCGTCCACACTAGGATTTTCACCTGTTTCATATTTTATGGAATAGTTTCGTAAACTAGTTACCCTAACATATAGTTTGAGGCGCAAACATTTTTAAAAAAATCAATAAATAATAATCAAAATAATTATTGAAATAAAACTAATTATTTGAAAGGATTGAACACGGTTAGATAGTATTTTAATTTCTTCATTCCCTTTAAAAGTCACGTTTTGACCAAAATGTAATTCGGTAATATATTTTCCAAGCCACTGGCAGTTAATAAAATGAGTAGCACGCACAAGATAAAGTCCATTATGGCTGTATGCTCAGCGTCTTCAACACTTTGACTCTGCTATCTGATCACGGCTAACGTCAACATAATATTACAACATATTGTTTTAAACATTTAACAGTGGGTATCGATGTTTATTATTTAATTAATATTTTATGTTTAATTTATTGGAACACGATAAAAATAATGATGTTAATAAAGGCTCCTATACAGCTAAAAGTTGTTTTGTTGCATGTATTGGCGACGCGCTCCTGTTGTTTATTAAAGTTTGGAATTATTATAATTTCAAATTACAATATTATTCACGATGTTTATTGTTCCACTTTAAGGATTGTCGTACCCTGTAATTTGGTGCCATTATATTTACTCGTTCTATTGGGATGTTTGAGTGTCTAAATTAATGACATATCAAGTCAATGGGGACGCTAAAATAAACTATGTCGATTGACAAAATATGTCGCTCGACGTGTCAATTTGTTTCCCCTCTAGTGTTGGTAAATATCAAAGTAATTCGAGTACATTCTTTTAGTGGGGGCGAGTTTCAGGTCTCAGTCGATATTCAATCATCGGAGGGTAGAGAGTTTTTTTATTATTATTTTATAAAATGGAGTGGGATGACCAAGAGATGCTTTATTTTACTGAACTTTTTCCATCCCACCCTCATTAAGTATCGTAGGCTCAACGTAGAACGCTCCTTAGTGGGAATAGCTTGTCTGAAGTTGGTGTCCTGTTTACATATCTTTGGTTCAATTATTTTAAATAAATTTTCGAGCTCACTTTTTGATATCTGAAAGAAATTTTGAAAGCCACCATTAAATCTGCATTCAAGCTTAAAAACATCGACATCATCATGTCTTAGATCTTCTATCAAATCACTAACACTGTGTCTACTACTTTGAACACTTGGTCGTAACCAAAATCTTATTTTACTCGGTATTTTTTATATTTTTTTTGCCACCATAATAATGAATATGACACAAGCTATACGTAAGTATGTGATCCTTGTCAAACAATTTGCTTTCGACTGAAATTTCTTGTCGATTCAGTGGGGACGAGGGAAGCCAAACCACTTGTTGCTCGACATTTGTCGATCAACCTTGTAGATTGACTATGTTAACTCAGTGGGGACGTGGCTTTAAACAAACTTGGGCTATTTTTAATTAATTTCGTAACTACACATCACTCTGTATAATTATTCCAATATTTAAATGTTTTTGTGAAATAAATCCTGTCATATTTTAAAATCTTGCTCCTACTTTTATATTTTAGGTCACATTCCATTCTCACCCAGATAAATTTTATCTTCAGTTATCTGCCGTGTCATATGATATTCGTATCCCAGCATAAAGTCGCAGGTTGTGGGTTAGTTATCTCACTCAAAAAACCTTATCCGATGGCGTCATTAAAATGTGAGACTTGAAAAATATATGTATCTGGGAAAGGTGATTGTTTGTTTCCAATACCCCATTTCAACATCAACACTGATTGTTGCTTGAAGCACCAACACCTCATGCTCAATCAGTATCACGGGTGTCTCTTTCAAATTCACTGAGCCCATCCCTAGCTGTGGTCCCCCTAATGACTTCACCTATTCAAATTATTCCTCTCAAAGGTAAAACATCGCATTGGATTCTGCTTAAAAAGCCCATGTCTATAAGACTACTGTGTCAGTTCTTTTGTTGAAACAATTTCCAGAAATAATTCGTATTCTCTCTCAAATTTTTTTCTAGATTAACTCTTATTAGAGATATTTTAATATTTTCATTTAAATGTAATTATATCGCCGTAGAAATGAAATCTTTAATCATTTATAAGTAAAACTTCAACTAAACCTTGTAATAGCGACTTTGGTATTCAGTTAAGCATAGCTATTACATATGAGTAAAATACAAACATTTGGTAAGACGCGGGGGAAAGAAATCGTTAAGTATGTTAAAGTGGTTCTTATAACAAAACTAAAATATTCAGGAATATTCCTATCAATGCCTATTTTAGAACAATGATTTGTTTATTAAGGGAAAAGTTTCCCAACAAAAAAAATAAAATTTTAAAAGCTCAATAGTTACTTTTACACCTTTAACTGAAATGCAGCGTAGCTCTGCTGAGGTTTTATATTCAGATTTAATATTTATATTAGTTGCAATAAAGATATAAAGACAACTTAAAAAACAATATTCAACCGTATGTATTGAAAGTGAACAGAAATGAATACATTTTCATAAGCATAAGCCGGTGATCCTGTGATTAAGCTCATTGAACTCAAAATGGATTTAAAATAATTAATAAGATGACCGAGGTGTACGTACACCCCTTTGGTTTCCTTGAGTACTTATGTCAAGTAATTTCGTTCTACGTTTCTTTGCTTTTGTAAATATACAAATAAAATATACCTTTAATAATAACTCAATTACGTAAACCCACAAGCGAGCTTTACAGACCGAGCAGACACTGTTGGTGAAAATAGTGCCAACATCATAGATAGAGGGTGTCATGTTGTCAGCACAATAAATCCTTCAGCCGTTTATCTCACTCTTCAAAACAGAAGCTGTTATTTCTATATTGAAGTAGCTCCTCATGTGTTTTCATATTGCTGAGTTTGACCCCGTTCCAGACCCAATGATTCAAAGAAAAATCTGAAAAAGCTGGTGATTTAACCCAGCACATAGCTAGGAGCTGACTTCAAGACCACAGAAGTGAGGATAGATACAAATTGAAATGGCATGTATATGATTTATATTATTTATAGCCTAACAAATATAGACAAACAACTACATAATTAATAATAATGAGTACAATTTAATTTAATTGTATTTTATTCTTCATTTAATGTTATTTTAAATAAAAGACATACTTTTTTACTGTCGCTTTGATTAAAAGATTGTTTACATAAATAATCTTGTTGCTGATTCAAATTAATAACTTTGAGCAGGAATATAGCTTTCAATTTGTTCTTGAGTTTACTTAGCTCACGAGAATTCTATAAAATCAACTGGACTGATGTACGTTCTTTTAGGTGACGAGCTCCTTCGTCGCAGTTCTGTGCTTGGAAAGTTCCAATCTGCCATTGACCCGTATCTACCCTGCTGAGGAGTAGAAACAAATTGAGACTTGAGTTCTGGATCGAGATCGTAATATCCAGCTGGAAAACGATTCCAATCCTCTTCTTCATAAGAATCGTCATAAAAACCTTCAGGAGATTCTTCTCTTTCTAGACCGGTGGCTATCTGTCTCTCTCCCGCCCATACATATAATATTCCCCCTACAACGGGATGCTCCATCGGCCTTAACTCAATATCTTCTATCATTTTACGACCTATACCTGCTGTTAGAGGCATTCGTTCCTCTAGGATATTTAGAATCATGGAGAGGGAGCCGTTTTGTGGTATAGCCAAATCAGGAAAGGGTGAGTCACCAAATATTGGACTTATGAACTGCCGTTGGAGTGTTTGCGCCTCCACCAACTGACGTTCAACTTCCCGTCTCTCTTTCGATTCCGTTCTTCGAAACTCTCTGACAGCATTGTTCCTTGTTTCCTCCAAGACTCTTTGTACCTCGTAAGTATGAACTACATCATCGTAAGATTCTTCAACGAGAACGTCCAATGCTCAAGAAGTTGCTGTCGATTCAGGGACTAAAATGTTTCTTTTCGGGGAAGTAGGAGGATCTAGCACTGATATAGACATTATTCCCCACTCAAGACTGGTGTGGAGTTTGCGGGGTTGTTTCATTTTTCTTCTCAATTCCCCTCTACCCAATCGAGACGTATCTTCGATAATAGGAGACGCACTTGATAACTGAGCTCTTAGTCTCAATGGAAATCTACCATGGGTTGGCGAGCCCAGTCTCGGCGTATCATGTTTCTGCCAACCTTTGTAACTTATGGGCGCTGGCTGCCTAAGTCCAGAACCTGGCTGCCTAAGTTCAAAGCCTGGCTGCCTCAGTCCAAAGCCTGGCTGCCTCAGTCCAAAGCCTGGCTGCCTGACACCAAATGCTGGTTGCCTTAGTCCAGCCACTGGTTCTCTCAGTCAAAATCCCGGTTGCTTCAGTCTGGATGCAAGAGGTGACCTGCTCCTCTTTGGGACCACCCAAAGTCCAGCACCAGCCACAGGACGAGGAATAATTCCAACAAAACGAGGTATTCCGGAGCGACGAGGGGCCGACATACTCGCTATTTTACTAGCTTTGCTTTGAAGTACTTACTGAAACAATTGTAAATATCGACAACTATCTAGTCATAAATATAATCGCAAATGGTTCTCCCTTCAGCGTCTCAACAATCGACTAGATGTTTACTTACGTTGAAACTATTGGTTTGTTATTCACCGAAGCATTTATAAGTCTACTTTTAGGCCACTAATAATATTTAAATTAATTTAACAAAAGTATTTAAATAACATTTAAATAATTTGCTAGCATTATATTTTACTAGTCATCGTAGCCAAGCAAAAAATCACACAAGCCAACTTAATTGCTTGAGAATAACATGAAGAAATAGAAAGGTGCAGTGCTAAAATAGAAAACTGCATTACTTGATCAAATCACATGTCAAATGTTTTGTGATTTTTTCTCACTATATTTTTCAGAACCTTATTTTTTAAAGACATCGGTAACACTATCATAATAGCATCCATTCATTAATTGAAATTATTTGTCTGAGCAAATGAAACATTTGAGTTGCATTTCCAATCCATATTGTTTGTACTGTTAATGAAATACGGTAGCCCTTAACAATCAATTGAATACTCGCACGATTAATATTAGATGCTTTATAAGGTTGCATTAATGGTCATCTTTGAATATTTGGGATTTTTACTTTCTCATATAAATAAAAAGTATTGTAGTTGCGAATATTTTTGACCTCACTATAATGTACTCCCAAACCCTAATATGTGTATTTACATTTTGTTCTGCCTGTATATCCCTGGGCCTATACCCGAAATAGTTTTATAAATGTTATCCATACTTAATATATAGGCTAGATTTTATATGGCTATACATATGGATATTATTTTCATTTTTAGTGTTGCTATTAAATTAATGGAAGTTGATTGATGATTGATATTTGACAATTTGAAATTTTATAGAATATCTCCAACAAATTTTGTAGATGAGTTTAAATTGAATGTTTGACTTACCAAATAGCCATTATATAGGCTACTTTTTTTTTCAGAAATGTTGGTTTGAGGATAGTTTATTGATGAGCGATTTTTGGATAGTGTGAAATTAAAAAAACAACTGCTTTGATGATTTATTCAAAATGTATATATGAGGTATTTGACATGAAATAAAAATGCAAATTTTTATTTAGGGTAGAAATTTATTTATAGATAATTTAAAAATTAATGAGTTTTTTTACAAATTTGAAATATTTTGGAAAATATTTCAATATTTTGGTCCTAAATTGGTATCCGTGGACCATTTTACACTATAAATAATTGTGTATGTTTATTTCTTAAAATAAATTAACTCAAGGATAGCTTAATTATGAAATATTATAGATAGTTAGAAATTTAAAAAAATTACCTTTAAATATATGTTTCAAAATGAGTATATGAGAATTGTTTTAGTACAAACTAAGTTTTATATTTATTTCAGAAAATATAATGAATTAGGTTATCTAGTTAATAAATAACCCATTTTAAAAAATGGTTTGAACAATATTGTTTAAAAAAGTAATATGTATAGAGTTTATTTACTGAAAACCTGTTCATGAATATTGAACATTGTATTCCAAGTTATAAAACTGTAACAAGGATATAGATGGCCATGGAATCTCTTTGGCAAAGCTTGTCTTGTAATTTTGTTTTAGGAGGATTGCCAGGTTGACAGGGGATTGATTTGTTTTGAAAGAGTTTCTAATAGTGTCGAACTCAGTGTTTATTTTTATTGGGGGATTAACGAAGATATCTTGATAGGGATTGTTTATTTTGATAGTTAATAACAGTGGTACTCTATATTTAAAAACAAGATTACTTGGGTTCTTAAGGAACCTCATAGGCTAATAGTGTGAAAGAGGTGGGGCTTTAACAGCCTCAAAATGCAACATGCCTCACCCAAATATTTTTAAAAGAACTCAAAGCTTACACGGTTAGGTGTTAACAGCTAGTGCTAACAAACACTATTTAAGAAAGTATGAACAATTACATCGTTTCATTTTTTATTTTCATGTTTAAGTAATTAACGACTATTTAATTTACCTTTTATTTTATATCACTATACGATGTACATCTATATTAATAAAATTAAGAGTTTGACTCCCATGATCTTTGCGCAATATCTACATCAAGCAGAGGTCTGAAATTCTAAAATTTGTAGCCCCTGTGCACGAACATTTTCACTTAGAAGTAGGAATTTTAAATTTGTTACTAGATGTTTTAAATTTACTTAAAACTGGGTCCGAATTAATAAAGTGTCGATATCATTTCTGTGTGTTTAAAGAAAAGAAAATCTTTGTCCGTGGTTACTCCGGGCAATGCTGGGTACTTCTACCAGTTTAGGATAAAATATCAAAATGATAGTATATCTTTTCTTAGTAGTCCAAAATATTTTCCCGCATTTAACAACAAAGGGTAAATGTGATGACTCTTAAATTTATCTATATGTATGTATTAAAATCTATAGTAAAATAAATGTGTAGGGTTTAAACTATATTTGGTGGGCGCCACTCCTAAGAACTAGGAGAAAAATAACCTTTAGCTTGACTAAATTTGACATTGGAACGATGATTCTTAACACTCAAGACTATTGGGTGTTCTAGGGAACTTTTTCTGTACAATGTTATGTTAATATCAAATACATGACCCTACCTACAAAGATGGTGTTCTCAAAATATCTACAAGAGTTTAATGAAACTACATTGAATGTAACAAGAACAGTTTGAATAAAAACGGATCACTGAATTATTATACTAATTTAAACTACAATAAAAAACAATTATTGAAACTTTTGTGGGTTATTATTATCAATTCATTTTATCCACATCCAATCCTACATATGTACTGTATTTCCTTTCCAAATTACAATTCTAATCTTACAAGCTAATATAAAATATACTTCACTCTCATAAAAAATTAATAATAAACAAAATCTCATGACAATTGAATTTGGGAATGAATATAATACCAGAAAAAATTACATATTTAAACATATATACTATTACTCAAGATTTGATTAAAAAATAGTATTGTTGAAAAAATCAATAATTGTATTTTTATTTGTACATATCATAGAATATTAATTGATGTTTTATAATGAGTAAAGCGTCTGAATTAATTTAATAGATTTTCCTGATAGTTGTAAACAATTCCTTGATTCTTGATGAGCAAGAGAAAAGAAAAGTAGAAGATTTGGCTGGATCTCGACAGTAAATATGTCCATGTTGAAATAGCACGAATGTCGGAAATTTGTTTCCTTTGCTTAATTTCAACTTCTCCACAATTTAAGGAAATAAACCGTCTTTAGTTCTTCCCCATACACTCAGATTACTATTGATGTATTTATAACTGGGTTTCCACTTTTGAGATAAATTTATCCAGGAACCACACAGATTTGGTTCTTTGTTTTAAGGACGCCGAGGAAGAAGACCCTAATCTTATTCAAAAAGGGTTCCAGGAATCAAATTCAAAAACGTTATTTTTTTCAAGTCCAAAGAGAATAGGGGAAATGTGCCTAAAATGACATACCATTTTTATGTTTTTAAATTTCTTCTAGAATATTCTTCTTAAATTAATTGTTTCTAACTTTTTATAAACTATGATATATAATCTTTCAAATGAACACCAAAAAACATCACTAATACATATATTTATTAGTTAAAAAATTAAAATACCAAATATAGCACTGTGCTATTTTATACATACTGTATGGGTAAAATGGCATACATTTAATCTTACACAGAAAAAACATTAAACATACAAATTAAATCTTCTATTATGACTTTTGTTGTTTTATATGTAGTTATCATGGCTTGCAAATATCACACACAAAATGTTTTTCCTCTTAGCAAGGCCAGCCAATTCACGTTCTGATTCTTGGTCAAATGTGGACTTGAATCAATCCAAACCCTTGCTAACACCTTGAATCTGCTTGTTTTTATTCCTGTCCCGCCTTCTTAAATATGTTTGTGGTACTCCAAAAAGTTTAGATGCCCGAAGCCAACCCATTTCCCCATTATTTACCACATCAATAGCCCGTTGCATTGCTTGCTCTTCCCATGACTGCCTTTCTGTCTTTCTGACGTAAGTCACAACCATCTTCGCACAAAATATTTGAATTTAATATTTAAAATAATTTAAGTAACTATTTCAAATATTAAAAATATAATTTGGTGAACAAATTACAGTGAGAAACATTTATTTTAGCAGGATAATGATTGATTTAAATAACTAAGACGCTACCTAGGTTAAAATGACACACTATGCCATTTTATCCTTACCAGTGGTATGCCATTTAACCCAACATTGCTAACTATGAAATAATAAAATATTGTACCAAGAATATTATATAATTTATGGTAGATTTTACGTCATAAATACTGCATATTACACTTGAAGTAACATTCTTTATATTTACAATAAAATTACTTACCCTTCAGTGTATTTGTTAACAATGAAAGATAACAAAAAATATATTTTACTCAGCAACTTTTAATTTTTCTGTAATAACTTCAGAAACACCTTCTGCACAGGTCAGCCATTTACAGAGTATCAATGATTCCAACTAAGGAATAACTCAATACCCTCAATTTGAAAAAAAATAGCATTACTAGCGAGAAAATGCACCTATGCCATTTTATCTGAGTATGCCATTTTAGGCACTTTTCCCCTATACATGCATTAAAACAAAAGTGAAATGGTTGACGATGAACTAGGGATAAATATAACATACATTCAAATTTAACATAAAAGTTGAAAATACATGGCAATAAGTGTAAAATATTATTTAAAAGGAATTAAAATGTTTACTTCCACCTGCCAGAATTGAAATACACGCTAGTTTTAAAAGTAGATACATTACTTTCTTTTCTTACTTCTTTTATAATAACGATACATGTCATTCACTTGTCTAACAGTCCTACGCATGCCTTGGAATAAAATCATGCCTGACGACGAAAATTAATAGTCAACATTCTTCTTAGAAAGATAAATATACTTAATAAATAGATAAGTGTTTTCACATATTACAAAACTCGTTATTTTAATTATTTTAAGCAATACTATACGATCTTCCCTCCATTTTATCGTGATGAATTGTATTAATTTGTCACGCATGGCAACACAGCGCGTTATGCTGCGGACGAACTTTGAAACACATTTTTTTATTCAACCAACATAAATAATCAATTTTAAAGTATTTACAAATTAGAAAAATATAAGGAAATACATGTTAGGGTGGCAAAAAAACTTACAGTAGTTGATATGGTTCCTATAGACTCCGTTTATTACAAATCGCTAAAGTTTCCCTTAATGGCGTAATTTTAAAAGAGCTCAAAATAAGATAAATCACGATGAACCTTTCGTTAATGAGTCATGACGTGTTGGCCAACTACCCATTGGAAACAGCTCATCAGTGGGAGCTTATTTGTTTCATGAACGTGAATAACAGACTTCTAATTTTTGAATCTTAGTTATTTAATTCATTACCGTCAGTCGGCTGCGCGCTATTTTGAAATGAAGTTCTATGGAGCTATTTATTTCAGAAGCGTCTTTCTTAAGAAGTGGTTAGGCCTACATGTGACTTATATTTTAAGTGGTAGTGCAGACATTTTTTAGTAATGTTGTGTAAAAACCTTGATAGTATATTTTTTCTTAATGTAGGCTGACTTTGTGTGTGTGTGTTTATACAACTGTTGTCTATCCATAAAATTGTGAAGAAAGCAAATATTCAAGAATACAAATTATTTTCAAACATATCACAATGGCTATGTTTAGAAACGACCGTGTACTACTTTTAGCATTGACTTCTCGTGAGCCTACTCTTAGGCTATCCACACAATGAGATTCAGCCAATGTAAAAGATAACTCACAGGAAGGGTCAGGTTTTTATATACTGGTGTCTGTGAAAGGTAAAGAGAGGACACATTATGAATCAGGACAGTGATGGGTTATAAAGCTAGTGATTGTGAAGTACAGAGAGAACATTGCAATACTAGACAAGAATGGTTTTTCTAGTTGATGTGTGCGAAGAATAATTCACACTAAGAGAAAAAACAAGACTGGTTTTGTAGATCGTGTATGTGAAGATTTGTGCACTTTACAAAGAAGGTCAAGCTCGCGTTGATTCACGATTGAAGCACAATGTTCTGAATTCTGTTCTATATTCACTACGTGTTACACAATAGTTTTGGTTTCTATTTCTACAAAAAAAACTTTTTCTTTTATCTGGTTTTTGTTTTAATACTCACCTGCCCTGTGCTGTTTTACGTCTACTCTGTCCTGTACTTCCTGTACTGTCATGTTTTTACTTTTTTTTTTACATCCATTACGGTTTCCACCCTATGTATGTCCTGGGTCAGTTTTTTATTCAAGCCATTCTATTTTCCATTACTCGCCAGTTAGGCCTGTAGTAGCTTCATATGCCTTCTAATCTAACTTAAGATTAAGACCGGCACGACATCCAGTCCCCAACCGTTAATTTATCCCTGTGAAAGAGTAAACCCCCCTTCATCAATGATACATTTTTCGGCCATGCTGGGAATTGAGCCCGGGGCCCTTAGCTCAGTAGATAGACATGCTACCCACTGAACTGAAGGGTGTTGAATCCTGTATTTTCATGTACTGTGTCTCACTGTGAGCCTAGACTAAAGCTATCATTCTGTTCTCAGCCTTTTCAGGGATTGCTACTCCTTTAGTAACTGATGGAAACCGTAGAAGGTAATTGCCATTAAAAGGATACACAATTATTTTATTGGTTGTGTTTGATTGATATTCTTGTTACCTTATCTTGTCAATAAATTAAGCCTACGAAAGGTATCAAAATAATGTAAGTTAAAGGATACGGTAGATTAAATTAGTGAATTAATCTACTCACATTTAAAGCCAGACATTAAGAAAAAAGAAAAAAAAATTGTACGACACAATTGCACAAAGTATCGCATATTGTTTATTATGGCTTCGGAGAAGGTTAAAAAATATATATTTTTGATTAACTACTCTTAACTAAGCTTTACTCATAAAAACAAACGCATCTTTTTAATACTTTATAGGACTATATAGGCCTACATTCTAAACCAAATTTTTCAAATATATTAAAAAATATTATTCGTATACTGGGCCTACTTTAAAATATTGGTTTTGTATAAAGATTCTTTTTTCTTATTTATCATAAAAACTATTCATAACTTCCCATATTGAATTCTATCTTTAACCTCAGTTTCAAAACATTTAATTTTTAGAAAAAATTTGGAAGTATATTACCCTTAAATTAATTCATTTTAAATAAATAAAGATATATTATAATGATATAATTGATAAGAAACATAATCTCCCGATACCAATTTTGGACGAAATCGCAAAGTCCATATTTTTAAATATTCAAATTAAAAAAGTCATTAATAATTTACCCATAACCAAATCTCCCTTCCACCCCCCAAAACAAATATACAGATTTATTTGCCATATTCCATTTCAAACGCTCCCCAGGTATACATTTTAAGCAAAATCATTTTAGTCATTTTCAATATAATTTGAATTTTTAAAAATCACTCCATAGCAAAATACCCTTTATATAATTTTTACCCAAAAACCAAATATACAGGGTCATTTGTCATGTCCAAACACTTCCAAGATACCCATTTGGAACCAAATGGTTAGGGCCATTTGTAAAATATTTCAAGTTATTTTAATAAATCAGATATCAGTAAACTACCCATTAATGAGTTCTTACCCCCAAAACTATTATACATTATTATATGTAATTTTTAAAAACCATCAATCCACCTATTTGGAACCAAATCGTTTGACCCATATGTAAAATATTTCAAAGTTTTGGAAAACCCGTCATCAGTTAACTAACCTCCAACAAATATTTGCCCAAAAACCAATTACATAATGTTATTTGCAATATCAAACAAATTCTAAATATGCATTTTAAAGCAAATTTTCGAATAATTTGTAATTCAAAAATAGTACTCAAAAGTAAACTACCATACTCTTAATTAAAGGTTTAGGATAAAAAAAAACCTGTTGTGGTCTAGCCCTGAATTATATATATATCAAGTTGAACAAAATCCATCAAATCGTTTTGGATCCTAGGCCAAGGATAGTGAGATGGAATTGTAAAATCCACCCCTTTGGGCTCATAGTTCATATAATATGCAAATATTTGCCATAATCTGGTGATCGATTTTTTCACGATCACAATAATTTACCTTGATATGAGAAATCAAAACGAATGAAAGAGTTAAAAATACTCGTCGCTTGCTATAATTATGTGCATTTTGGCCAAATTTTTTATTTATACCTTTTTTTAATACTTGATTTAAAAAAAACTTCATAGTGTAAGCCAGTGGTTCTCAATAGTCTGGCCCGAGGTAAAGAATTAAACTGTTAAAAGCTAAATAATTAAACTGAAAAAATTCTATTTAATCCAAAACAATGTTTTAAACCGTAAGTACATCTTAAAATAAAAATAATTTTTATTTTTTATTTTTATACTTAGTTTTTGTTTTGAGTATATGTAAATTTACCAAATTAAGTGTTCACACTCTCTGGCCCAATCCATGGAAGACAAAATGTGGCGCCTGGTGAGAAGTAATTGAGAACCACTGGTGTAAGCCCTCAACCAAGCTATACTGACAGAGCGGCCACCACCGCTAACGATGATAGTGCTAACCTAACAAATCGGAGGCCAAATTATTCCTCGACATAAGTCTTATTTAGAGGATTGTACCCGGAAATCCGGGACGAATGGGGTCACCTTAGCCTAAGCTTAGGTTTACATTTCTGGTTCAGAAATACTTTCAACATGTTTAATGTATGGGCAGTGAAATAGCATAGACCTGGCCATATTGGTACATTTTTACGAGAACTCACAGCTCTACACTGAAGTACTATCTAAATTTAAAATATCACATCAGAGCCCTTTAACGTGGATGTGGATGGGAAAATAGTATGTCAGACAGGGATGGTGTATTGACTTGTCCTCCTTAATCAGGCTCAAGGGGCCTATATTCATGAGTGATTTACATCCTCTACATACGATTGATAGTACATTTTAATATAGTGATTAAGTAAAAATAAATCATCCTTTTCAATACGTTTTCTTAAATAGTTTGCATTTAGTCTGAGTGTAAAATTTTATACGTGGTGGTAATAAATCGTTACGTGGAAAAATCCAATCTCGTCGTGTGAAATCTGTGGTGTGGTGATGAAATAAAATGATATTTAAAGTCAATATTATATTTGTGAAACTCACATAAAACCATATTGCCCTTAATTATAAACATAACTTGAGTATTGGTTTTAGTGAGGAAACCTTTCCTTGTCTCCAGGAAATGCTGCATCATTTCAACCTCACTCATATACAGTGCCGTGAGACAACGAAAGTTAGAAGTGAATGTTACGAAGAATACACTCAAAACATAAAATAATAACTTGAAATAAACTACTAAGTATAATGTAACAAATAAAATAAATGCAATCATGGAAATCATTTTTAGTTATTATTGTGTTCATTTCCACGACAAGAAAGAAAAAATAAACAGCCTGAGGATGTCCGGATACTTGAACAATAATTGTACAAAAATTGAGAAACCAATAAATAGGCTATCTTAGTACTTTGATTTAAAACAATGAGGACTCTGGATATTTTATATATTATATCATATGTATAAATATTCAAAGTCCAAGAAATAATAAAATATATATTGTTGAGTTTGATTTAGTTTTAGATTTAAAAAATAATAATTCTGAACATCGTCACTTTACAAGATGAAGGCGGTTAAAAATATTAGGCCACATAATATTATATCTATATCACTAGGATCCAAAACATCCAAAGATTTTTCCCGGAAAAATATAGCCACATTTCATTTCTATATTGTATTTAAAACGTTTGGTATTCCTCAAAATTAATTAACACATGATCGTGTGACGCGATTGCATCGTCACTTTTAAAGTACTTTAATGTCACCTTTTATAGATATTTCTTTGGTAAGCTGAAAATATGTATTTATTGCGATGCACAGAAATAAATTTATTTTACAACAATGAAGAAAGTTCTTCAATCTATTTTAAATTGTTCCGCTTATCATAGCTTTCATTACCCATTCATAATTAACTCTAAAATTTGAGAGCTCCATGGCAATAAATGTACCAAAACTTGAGAAAAGTTGGTCTCAGTGTAGAAGGCTATCATGAATAATCAAACAGTCAATAATAATGATATTTAAAACACAAGTGAATTTAAATCATTTTAAATAATGCAAGGGGAAATTAGATTTGTTACACTCGTTGCAGCCGCTTAGAAAGAACCCAAACCTCAAAATCAATACACGTCTGTCAATTATTTACTTGTTTTTTTTTTAAAACTAATGAGTATTAGTTAAAATAAACGGTACGGAACTCCAAACGAACTTTCTCTCTCTATTGTTTAGAAATGGAGATATTTACTCAAAATTCTAGATATAGGGGAGGTCAGGCTAATATGAGCATGTGTGATATATGAGCATACCCGTCTGAAACTGTCCCATTGGCATGTATATACTGCCACTTTACTGAAGAACGTTAAACTGTATCATAGCAACATTGACGGAAGTGTATGGCGATAATAAAAGAATCAGTTTATGAAAAGGTACGTTTAAAATTAAGTTACTAAAATGTTTTCCATAGTTTGTATAAGCAACAGGGACTACATTTATATTTGGTTGACTCGTTATTTAAGCTCAAATGTAACATAAAGCCTACTCATTGCATCCCTTGAAAGAAATTAAAGTTAGCATCTCACCACAACGAATAAGATTGCTGAAAAGCGAAATGGCCCCAGTTGTTTATATGAGCAGGGGTGCTCACAATACCCTGATTTTTTTAAATTGTGAATTTTTACACTTTTCGCGGTATATACAGCTACATCATGCTTAAGATAATCAAAATAATAGCAATTAGAATAGTTAAAGTATTAATAATAATTAAAATAACGTAAAATAGTAAATAATGTTAATAAATAATAATAACAGGCAGGATCAACTTCACAATGCTCTACAAAATTCCGAGACCTGATTCCGATACCAGCCAAAGCTACAAGGAAGCCAGAAGAATGGCTCATTCTATTACACTCACGGATAGTCCTCACAAAAATTGCGTCGAGAATGCCAAGAACATGTGTTATCACTACCAGAAAAAAGAGCAATAAAGTCTTCAAATTCATCATCTGCTAAGAAGTCAAGAGATGTAGAAGATGCAGAATGCATTTTCTGTGGGGGCCTTTTTTTCACAACAGGTGGTGATTGGGTACAATGCCAAGCAAGCAAAAAATGGGCTCACGTCAAGTGCAGGGGTGTTTTTAAACAACAGAAGCATTACATTTGCGACCTTTGTTCAGACTAGCAAAATAGGCCTATCAAGACTGAAATTTAATATCAGTAGGTATTGGTTTGTGCTTGTAGGATACTAAGAGAGTAATTATTATATGTTATATCTTCACAACTATTTCCCTGTGTGTATATGGCCTATTGAGTATTTCTGTCTGATATTTAAATCATCGTTGTATGTGTATATCAAATTATAACATGATGCTCATCTTACCCCCTGGGTGTGGTCATATTTTCCTCCCATGCTTTCAATATGAGCACTTGCAGCTTCTTAATTATTATTTTTTCTAGACCAAAATTATTAAAATATCATCCATATTTATTCTATTTTGTAGACCTAATTGAATGATCAATTGAATGAAATAATATTACTTTTGGATAGCCTTACTGTTTCTTATGAAATAATAGATATTCTTAAGGTGCTCATAATTGCCCGACTACCCCTAATATACACTAGCAAACCCGAGAACAAATTGCGCTAGAAATACGTAAACATTTTTTATTCATGGTTTTAAATTTCGTAATTTTATTTTTAAGGAATTAACGTCTTCATTTGTATGTTTGGACCAGTAAAAAATATCGATATTGTGTCCCCGAAGGCCAACATTTTGTATTAAAATTTTGACTTCTGGTTAAAATTTTCGTCATTTTACTAGGGGATGCACATCTTATGGTTATCGCATTGAAATTAAATCACTCTTTTATAAATTTAGACCAATAAAATAAGTAATTATTGACTATTGAGACTAAAATGAGAGAGATAAAATCGTTATAGCCGATTTTGAGAAAATGCAATTTTTCTCTTTTTAATCTCGAGTAAACTGCTATTAATTTTAAAGTTAGACAGACACACATAGACATTTGGTTTGTAATATTGATCAAAGCTTATAAATGAAACCTAATCAAAATCGTTAAAGCCGATTTTGATAAAACATATTTTTTTTCTTTCCGCCCTTAAATCTAATAAGGCCCGTTGACACGATATTAGTGTACTAATGCAAGTCCACTAATTTGACTGCACGCACACAACTTACAGCGCGTAAACAGACAAGCAACTACTAGCATGCAAGTCCCCTTGCAAATGAAAAAGTTGGTCACCTTCCAACTTTACTAATGCAAGTAGACAATTCAAAATGGTGGCAACTAAAAGATTGTTTTGAGGGAGACACTTATTTGTAGAATGTTATGAAAATAATGAGTTTTTGTGGAATTTTAAGCACCGGATTTATAAAGAAAAGAATACCAATGATATTACACTAGAGGATATTGTAAAGTAATATCAGGTGTACATATCCTCAAGAAGTGTCCAAAATAAAATGTTACGTAAATATTGAAAATGTGCCTTGTGAGAGATATTATTTAATATAGGTTAACAAATGTTATAAATAATTTTATCAAACCATTATTTCCCACCAATCAACGTTACATGTGTAATTTTTTTTAAATACAATCACAAAATATAATAAAATATTATAGTACCGTGATTAGTTCTGGCAACATAATATTTGTGTTATCGGCAAGTGGCCGGCGGTTTTCACGCGAAATCACCGAAACGCTTTCCAATCTCCGTATTTGACACTTTAACCTATCTTTATAAGTTTTAATTAATAATGTTCAGCCCATCCACCTCAAACACTTTGTAGTAATGCTTTGGCAACTTGAGTAGATACACAACATAATATTATTGTCTCATAGCAAGCTAGATAGTTTATATCTAAACTAATTTACAAATTAATTTATTACTATTTTTAAGGAATATTTTAGGCCTAGCTAGCACTTAACGAGATATTTTGTGATTAGTATACCAACATTTAAAACAGGGTTGAAAAAACCTGGGTTAGGCCTATTTATAGAAATGTCCAACTGAGTTTGGTTTTTTTGGGATTTATTGACTTTGAGTTTAATTTTATTGATCATGTATGCTAAGTAAGTTATAACAAATCAAGCAAAATAATAAAATAATCATTTGGAATCAACTGAAACATATTTTAATGTATTAAAGAACTAAGAAATATTAGACATACTAATCACAAACGTTTTTATGTTACCTATATAAAACAATTTTTTAAATAGGTCAACTAATTATGATACATTGCGTTTAATGAAAAATTGTAATTTTTTTGGCCACCCATTCTTATTCTAAATTCACCCTTTCTAGCTCCTAGCACATAAGAATAATTAGTATAGGCATATTAATAACCCTAACGAGAAATCTGACGCAGTGATGAAAAAAAATTATCCCAATAGAGAGATCAGTTAGAACCACTTCATTTTCAGCCATGTTTTTAGAAGCAATACTAATACAAGTGAAAAATGTGTGTCAACACAACTAGCATTTTAGTAAGCTAATACTAGTAAACTTGCATTAGTCCACTAACACCGTGTCAACACAACGAGCATGTTAGTAAGCTAATACTAGTAAACTTGAATTAGTCCACTAACAACGTGTCAACGGGCCTTTAAGGAAACTACCCTTAATTTTAGAGTTGGATATCCAATTCCAAAAATTCCTCAGGTTAAACCTATGAAAGCCTTTATACCAAGTTTTAGATAATCTTTAAAATAGTTTAGGCTCTAGCCCAAGGTACAGAATAACAGACAGTTGGACAGACAGTCAGACGGCATTGCGAAAACAACTTTTTAGGGGGTCATGAGACGTCGACATCCAGACAGACAGATGGAAATTCTAAACAACAACTTTTTTTGGATTCGGGGGGGTCCTTAAACGTCGAGATTCATCAAAATCTCGAGTTCGATTCTTTTGACGATCACAATAATTTCTCTACCTGTAATATAACGAGAAGGTAAAAATACAGATGTGTTTATTTTGTCAAAATAAATAATTGGGGTGTTTTTAAATACCATTAATTGGTTATTCCCCACGAACCATGTCTTACAACATGTTCCGTATATCTGCATTAATACTAGTAGGGTAAGGATGAAAGGAATGTAGGATCTTATAAGTCGTGCACCGGCATTTGTTTGAAGATAAGGTGGGAAAACATTCAGTATTAACCTCCCTCAGTACACACAGACGGGATTTGAGCCCAGACCTACCCATCGCTGGCAAACCAGACTAAATGATCTTTACATTTAGACAACGTTCCCACCGATGCAGGTAGGTCAATCGTACATTTGTATCTAATTTAGGTAGAATGTATTAAACGAGGTAAAGTATATTAGATTGCCACTATTTTAAAATGAACATATAATAATAATAATAATAATAATAATGTGTTTTAGATTTTATTTAATAAAACACGATAGAGTGAGTGGATGTTAAGAAAGACGCCTCTAGATATAAGTGTTACCTTGGATAATATGCCTTTTTTTTAAACATGTGTTCAAACTTTATGAGGCTCAATCGATTACTCATCTTTCTTCTGATATAAGAAGACTAAGATATAATATAGGAATTTTTGAAAATGTTTTACCAGATAATTGGATTTTGATCCCTTTAGATAATTTGTAAATAAGGGAAAAATATAATTATGTTAATGACATTCTTTATGACCCCATCATGTAAGCTGCATTGGAGTTAAACAATAAATGTACACATTACTGTACCTGGTGTCTAAATGTTCATTTGTAAAATATATAATCAGTAAAGGTCACTAAGAGTCAACACGATGACAATATAAAAACATAGATATCAATTGTTGTTGTTGGAATTGTCAAAGAGCTTAGTTACTACCCGCCAACATGGTTGAGGGACTAGTTAAGAACTTTATATAAACCTAGTTATATACCAGATACATTCCAACAACACGATTGGAGGACTAGAGTGATCAACCAGAACTCCAGAGATCCTTGGTTGTATACCAGTGGATGTCCTAAATATCTTAGATACATTCCACCAACATAATTGAAGGATTAGAGTGACTAACTAGAACAGATGTTCCTATCTCTATCCCAGCTGGTGGCAGTTTCCTAAATGGTCTAGCTACAGCCCACCAACATAGTGTAGGGGTTAATGAAATTCTAGAGCTCCCTGGCTGAATACAAAATAGTTTCAGTTTCCTAGTGAAATTACTGTATATTTTAATATCATTAAGCCATCGATAATCTTCGCAAAATCAAGTTCCGTCAACTTATTTGTTCATCATAACAACCGGTGATATTCGTATGGAGGCTGAGGGTTGAATGAATTTTCTCAAATATCTTTAACAACAATTTTAATTCCCCACCCCCCAACCCTTACGGTGTTGTGTTAGACGTCTTGGAGGATGTTTGTATTTCCACCAGTAATAACCTCGTGAAATACAAGGTTAATGCAACCAAATTAATTTGGCTTTCAAGAAAACACATCGAGAAATTCGTTCAACGTTGCCTCTGCTATGGAATGTTTTATAAGTCCTTACTGGGTTGGGTCGAAATAAAAAAAAATTTCGATGCATTCTCGCCTGGAGTAGTTTAATCTTAAGTTACTACTATCCACGCGATGACACAGGGCTTAAATTATCTGATATTCATCACCCATTATAACGTCACAGGTTACGGTTGTAGGTTCGTTATCTTATTGGAATAACCTTATCCTATAGAGTTGCTAAAATGTAAGCCTTGGAAATTTTATGCTTCTTGGAAAGGTGATTGTTTAATTTCCAATACGCCAATTCCGACGTCAACACTGACTGTTGCTTGAAGCACCCCGAGTGTATCCTTCAAAGTCACTAACACAACCCCTAGCTTTTATGAAGTGGTAATTCCACTTCCCCCATTCACTTTATTCGTTTCAACAGTAATACATCGCATTTGTTTCTCATTAAAAAGTCCGTGCCCTTAAGACATATCTGTGTCAGTTATCTTCCAGCCATAATTTCCTGTGATACAAATAACCTCTTATGTTAGTTGCAATCACTGTATCCATCACAGTAATGTGACCACACCTCGCAAGTATAACTGTCCTGATTGTTTGCTAGAGTTTGCCACTTGACGCTCGTAACCAAGCTTGCACATGTAAAAGAGAAACAGCAGTTCCACCGGTTTTTACCGTCATTTTACCACCACGAGCATAGCCGAATCTCACTCCACACTTATTACTTCAATAGCTGTTTGGGCACAGATTTTATTGCCGGTGTGAAGAATATTTGTTTTTGATCCTTATGCACTAAGCCCGAATGTGTTCCAGTTTACCCACATTGGTATCACCTTCTTTATCGCCCACGTTTACTTTGCTTCCTTGTCTGAATTGGGGCCTATCACATTTTACAACGATTCACAAACATCCCGGAAGGTATTCATTATATGTCACACCATGCCCACCATTGGTTCTGTTTTGTGCTGATCTTGTGTCATCACTTGTCTTTATCGGTTGCCATAACTCCCCGTCTTCTGATACTCGATACGCGCGATCATCTGCCTTTATTTGACCGATAGATTTCAACTCAAGAGGTAAATTTACGGCATCGTCAAACGTCTGAAGCTGTTCTTGGGTCACGTGAAGTCTTATACCACTCCAGAGATTTTCTAAGAATCGGTATCACGATAGCTAGTCACAAGGTTCGCTATTAAGAGTATGGTAATTGATAGTTACACGTAGAAATTTCAGTAGACATCCGCCACTCTGTCTGGTTCGGTTTTGGAACTGTATCTATCAAGTTATGTTTTTTCATGCGATTGAAAATATTTCCCAGTCGCTCCACTAATACTCCACATACTTTTTTTCATGCTATCTAGCAAGTTTCTCTCTTCACACGCTCAAACCAACACCGAGATATACATAATACCCATTAACAATCTTAATTTTATCACGCTAACTATTTATTGCAAGGTGGAATTGAGATAAACATTTACACCACCCGTGTATGTGGTCGGCTTTGAACACATCGCTTCCATATTGTTTATTAAGTTATTTACAAACCCCACGCCTGCCACAAATGATACACAATTTATTCTTTTTAACCTATTCTCTAAATGTATACGCTCAATCAACAACACTTGATAAAGAGTTCGTTGTCATGGTCGTCCCATGGCCACACATATCGTATAAAAGTCCCAAGGCTACATGTATATAATTAGCTGGACAATCTCATCATCTGTTACAGTAGTTGTGTCCCAGCTGGTATCTTTTTATTTATAAACTATACTAGGATTCAGGTAGGAAAAACACTATTTGATAAAGAATAAGGTCACTAATACTACTTTCATTTATTTTTACGCCAAGTCATATTATCTGAATTTGTCACTGCGTCCAGTTGATTTTTAACTTTATGTATACTTTCTATATGATTAAAACCACATCGTATTATCGCCTGCATATGAAACTATGACTTTTATTAGTTTGGGTTTGGTGACATTTTGAGGAGGAAGGTTGCCAGCCGTGAGTAGTTTGAAAAGTTAGCCAAAGGGTTATGTATACATTTTTGTATTTTGTATGGATAGTTGTAAAAACAAAATTGCCTAAGCTCATCAAATTTCTTTACATTTGTAAAATATTTCAAGAGCATTAAAACCAAATATTGACGGTATATTCAGGTATTCGTCAGTTCTTTGAAACTGAGATCTAAATAAGAAAAACAATAAAAGTATCTAATCTGATTTGGAATAATATTTTGGATACTACCCGGGAGAATTGTGCTTTTTCCATTAGGTTCTGGAATGATACCCGTTCTCATTTAACAATTTCATCGATAGTGATCCAGTGGCATCTCGCCAAACCAGTAGTACTGGGTGTAAGACTGGTAATATTCTGGTAAATAAAGTATAATTTCCTAGGAAGACTTTTTTAGCAAATACAAAGATAATTTTTTCTGACCATATTGTTAATTTTTTGTCTACGTCATTTGTATTAAGTCATAGGTATTCATAATAGATATATATCTATCTATCTATCCATCTCAGATCACATGAACTGACGTATAAATATGTGGAAGAAGATCTAGTAGCTTTTCTAGACTTACTATGAAAACTGGACTAGGTACCAGTATATGCTTATATATACTGTACATATATACATTTCTGTGAAATATGTATTTGCTTGGAACTTATTAATAATATATGCTGAGAGAGCTTAAAACAATTAATTAATAATATCTAAAAGAATATATTAAGGGTATAGCTAGCTATTAAGGAGACAAAAGTAATACAGCCATAGATATTCAAACAATTAGTTGAGTCAAATAAAAACATCCTGAAAACTCAAATTGTACACAAATTTCACTATGTTAGTATTATTGTACTAAGATATCTAGCTATTTGTATTAATTTACAATAAATCAAATGTTATACCTCGTAAAACTCACCAATTTAATTTTCTTTCAAAGATGGGGATTGCAAACAGATAATTTTTGAATAATGAGAAAATATTATGTTGCTGTTGTTTCAGTCGATAATGAAGTTTAAGAATGTGATGAGAGAAAATCCATTATTATTGTTAAATATTTTATTTGTATTGAAGCAAATAATTTTCATGAAAATATTCTACGGCATTTAATATAATTGATTTTTTATAAGTATATCATTGAAATCAATATTAGTTCTGGTGAAGCTTATATGATGTTCAGATTAAGTTAAATATAGTAAGATTTTGTTTGGAAGAAACATTTAGAAAATACAAACAATTTTTTTTAAGTTCAGCATTGTAATATTTTACTACATTATTACTGGTTTTTCTTACAGATAACCTGATATATGTACGTGAAAATAGACCTATTAACTTTTCTGTCACATAAGAGCCTTACCATGAAAACTGAACTGTATAACTGTGGGTTAACTAGTGCAACTAGTAGATGGATCAGCCTATGAAATCCTCCATTCTGATCACCAGGTCAAAACACTTTGTGACGTTGGGGGTCTTCCCGGTGACGTAATGGTTTGTGTCATTAACCCTAACGTTGGCATCTTGGAATAGATCTGTTGTATCACAGGTTTGGGAACTCAAGGTAGGGAAATATTGGGCTCCTTTCAACTCCAAATCCTTGATAGGAACCTCTGGATTCGAATAAGTAATCAGATATTGTTGATGAAGACTTATGTTCTTATACTTTTATTAAATAATAAAAAAAAATACATGTTCTTGGTTCACATGAAGAGTAATCCAGCCCGTGCTTCTAGATACATCCAGTATGACAGTTATTACAGAAGAGCCCCAATTTCCAGATATCAGGGGTTCATATACCTCCCCTGTTTATCTGTGAAAGTTTCTAGCCACGCAGTACAAATGGTGCAACCAACATTTTGTGGTGGAGCATGTGACTGAGCTGAGTACCACTGTTTGCTCACTTTGGACCTAAGGACTCACACTATCAACTCTGACTAAGGAAATGCGTAGAAAGCAATTATATCACGTAGTTCCCAAGTGACTATATTCTGTATGACTTAAGCATTGCTTTAAATATCTAGTTTAACACCACTTATTTACAACTTTTTGTATCACGTTACTATTACAATAAGTGTAACATTAATATGTTAAATACCTTTATTTACTTGGTGGTATTACGATTATTGCTCTATGGGGTTGTAATAATTAACTGACCCCCTAGCTATATGACAGATCTAATAAAGGTATATTATTGTGATATGGAAATAATTGAACCTAACTTTGGCGTTTAGGATTGTTCATATAGGTAAATTATTGTGAGGCAATCGTTTTCAAACTCGCCTTGTTACTGCTCGTCCTCCCTCATAGCACTGCTTTTGATCGAGTTCAATCTTAACCAGGCAATTGCCCTGTTCCCTGTTTCTGTTGGGGGGGAGGGGAGATGAGGGCAGTGTGTCCCATTTGATTTTACATGTGCACCATTGGTTTATAATGTTCCTCATCCCTACCCCATTAGAGGAATGATGATATATGAGTATTTAGACACTGTGATAAGTAAATGCTTCTTTTTTTACTTACGTCTAATTGACAGTGAAGTCTTACTACCCGTTCTGATTATTCTTAAAGGTAACAGATTAAATAAGATAATCTACCTGAATTGCGCTGGGAATCCAACATTGAAGAACTAAAACATTTACATGGTAGATCTATGATGACAAACGTTAGATTATGGATGAATAAAATGTTCTTGAGATAGCACAAGTAAGATAACATAATAAATTATAGATATAAGTGAATATTAATTACAAGAGATTCAAACCCCCCACCTAACGAACACTTCTAAATTTTATTAAAAATATGGCGAAATGAATTAAGTGTACAGCACCTTTCCTGGAGGTAGAATGAAAAATCACACAACCACCACCACAATGTCTAAAGTGTCAGGCTCGCAATGCACAACACCCAGTCTGTTTTATTACAGTAAGTACAAATGGCAAGGATTTTAACCCATGATATTAGCTGGGCGTCATGGTGTTGTAGCGGGTGGACCAATAGTGGAAAACTACCCAAAATTAAATACATTACGTGCACCACACCATCAATCTGACAAACAACCGCTTTAGTGGCGTCTCTATTGTCTGCCGGGAGAGCAGGGTTCTAGTTTCGGTAGTGTGTTTTCCAGTCTCTCTCCATGCAATTTCGGGTTCCTTACTCATCCCTACCCACTTAGAGTAATTCTGATTGGTTAGAAATAAAAGTAATTATTTTGTTGAAAAATATGTGTCAAATTTAATCATTTGACCTGCAGACCAATAATTTACCAAAATAGGGTTGTTCTCTAATGGTGGCCGGTGGAACACTGGTGGTGGTGTGCCAGATTAGGTGTACCACCCTACCAGGATTTGAACCCCCGCAGCTTAGCATATTGCGAGAGTGCTGCCTTATACCGGTGGCTCGCAATTAATTTTTCTAGAGTAATATATTGTGAGACTACCTAGTAGAACTGACTAGAAATCCACTGTCCAACTAGAGCCATATCTGCCTCCAACATTGTTCGAAGATTTGTACGGTGGATTCCCACTTTTCATCTACACAAATGCTGGTAACTTCATCATTCTTACTCCAATTAAAGTAAGTATCATGTATGTGTAGCAAGACGCAATGATAAATAAAATATCTGACACTACGAGGGTACATCACCCTCGGAGTAATGGTGCTCATGTGGTCTAAAAAGTTACGCTCACGGGAGGTAGAATTTATTTGTAGGAAGGAATCGACATGATATTTTAGTCTATAGTTGTTTATAAATAGTTAAATACTATTAATTTCGGTTAGAAAAGCCATTTTGATTGAGTATAATTGGAACTTTGGCTCTTATTATGAAGCTAGCCAGGACAGTTCTGCAGCGTGACCAATATTCAGGCAAAATTTTGACTTACACGTCACATTTATTAGAAACTTTTTGAAATAACATAGCGGTTCTGTTAGCTAAGATAAAAGTTTCATTTGTCGTTCCTTATGTTTACATATTCCTAAAATATCTAATTATTATCAATTTCAGTACAGCTACACACTATTTAAAAGTAATTAAGATCTATACCGGTGATCACGCGGTGTAGAACGGTCCTTCCCTAGGTTTATATCTGTTTACAACGGGGTTTGATAGATATAAATGGTACTCACACTTATTCATACGTCAATATATATGGTCTAAGGCTATCACCTTGTAGCCTTGTTACAACATGTAAAGAAAAGGATTATTTGGATCACCGATTCTGCCCCCATTTGGCTCGTCTCGAAAAAGGCTCCACACAACATACACATCGCGGCACGGCTAATATCCAACTGAACTGAGAGACCGTGGTTTGGTGTCCACCTTTGAATGTGCCTCGCCCAAAGAAAAAACAAGAGACAGTCGTCAAGCGCAGATCCATGCGCGCCGACGAGAGTGTTGTGATAGTAACAGTTCTATTGTGCGGCGCGGGGTTTGAATTAAGCCGAGACTGAGTGAGCAAGTTCCAGAACAGTGCACTCCCTTTACCCCTCTTCGCATCCTTGCTTCCCACGCTTTGAGAGCACGTGATTCTTATCGTGTGTATATAATGGCAGGACTCTATAATACCAGTACATATTTCGCTACATTCTCTAGGTGAGACACTTTAGTGTTTAATAAGTTTAGTTTGTTTGTTTCAAAATTCCGTTTGGCATTAATGATTTCAAAATTACTGTTTGGCGATATTAGATCAAGATTTAATCTTTGTTTACCTTTGCCAGATCTGCAGGATTTTTACTAGAGACCATGATACAACGGAATACCGCTGCGCTGTTAGACCCAAAAAGAAATTCAGATAGAGTTACTCTTTATATCCACTTCATGGATGGGTTTGCAATTTTAAGTACCGTCATTTTTAAAGTGCTATATATTTATTGGATTATACCCTTTTGGTACTTTGGTAGAATCATGTTTAATGATTGTGTTACTTGTAATTATTGAGAATTTAATTTATTGCAGATTTATACTCTGTTGGTAAAACCAGGGGCCGCGAGCCCGCGTGTTTAGTCTGCTAGCTTTGTTAGTTGTTAGGTTACTCAACTATAGTAAATCTTTCTATAATGCAGCTTTGCTGTATATTTCTATTGCGCCTTAGAAAGGCTGTTAATATAAACTTTTATCTAGGGCACCTTGCCAATTACGTGAGAAAATTGAAAGTCGCTGGTGGCGGCGAGCTAATTCCCTTATGGTAGTACCTAAGCCTGTAGGTTATTATATCTATATTCGTCATTATAATTATTCTGAACAGATTTGTATGAAGGTCAATTTAACTACAAATGTATTTGGATTCTTTGGTCAGCCATCTTTGAGCTTGGTGTCGTGCCCCAGGTCTTTTATTATGGTATTGTTTTTGTAATGGCCATTGTGTATGATTTCAGCATCTAACGATAGGCATGTTTCACTCTCTCTCTCCGAGTATTGTCATTTTTTGAATACAAAATAAAACTATCTTGTAATACACCTGACTGTTATTTATGGGTATAAGAGTACACTAAGTGGGGGTTACAACTTTTAATATATTATATTATCAATATCCTTAAAATAGCATTAGTTAATAGTAAACTGTTATCAATGTGGAGTGTAGATATTGCATTCTTAAAACAAATAAAGTAATCCACATCTTGCATAAAGGGACCGGTTTAGAGCCTAACTAACGTCTTAGTCCTCTTGACCAAATAAATGGGCAGCAAGGAGGGCAGGGGGTTCAATTACGGGTCCGTTCTCTTGAGATGTCTGAACTGCGTATTAATACTATCCTTTTAAAGATAGAACTCCCACATTTGCGTGGGAAACAGCCTTAGTACACGTGATGAAGATTAGATCTTAGTGGGAGAAAAACTATATCAACCCTCTATAGCAGGGCCATTCAATTGGTGGCCCGCGGGCCACATCTGGTCCGCAGATTGCCCGTAGATTGAAAGTCCAACTACTGTATCACTGGAGATGCGTCGTATAGTTCAGACGGTATGTAAAGGTGCCTGACCTTGAATGGCCAGAGAGATCTTCAGTCTCATCAGTGGTGGGGGAAGCTGCCAGATCAGTGTTACTCAGTCCTTGGCACCACTAAGATCGTGTGTTTACAAGTGAGTGCGAAAATAACCTCGAGTGGCATGCGTCCCCCACATAACGGCTGAGCTATATAACATATTACTCTTGTTTTTGACCTTGAACAATGCAGGTGGCCTATCGACAGGGTGGCTTAGAGTAACTCACACCTCTTCTCCACTCCGCCCAACATCAGCCGATGTGCTGCCAGTTGATAATTGTTTGGCTTATTGTTCGTGCTTTATTTATATGTACTAGCGGAGTGCTTTGCTTTTAATTAGTCTTACTGTAAGTTTTATAGAATGGCACTTTATACTTTGAGTATTAAGAAAAGGAAGCTTGATGATGAAAATCGTCTAACTTTAATTTTTCTTAAATTTCTTTTAGTTATATCAATATTATATATAATATCAAATTACGTTTCACTTCCCCACCCCTCTTAAATTACAAAATTATAATCTAATAACGTTCCAAATTACTGCCAAATTGAATTAAATGTCGGGCCTGCCAAATATTATGATTTTTTTTTAGTGGCCCACTTGGATAACTAATTGAATAGCCCTATAATCTATAAGGATGGAAAATTACTAAGTATTATAATGTTGAAAGGGTTGTTAGCGTTCATGGCAATGAAACTCAGTAGCCACTTGCAACACTCTTCCATATTCCTTTAACATCACCTTACTGTATTGCTCTATCCATGAGAGGGAAAGAGAGAAACTATAAAAATGATTCCAGGTGGGAGGTCTTTAACTTTCATCTAATATTAAAATAGCTCCGGGAGAGTCAAATTTTCATTGGAAGGCACTTTTTAACAATAGGCCTACATGTAAAATAACAATCAATAAATAAGTGGTACGACCCAATAGTACAAACTTACTGATATAGGCTACTATATATATATATTTTATTTAAGGAGGGTCCATCACAGTGTTCACAAATTCACGGTCCGTGAGGTGAGACGTAAATGACATGGCCCACTTATCTGCAATATATTTATATTACTAGCTGGTCTGCATTCATTTACGAACACAGAATATAATAGTTTAATTTTTAATAGAAAAAAGACAGAATATTTAAACTGCACTATAATATTTGTACTATTAATAGCTAAGAATCTTACTAAAACTTTGTCTGCCACCTTACTGCACAAATGTTAGTACGTGTTTTATTTTTATTTCAATTGTACTGAACCAATATTAAACACAACAGGCGTAGCTGAAAACGAATACCTGGAAACCAATGTTGATACTTACCGTATTTGTCCGATTCCATTTCAAATCTAAATTAGAAAGGAGCATTGGTGACTGGAGGGAGCAGTTGCTCCATATATTCTTTCTCTAGTGAAGATGATGTTACTTTCCTAGATACTTTGATGATGTTCTTTTCTATGAGAGTAACATTTTTCAGATCATCTTTAAAGGACTTTCTGAACTCTATCAGTAGCGGAGATACTTTATTTTACTACAAGTGCTTAATCTTGGCGAAAGGGACTCTTGAAAATTGAAGGTTATTAGCAGCAGCTTGAAAATTGAAAAAGTATTCACTACTCATATTTATTAAATTCATGAACTTCCGAGATTTTGGCAATCCATTCAGAAGTCCAATTAGGCTAACTGGGCTGTAAACCTCCTTTCCTCTTAGCCATCACTCAATAATACTGTGCACGGAATCCACCTCTTGAATGTTTCCATGCCCCGGCTCATTAAACTTCTGTTCAATTACTGTCAGTCTCCCAGAGTCAATGCTAGAGAGGAATTTGTTCAATGCTAAGCACATAATGGAGTTTCGGTTCTGGGGAATACATGAGTCAACCATAAAATGATTTTTTTAAGAGTAGCATGATCTTTCACGATCTCTGTAAGGATTTGCACTAGCGCACTTGCAATATCATTTGCAGACCTACAACTCTTACATTCATGCCAGAGTGCACAGTAACTTTTATTATCAACAGAACAATATGCAGTCAAATTGTAAAAATTAAACTTTCTTTTGTAGAAAATATTTGAGACCTCTGCCTTGGGCAGGGCAAACATTTTCAAGATCAAAGCAGACTACCACTGTGCTGTTGTTTCGATTTTTACTATTATAGTTATGTCTATCTTCATCCCGCTCAGTTTTGCAATCGGATTTATTTTCCATATGTTTCTCAAAAAATTCTCTTTTATCACTGCTAAATTCTGGGTTTGCTTTCATTTCTTCGAAATAATCACAGCGATCTTTTAGGGAGAGATAAAACCAAGAATAAACTCCTTGTTGAAAATATCCATATATATATTCTCTTTCAGTGGGTGCGTTCGCTATTTTCTTTGTATACAGCTTGTACATTTTCGATACATTAAGATGACCTTCAAATAAGTGACGTTTTTAACCTTCCCGGCAATAATGGGATTCAATGTGAGGGAATGATTGAATATGTATCCTATTTCCCTCTTTTCTTTTATCATATAGATGACTCTTTGTACTTTTTCCATTGCAAGGTGATCTTCCTACAGTTCCACATTCTGGATTGAAAACATTCTCAAAAAAGTAGTACACTCTACGTTGGCTAATATCCAATGTGTTGAGGAAAAAGTTTTGCAAACCTTTATATAGTTATCATTTATTGAAAATTTGTATTCATAAGAAAACATTTGTTTGCTGCTATCATTCAAAGTCCTTTGCCTTGATTTAATTTTTCTCTGAATAAATTTTGATTAAAAATTATTCTTTTTATCATCATTTAGCTTCCAGAATTCGTCATGAATCTGCTTTCTCGTCTTATCTGATATCTTATTGTAGCACTTAGATTTGCATGAACAAGTCTTCTACACTTCTCTGAGTGGCTTTAAGTTGCCCTTCCTATCAATGTATTCATCACCACATTGCCTATTCTTCTTCCTGACTACAGACTTCCATTTTTGTTTACTTACTTTTCGTTTTTTCTATTCCCATTTAAATTTTCATTTGCTGTGGTATTACTGTGATCACTCTTTCTTGTGAGTTCCAATGGGATCGTTTCCTCCACTACCTCACATTCATTATCAGTAAACATATTACTTGTATTAGCTTGAATGTCAGAAATTACATTACCTACTTCCTCTACAACTACTTCACTCTGATAGTCAATACTATCAGTTATAATAATAATAATTTCCTCTAGTACTATTTTACTTTAATAATCAATACCATTAGTTGTAATACTGGTACCCACTCCTTCTGTTACTACTTCATTTTGAGATGCAATACCATTCATTAGTTGCAATGCTGACACTCACTTCCTCTGTTACTACTTAACTTTGAGATTGAATACCATTAGTTACCATGGTGACACCCACTCCCTCTGTTACTACTTAACTTTGAGATTGAATGTCATTAGTTGCAATGCTGACACCCACTTCATCTATTATTTCTTCCCTTTGAGAGTCAATATCAGTAGTTGTAAAACCGGTACTCATGTCATCTAGTAGACCTACTACTTTACTTTGAGAGTCAATACCAGTAGTTGAAATACTGGTATACACTTCCTCTTGTACTACTTCACTTTGACAGTCACTACTGGAACTAATTGGCTTCAATGTGTGAAGATCAGAAACTAGTTCATCCCATACATTTTCTACCTCATCACTATCATTGTCGGATGAATTAAAAGCTGGCATGTAGAATTAATCCTTGTCAATGTCTTGTTTAGATTTATTTGAGCTGCAATGACAAAGAAAAAGCTTTATATATTTCAGATGGGATGATTTTTAAAATATTATTTTCATACCAAAACAGAAATATGTGATTGAACACACAAGGTTTGAAAATTAAATAAACTATGTCTAAGAGCCTATTATATTACGATTTTAGTAACTATTACCTTAAGATTCATAGAATAGACTAGCCTAAAACAATAAAGACAAAACTAACCTGTCATCGGAAGATAAAGTGTCATCAAGAAGTTGTAATATCCTTGCTTCTTTTTGCCATTCATATTTGTACATTAACACTTTTACTCGCTCAACTTTGGTTTTATAACACAATAAACCTATATATAAGAATTAATATATAGTAAACTATATACTATTCACACATATATTAATTTTAAAATTTAATAAGACCAACACAAATGCAAACCAACAAGATGCATTTAGGTTTTAAAATGCAAATGGTTCATCTTCTTGTAAACAGCTAATTCAAATATTATGATTGGCTGATGGAGATATAACAGTTACAAACTAAAATATTGTCAAGGAAAATGGAAATAGAATAAATGTATGTCTGAATTTTACAAATAGATATCACTAGTAATCTCAGTTTCACTGCAGGTGAACCATGTACATTCTAAATAGACGTAAACACCAAATATCTTAAATTTAACACTTTAGGGAGATAGAACACTTGCATTGTCGGGTGACGAGGCGTAGCTGAAAACGAATACTTGGCAACCATTATTGATACTTACCGTATTTGTCTGATTCTATTTCAAATCTAAATTAAAAAGGAGCGTTGGTTCTCTGGTGAAAGGGTTTTTGTACCATATACATAATGGTGCTTTTAGATCAACCCTACTTTCTTCAAATGAAAATAGATTACCTAACGACCGCTCACGGTGATGTTGAATTCACAAACACCTTGTATTTCAATTCTGTTCTGTTTCTATTAATCTGATCTGTTACTTAGATTAGGAGATAATGATTTAAGTATAAATTGAATGTGTATTTGGCAGGGTTGGATTTGTGATTGTTCTAAAAGATGTTTTATTTAGATTCGCCCCTTGAAAATCCATATGTATTTATTTAATAGCGTTTGTTTAATCTATGCATATAGTAATTTTGATTCAAATGTTGATAAAATCAATTGTCATACATCATCTAGCTTGTTCAATATACTACGTGTTCTGGTACTTAGATTAAAAGAGGAATCCTTAAGATTAAGGTGTCTACTCTTTTAAAGCAGCTGATTTCTAAGATATGTGTATTCTATAGTATCTCTTTAATCCTTTAATCTATATCAACGCTACAGAATGAACCTATATATATCTAAAGCGGCTCACGATTTTGTAAACCAGTGCAGTTATTTATGTGTAAATATTAACCTGATTTAATCTCTCACACGTTTATAATAATCTTTTTATAAGGAATTTATCAAGTATTTGAGGTATTCTCTAAAAAAAATCTAGTCCAAAGCATCCAATAAAAAAAAGGTTTCTTAAGGAATTTAGCAAGTATTTGAGGTATTATCAAAAAAAAATCTAGTCCAAAGCATCCAATAAAAAAAAGGTTTCTTGTAACAAAACTAATGAATCCGCCTTTCTATTCGTATTAGTGGATTCCACACCTAATTAAGGTGGAATCTAGAGGAAATGTACAAGCATTTAAATGGGCAAGCCAGCCTTCACTACACGCTGTAGGGCTTTGAAACATGAACATCGTCAAATCATACTAGACGCGCTGTCCCTTTGTTTACGCATGTTCCCCTGATTCGTGTAATTTTGTGTCGCAATAAACGTTTGAAGAATAATATATCTCTCCCTAATACCCTATTGACAGGTTTACGAAACAAAACTATTAGAGTAGAAAACCAGTGCTTATGATTAGATTGTCTAAGGGTCGGGCACTCTACATAATATATTGCCTGTAAGAGGGAGTCCTGGTACGACTAACTGTTTGAAAAGTATTATTTAATATCTTGTCTAATTTCTTAAGTAAAATTAAAATATATTCATGATAGACTCCCACTCTCCGTATCATGATTCCTGGGTTTGAAGAAAGAAACAATTACTATTAAATGTGACTAAAATCGAAACTTTCTTTAAATTTTTATTTATAACATGATTAAAATAGTTATTTGCTGGTCATCAACAAGGGGAACATTTCTCAATAATTAATGAATAAGCTATATATAATTATAAGGTGGGTGTCCCTGATATGGCCATGCTAAGTTGTGAGAATTTTTCTAGCCACCATTTTGAAAAAAAACAATTTTTTTTAAAAATCGTTCTCAGGTGAATGTACTTTCATAAAAAAAATTGCATTCCTCATAAAAATTCTTTTACTGGTCCAAAAAAACTAAATTCCCAAAGTCTACCTAGTGGCCATTTCAGGAACATGTGCACATGATATAGCCACCCTTGTCTCATATTCTACATAACGTGATTTTTTTTCAGTTTCATCGTGCAGTTTTGCTCAAATTAAATAATTTTGGTGTAAAATGAATAAAGATGATATTAAGTAATCCTTTTTGTTATTAAAAAGTGAATTCAAAAGAGGATTTTCCATGAAAAATGAAGTTGTTTAAACAATTGACATTCACACTTTTTTCCATTGAAAAGACAAACGGAAAATTCTCTAGCATAGCTGTTTTTCTTGTTCCGGTGTCAAGGTGGGTTTTCCACCCAACTTTGACTTCTTTAAGGGGCTATCTTTCTCCAGATAACGGCGTAAAGTACGTCTAGGTACACAAAACTTGTTACTTGCCCCTTGAACTGATAACTTACCACTCTTAACACCACTAACTGCCTTGGACTTGGCTTCTTCAGTCCATAATCCCCTCTTATTCACGTTGTCAGACATTATTTTATATTTAAAAAAAAGTCTTTATTGAGTAACTTTATCAGGAGAAAAAAAAAGTGAACTGAGCTTGATATGGCCATAGTGCACTTGATATGACTACCTGGGTGGCCATATAAGGAGCAGGTCAGCTTTCACGAAAATCGTTTGATTATGAACAACTCGTAAAAGATACGCCATCAACAATAACACCAATCGAAAGAGCATTCAAAACTGAATAGAGTACAATAGTTTTCATGAAAAAAGTATTTGAAAAACATGCGTAAAACAAAGGAGACTTACCAGAGAAAAACAAGAAGAGGTCCCACGAAAAACATAAAAGAGGCAACTGATGACATAGTGCTCAACCTGGCTGGATTGGAAATGATCACGTGACACACTAGGAGACCCCCTCACTGGATTCTGATGCCATATAGCGGATTTTTTGGTTAGCAAACTCACAATAGGGGGGTGGCCATATCAGGAATACGGCCACCATAACACGAGCACCCACCTTATATATATATATATATATATATAAATATATATATATATAAATATATATATATATAATCACTTATATAGGCCTACATAAATGGTACGGTGCACCACACAAACTTTCTCTCTCTTTTATCTTCAAATAAACATTTACAAAAAACTCGTAACATGTATGAAAAGAAATAAATTGTCGAAAAAACAAAGCTCCACAAAATATCATAAATTAAATAATGTACACTGCTATTTACTTACTCTATGGCATTAAGAACTAGGAGCACTCTTTCAGAAAACAATGAGAAAAGAGGAAGATGTCTGTCCACCAAATAGCATAACAATCAATTTTATATTTCAATAGATTATAATAAAAAAAATTCTTACAATCTGGAAACTAAAAGTTTCATAAAAATTTGTTTCAAAATATGTTTTGATTTTACTTTCACTCAACACCTCGAAGAGAAAATATTGTGGTCGTCAAAAAATTCTAACACAAGATTTTAATAAACGTCGGCGTTTCATGACCCCCTGAAATCAAAATAGTGGCTTTCGCAATGCCGTCTATTTCCGTGTCTGTCTGTACCTCGGGCTGGAGCCGAAACCATTTTACTGATCAGCTAACAATGGTTTTCATCTAGAGGCCCAAAAATTAAGAGCCTTTACACATTTAAAGACCAATTGGAGCAACTTTGAAATTTATTTTTATCATAGTTATGTATCTACCAAGTACTCGTTTTCTAATTTTAAAATATCCGTTATTTGTGTGAGCATGTGAATACACAATGGGGTATTCGGACTACGAGTCAAGGAACAGCCGTGCAAGTAGTCTCCTCTTCGGTCCCCCACTTGTGGCATTGGACTTACCCTCACCTGTCAACGGCCCACCTCAGCAGCAGTGAAAGTGCCGTACACCTTTGGAGGGCAGTCACCCTACACCACCATCACTCCCGTCATCGTTCTCTTACGTGCACCACCTCTCATGACACACTCCTCTTCATAACCACCACCACCACCACCTAACAGCGCCTTCAGCATCAGGTTGCGCACATTTGCCTAAAACAATTCCCCAAGACACCCTCTGCAACGGCAGATAATCAAGCTCGCAGATATCCATTACAAGCCTCCTATAACCTCCGAAAGCAGGAATTAACTTACCCAAATGGTGAACTGGGGGTGGTTTTTCCTGAATGGTTTTCCACTCTCCCTCCACGTAAATGTGGGTTCACTTCCTCTAAATTCAAACCTTCCCAATTCCTAATCCATTAGTGTAATAAGTACTTAAGCGTATAACCCGAACGGGTAGTAAGACGCGGTGCTAAATATTATTATTATTAACTTACCCAACGCCCCTGAAGCCGCTCTCCAACCCCCCACCCCACCCCCTACAACCATTAGGCAATCAAGACACTCTCCGACCAGTACACCCTTTGGCCACCAACGCGTGCATTCACCGATCTCAAACACCCAGCCACAACCAACCTATTGGACCTTTTACAGAACACTCTGGACTACTCTTATAAGGAGCCACCCCAATAGACCTGTGTATGTCGTCAGACCGAGGCCAAGAGGGTGATTCCATAGCTGTTATGGTATGAAACATTTGTTGGCATGTTTTCAGTGTATTAAAGACCTGAATATCATGCTAATAAATGCTCTAAGGCATAGATTCCTAAACTGCGAGTCACGGCCCCTTAAGGGGTCACGGTCAAACTTTAAAAACGTGAACTATTGAAATTAAAATTTATAATTGTAACTTAATAATTGTTTTAAATACTTTAACGGTTAGTAGAAAATATAAAAACTATTCGTCTAATTTTCTAATCGTATTAAAGGGTTTAATAAATAGACACATTGAAAGTCCCAGAGGCATTACAAAACCCCAAATTTGGAATAGTTATAAAGTTTTTAAAATATTTGTATAGTTTGTAGGAAATATTGAACCTGTTTATTTCATTTTCTAACTGTATTAATAAATTTATTAAATAATAAAAATAAACACATTGATAGTCCCTGCGGCATTATAAACCCTTAATTTGAGAGAGTTATAAAATTTTATAAAATGTATTAATGGTTTGTAGTAAATATAAAACCTGTTCATTTAATTGTATAACTGTGTTAAGGGATTAAATAAACACATTAATATTTATGTAATATCTCAGGGCAAGGAAAGCCTGATATTGGCAGACAATCTTGTAGAGGCGATGGTCGCAAATTTAGCCGATATAATCCGTTGGAGGCCTAGAAGGACCAGATGCCTCTGACAAACTTGACCCATGAGGGCGTGCGCATCTCCCCAAGGATCCAGAACATACAGTCCCCGGGGGGCGTATTAACATTTCCTAACCCAGTACAGATCACCACGAATTTAGAGCGATATGATTGGCCCTAGGTCCTAAGCCCTAGGTGGTCTTCAAACAGTGGTCACTCATAAAGCGCAACAAAGGCATAAGTGTTGCGACACATATACTAGCTCGGAGTTTGCCCTCGGTTTCACTTGCATTGAAGTTAGGTAAATTACTTTTTTCCAGTGGAACATCTATATTAGCAAATACTCAATTTCAGACACGTACTATGAGGCGAGGACTTCTATTCATTGAGAGGTGAGGTGAAAGATAAAAAGCATATCAAATATATTTATGGTCACTTGGAGTATTGTATTAGTAAGATGATAATTATTAATAAGTTGATGACGGGTCATGATTTTACTATAATAAAAAATAATTTGCAAAAACCTTTAAATACACAAACATACTAAGTAGTCACAAAATAAAAATAAAAACAAATAAATATACTTTAGGAGAAGGCTTAAGCATAATAAGTAGATACAAAATAATTTTAAAAAACATTGAAATACTCTTCAAGTAAAGGCTCAAATATAATAAATATATACAAAATAATAAAACAATATTTAAATAGACTTCAAGAAGAGGTTCAAATTTAACAGGTAATTAAAAAATAATAATAATAAAACATTTAAATATAATTTAAGGAAATGTTCAAACATAATACATAGCTACCAAATAATAAAAACACATTTAAATACACTTTAGAAAGGTTCAAACATTATAACTAGTCATACCAATTATTTAGAATACATTCATTACATCACAATAGTTCCTCCCATTAATTAATTCTGAAGATATATAGTAAGGCAATATTAGAACACAGGCTGTACGGTATAACACGCTAGTCTCACGTTAAACAAGACTGCCGGAGGCGAGGAGATCGGGGTTAAATCCCATTAGGGTGCATTGATAGTGGTTTTCCCTAAATGGTTTCTCCCAATATCTCCACGTAAATTTGAGTGCACTTCCTCTAAATTACACCTACATCATCTATAACCCTTTAGCGTAATTAGTGCACAGGCGTATAAACCGAATGGGTAGTAAATTGCTTTGCTATAAAATAGACATCTTACTGTGAATGTGCTGAATTCATTATTTTGTAAAATAACCAGTGAATATATAGAATCACCGAAAGCGATGGTTTATTTAACCAATAACACGATTTTTATCTAAATTTAATCATGATTTTATTAATTTCCAGATGCAGTTTAGTTAAAGTATGAAACATGAACTGTATTATCTAAATTTACCGGGGATTTTTCTAAAAAAATCTTGTGTATCTGGATAAAAATATAGAACATAATTACAAACTAACCTAAATTAACCTATTTTAACCTAACCTAAGCTAAAATAAACTAGTCTAAGCTTGTCTAAACTAACCTGACTTGCCTAAGATAAACTAACCGAACCTAATCTTGACGTGACTTATTAACATTCACTGGTGGTTAATGATAATTTTGTAAAATGTTTGGTGAGTAGGGCCTATGTGAAATAGCAAATAAAATTCTTAAATTCCCCAAGTGAACCAGTGGCTTTGTAGAATCGCCGGTGACTTTACAAATTCATCACATTCAGCACATTCACAGTAGCATAATTATGTGTTAGAGCACAGAAAGTGAACATTATTAATGTGTTTTAAAATGTGATACATTTTGACGAACATTGTTACAGAGATATCACTGTATACAATGCATATTATAGGAATGTATAATATATTATATTATATATTACAATAGTATTTGCACTAAGGATTTAAGTATACACCATATGCATATATAGTATTCACTATAATATAATTATGTATACAATTTAGATGTGTGCGATGGATATACGAATTGTATATATCGCACCCTGAATACAAGACTGTCGTAACTCAAAAAATGTTATTTTAAGAAAACGAGTGTTAAAGATTTTGAGCTTTTTCAAAGCCTTACTTTAGGTACTAATTTTTAATTAATCAGGTTGTTCTAATTCATAATAACATATTTAAATGTGGTCTTTTATTTAGTTTATTTAAAAATTTACATTTTTAATATTTAGCTATTTATTTAAATTTATTTTGAGTTACGGTAGTCTTGCATGATTAAATACAATCTTTTGTGTAGAAAAATTAGTATTGTAAGTAGTAAATGCAATGAAATATAAATGATGACACAACGTATTTTTATGAACATTTTATTTTTATATGGTGAAAAGTATCATAAAATCATTAAAAAAATATTTTATGAAAAAATGGAATTAAATTTTCAGTTCTGAATTACATTCACTTTTAAAAAATAATTATTATTGTATTTTGTGTCTATGTCCTAAAGATTAACATTTCATATTGCAGGCATTTTCATTCACTATCTTCACTATTGCATTCCCTAGTCAATGTTTTAGTATTCGCAGTTGCTGGTAATTCCGAATATAAACTATGGAACTCCGCAGGGATCGCTAGATCTTTACACAACGAGAGAAGGTCAGCATTTTTCTTTGCTGATATTGGAGGTGGTGTGGAAAATGCTGGCTCTAAAATTATTTCATTTATTACCTTCATTTTCCCGCGGCTCTTCTCTCTTACCAGTATCTCCTTGAAGTCTTTGTAATTATAATCTGACTTGTAAAAAATGGTCTATGGGTACTTCTTTACGAACTTCAAAACCTTAATACTATTCCATTTGACTTTTTCTCTGTTGGTGTTCAATGTGAAGTTTTTACCTATATCAACACTAAGCTTTTTTAAGTCAAAAACATCATTAGTTTGCACTTAGTTGACTACATACGGATTGCCATTCTTTTTTGATAATCCAATAATAGGAACCCATTGTGAAGGAACAAAAAGTGGGCTGCTTTTAAGCATTCTTAACTTTTATTTTTCAATTGTAGAGTGCATGCTGTCGCCTTCATTTTGGGTATGTCCAGTAATAAGGTATTTTTGAGTAATTGTATTGAGGTTCAAGACGTTAATTGCTTACAAGTACATTGCACATACATACTTGTTCTTATTCTGACCACAGCCATTGTCTGAATTAAAAACAACATTTTCTTTACCTGAACATACTTTTTTAAATAATGAAAAAGGAAGCTTCCGATTTCATTCGACCCTCTTTCAGCAATAGCTTCATGCCAAACATAGCAAGTTCCAGTTTTGTCCGCAATATTATAAATAGTGAAATTGTATGTCCCAAGTTTGCTTTTATAATAAAAGGAAGATACGTTACCAATTGGTGTTGAAAGTACTGCGTGCAAGTCGTACACTTTTAAATTCTCTTATAGATAGCAGTACAAACAAAATCTAGTTTAAAAGTATCGGACGATATCTAAACCACAGAGTAATAATCAAGTTCAGAAATGCAAGACTGTCACATTTTGAGTTGCAATAGTCTTGCATGTAAACCACTAAATGTAGTACATTAAAACCAGTGCAAGACTATCACAACTTAAATCCGACAGTCTTGCATTAATTCATTGTTATAGTTTTCAAAAATGTAAGACTAAATTATCTGCTTTTTAACCCATCAAAAGTAAACCAAGAGATGTGATAGTTTTGCATAACAAAAAGATGGGAATTTCTCGACTTAAGATATATAAAACAAACAAAAATTGATTTTTTGAGTTACGACAGTCTTGTATTCAAGGTGCGAAATAATAACTATATATACTTTGTAATGATATACTATTAACCGTTCAACACTGTAACGCGACACAGCGCGTGGGAGGAGAAAGGTGGCATAGGGGAAAGAGGAGATACGGCGTGGCCTAAAGACCAATCGTATCGCTCTAAATGCGTGGTGCTCTGTACTGGGTTAGGAAATGTTGATCCGCCCCCGGGGATTCAGGACAGGGGGTTCCCATCGGGACATGCAGGATCGCCAGGCACCTCAGGACGCGCTGCTTCCAGGGTTCCAGGACCTTGGGTCTCCACCAGACATGTGACATTCAGGTAACCGGGACCTGAATACCTCAGGGTCTCTGAATACAGTAGCGAGTGCACACGCGCAGCCCTCGGGTGTCCAAAAAGGCTGTATTGGCAGGAGGCTCGCATCTAGTTGCAAATTAAATCCAAATTTTAAATTGTAAACACTAATAAGTAAATGCACACAGGTATTGTTAAAGGAAGGGGGACAGGTCTACATTTGAGGCATTGCATAAGGTTGATTTTACGTGTAGATGTAATACATGTAGTCATTGTTACTTAACAGTTTAATGTAAATATAATATGTTAGTTCTGATTACTACCGATAAAAAAGTGCGGATTACGCTAGTAAAAAAAATATTACAAACTAAACTAGATTAATCTATACAATTGCGGTAAATCCTTTATTTTATCGGAAAACCAGACAAGATTGCACCAAAATTTTGAACGCATACCATCCAATGCTTGTATTAGTGATAATTAAAATAATATATCTTTAAAGTATTTATTATTATAATGCGAAGCTCTTATTAGCAATGTGATCATCAAATTAAAAGCATCCTTTTTAAATAATTTGTGTGCATGGGGGGATATTTTATCAAATATTTATGGAAATTATTGAATAATATAAGCTAATAAATTATTGAAGTTAAATAAAATGAGTTTTAATTGTTAAAATGTGATGCCATCCCGTTCATCTGTCAAATATATGTCTAAAGATGTTAAACTATCATAGAATCCCGAGCACCTGTTTTCGTGAACTATGTAGTGGATGACTCGCATATTTTTATTTTATATCAGCAGGTTGTACATAATCAGAATAGATTATATTTTGATCTCTCTCTACTCTAAGAAATTTGGCTAATGGTGCTTACTTACACGCAAGATCAAACAAATTTTTTTTTTAATGTATATACCATACCAAAATAATGTTGTCGATTTATTATGCTCTTTTGTTTCTTGTGTCTATTATGTCATGTTTATTTAACAATCTTTGTTATCCTAAAAACTACACAAATTTATATAATTGATTTTACGAACATGATTTGAATTCAAGGCCAACATTATTGTCTTTGAGAGTATTTATTAATTTATATAAACTAAAGTTATAGATTGTGTCAACAAAAGATTGTTGAAACAATTAAATTATAATTAAAAATATTACTACTTTGTTGTTTTAGTGCAATTTTGTTTGGTTGTCATTTCTATTACTGTACATCATAATCAGCAAATAAAATACTTTATTAGTAAATTTATTTTTAATCGTCAAACAAGCAAACTTGTCTCTTGTAGATTGCTACTCTCCCCCAGTATTCTAATATCCAGTGATTTTCAACCGGGCCTGCATGCTAAAATCACAACAGTTACAATTGATTAATAAAAGTGAATATGTTAAATCTTATGTGTGTAATTGATACCTTACCTTCCAATAAATTTAGTTAAAGTTACCGATGATATTTATCCAATTAAACTGGATGAAATAATATTGGTAGCTCAAGGAATGAAATAAAATGTGTCTCAAATAATTAGTTCCTCTTACTTTCTCACCAGGTAATTTAATACAGTCACAACAGTTACTTATTAGTAAATAAAAAATGAATTTATTCGCGTTTGTGTGCGAACATGACCTTACCTTAAACAAAATTTCGATAAAATTATAAAGAATAATTAAGCAGTGAAACTGTTTGAAATAGTAAAAATAATAATAATATTATTAATAATAATAATACACTTGTTCGTCCTTTTCAATCATTTAATTATATATTTTACAGGTCAAATAATTGTTATTTTTGCTAAAGCCATATTAACTACACATGTGTAATCAATACAGCAAAACATTTACCCGTAGCGTGTACGGCATATGGCCCCAATGTGACCTTTGACCCCGACCTGTGTGACGTCATCATTGCATGTTATGTCACAACACTCCCCCTGGGATTTCCCTGGTGACGTCATTGCAACCCTGGTTTCAGTAATTTTCCGCTCACCTGGGGTCACTGACCTGAATTTCCCATCCAATTACCCTCTGGTTATTTTAATGACGAAATGGGGCTAACGACCTGTTGTCCTCTGTTGCTCTTTCAATGTCACAAAGGTTTTTTTCTGGATTTTTCCCGTTGGTCTTCTATGTGGCATTGGGCTTTCCCTGATGACACATACCTGTCGCCAGTTTAGCGGTTCAAGAAGACAAGTCGCATCGATCTATTTGACGTCATCAATGCGTGTGATGTTGCAACACTCCCTCTTACACCTTCTATGTGGTAATGGGTTTTACCTGATGAATCATACCTGACGCCAGGTTGGCGGTTCGATAACCCAAGAAGAAACAGGGATAGATCGTGACTTTGAAAATGTGAGTTAGTACAAGAGGTCATGGTTTCTGTTAATGTTTGACGCCAGTTTGGAGGCTCAACAAGTTGATACTCTTATTTTATTACCCCACGTGTTAGAATAAAATAAGAGACAAACCGTTTTTATGGGAGAAAAACACGATATTATAAAAATATCTTACTTATACATTAAATGTTTCACAAATATATATATAATAATTATTATACATTAAAGGTTATACAGATATACATAATAATTATTAATCATTAAATGCTTCACAGATATACATAATAATTATTATACATTAAAGGTTTCACAGATATACATAATAATTATTAATCATTAAAGGTTTTACAGACATATATAATAATTATTAAACATTAAAGTTTCATAGACATACATAACATTTATTATACACTTTTACAGAAATGACGCATATATTCGTTCATACGTTTTTCTACAGTGTCTCTTAGATATGTGAATAAAATTGAATTTAATTCACAATCAAACATGTGATAGTCCAAACAGACAACTTGACGTGTATATTAGATAGCACTGATAAGATCCAGGTTTCTGATGTGTGTTTCCACCGTAGGCTGATCGAGAACGATGACATCCACTGGTTCTGTTAGCGTGTCGCATACATCCACGACGAGTGTGTCGATCAAATCGTTGCAATATTGTTCGACGGGTGTCAATCACATATCTAGTCGGTTGATGGTGACGTCGATTAGGTCCCACATCTCGCAAAGACATGCCCAGCTAGGTACTAGAAAGGAGACGGATTTGAATCCAGCGCCTTGTTTCTCGCTGATGACGACCACACGGTCACCGCACATGCGTCTCAGAAAGATTTCATGAATAGTCATACTAATATTCCGAGGAGGCTGTGTGAAGCTGAAAAACTTTGATATGACCGAATTGTAGCTACCCAGTTCTTGCCACTCTGTACAGTTAAACACCGCACAATTCCCACCGCATTTTCTAGCTGGACATAGGGCGTAAAGCTGTTCTTGACACTCATGCTGACGATGACTCATATGGCATTGACTATGCCCAGCGCAAACAAACTGTTAAAAATACTGTGTAACTATCTTAACTTGCATGGAAGCTTGATAAATAACAACCAAGGAATTACCAGAGAATAACAGTATACATTTTATTTCACTTATTAGAAATAAATGATACACAATAAATATTACAAATTCCGTGGTACCGCACAAGGTGAGCCAAGTCGAAGATTTGTAGTTAATATAATATATAATAAAAATTACTAGAATTCAATATAAATATATTATTAAATTAGTATGCTCGTAAAGTTAGTTTAAAGTGAGAGACAACTATAATAACCATTGCGAACAACAAGTTACGACTCAAAGGTCTAAATATGGATTAAACTCTATTTAAAATATATAGTCACCTGGTGACAATCATTTTTACCATCATAATGTTTTTAGAGAAAAAGTAACAACTTTCAAATATAATAAACCCACCACCTAACGGCTAAGGTATTATGAACTTTACAATAATTAAAGTCCCAAATGACGCAATATCAGAATCATTTACTAAGCGCCTTACACTCATGCGCTAATAATACGTACTTTAACGTAATTGAAGTTAAGATACATAATAAATGCTATTCTTGGAAGTATCTTACAATCCTAACAATGTTCAAATACATCAAATTTAAATAGAACAGTACTAAATATATATGTGCTCAGCCCAAACTCGAGTTTAAAGACATTAAGTAATAAGCTATAAATCTAAGGAACCAAAATGTTCGGCTTTCCCGTAGCAATCTAATGTAATTCAGAGCTCTCGAAGATACAAAGCACTACGCTAAAAGTTTAAGAGCTTCCTTCTCGAGCAATCTAATATTAATTTCCAAGCAATAATTTTAGGAAGCATGTCGCTTATAGTTAAAGTCCTCGATTATCAAATTATTAAATGTAAATATAGATTATCAAGGAGTTATTTACTCACACAAACCCACGCTGATAACAAAAAACCCATCCCCAAAAATAAATTTAAATTAATAAGTCCGAAAATAACAATTTTGAAAGGTTCCCCATAGTAAAACCAAAAGAGAATTTTGAAGACTATAATTAAGTCTAAGCTTAATTTTTTGCTTTCGCCTATTAAGTCAGTGATATAATGAGTAACCATGTAAATGAAACATCACAGTATATAGCCGGCACGAATACATGACATGCCCACAGATAGAGGTGAAAAGGGAGGGAAAATTGAGTGGAAGAGGGGAGACAAGCAGCGATTAGGAAGGATTGCAGTGACTCTAGGAGCTCGTATAAGGCCTGGAAACATCCAGGCGGCGGAAGCGAAAACTAAACTTGTAGAGTTGCCGTCATTCGTTTGTTTGTGGGTGGGGTTTACTTCACGAGCGGACCATTGGTTTGTATCTCCATTTAGTCCGTGAGATTGATTTTTATGGAGAGGAGGTCGCGGCTCATGTGCTCCAGTGTTTAAGTTCAACAGGGCAGAGGTTAAGTGTTCTCCCATTTGATTGAGCTTGTAACGTTATTTGCCACCCTACCATTTATTTCCCTATATTTTTCCCAAGCTTTGTAAATAGTTTCAAGTTTATTTTCGTAAGAAACACGCTGTGTCGCCGGCGTGACAAATAATAATATTTACATCCATTTTAATAAATTAAAAGGACAGAATATAAAACATCTAACACTGTTTTAAATAATTTAAACAATTAATTTTGACATAAGGAAGAACACTTACCTTTTATTAAACATATTAATTTCCTTCCAAGAGGTCTGTTGACTCTTCTTCTATTTATTTTGAATGTCAGCCATGATTTATTTCAACGCATGCGCAGATATGATGAACAAGTGAGTGGCGAGTCTCGTGCTTGTAAAAGTAGTAAGAAAAAAAGAGAAAAAGAAGACATTCCAAAATAGCGCGCATTTCAATTGTGACAGATTAAAATAAACATTTAATTCTCTTAAGAAACACTGACATATATTTAAATCTTGATACTAAATTTGTATTTTTATTTTATGTTCTGTTCATAGCCAACACTCTATCTCTTATTTTATTGTATTAGTTTTATCTTTGGACTTAGTAGAGAATAGAACGTTTTTAAATTTAAAACTTAGAACATTATTTGAAGAGGATGAGGGTTCTTTCTTCCGGAGTGTCATTTAACATGGAGCAAAATCTATATAGCTCCTAATTAAATTTAGTTTTCAAGTGGAACAATGGTTCGAAAGTAAAAGTACAAGTACTCAGATGGAAAGTTAAGTGTCTGGAGACGAACTAGAGTGTTTATTTCTTCAAATTGTGGACGAGTTTGAATAAATAAAAGGAAACAGACTTCAGACATTCTGTTTCAACATGGACAAATTCATTGGTGAGGTCCAGCCAAATCTTCAATTTTAAATATATTTTATTTCTCATTTTTTTTATCAAGCTATCAGGATATATGCAAAAACTTTCAGAAAGGACTAAATACATTCAGACTCCATCTATTCCAGGGAATTGATTAATATTTTATTTTTATGTAAAAATATTAATTCTATTGATTTCTTTTTTCTTGTTCCTCAACAATACCATTTTTTTTGGTCTTACTCAAAACTATATATTATATAAAAATTAGCCTATATTTATATATTATTTTCTTTCACTCTATTATTATATATATATTAAAACTCCTAAATTTAATCCTGTTCAGAGATTGTTCATTTAATTGTTTAACTTTGTTTAAGAATTTATGTAATACCATATATTTTATTTTGTCATATTAGCATTATATTTATTCGGATATCCTTAGGTAGGTTTGGGATGTAGTAAAAGGGAAACAATGATGATAATAATAATAACCCACAAAAGTTTCAACAATTGGTTTTTTTTATTGTAATCTCAATTAGTACATTTTGTTTTAATGATCCATTGTATTTAAATTGCTAATTTTTATTTTTTTATTTTAAGTACTCTCAACTCTGGTTGAAACTTACAGCACACCATTGTAACATTGACATTGTAATATCTAGGTAAACGTTCTCCAACCACACCCAGTGGTCCTGAGTTTTTTAGAGTCATCGTGCATTTGTTCAAAATTAGTCGAGCTAAAGTTTATTTGTATTTATTATTTTTTATTGTTATTTTTTTTATTATTCTTTCTCCTAGTTTCCAGGAGTGGCGCCCAACACATAAATTTTTATTAATCTCGACGATACCTTTTCGTTGAATAAGACACAACAATAGTACAATTTTTTTTCACAGTGTCGCCTTAACGTGGGGCTTTTCGATAAGGTTAGGAGAGAGCAACCTAGAATTTTCAAATGTGGTTTAGGTAATGAGCCAGGAAGGGTATTTTCTTAGAAGTAGGGACACAAGACAGTCTAAGATTAACATTAGGAATGAGGTTGATGGTTTACCCACAATAATGGAGGGGCAATCAATTGATATAGGGTTTGAGGATGATTCTGCTACCACGATACCACGGCAGGACAAGGTGGTTAGGGATCAAGTTTTGGTTGAGGATTTGAGCGACGACTCATCACAAACTTATTTTGAGGGTCCGTCACCAGACGTGGACAAACCCCTCCCTTCCCTATGGAAGTTCTCCATAGTACCCCTTCGTTGGACCTTATGGCGGGTATCCAACTATTGTTATTGGAGATGAGGGCAGGGCAGTCAGCCCTCGAGAGGAAGCTCTCGGAGACTGACGTTAAGCTCGTTTCCACTCAAGAGGAAACCCGTGGTGAGATCCTGCGTCACATCGAGTCATTAACGGCCAGTATGAGGGAGGAGTTTTCAGCGGCAATAGGCAAGACCAGGACCGACTTTGAGGTTAGAGTGGAGGCCACTGAAGAGCGATTTAGTAAGGAGCTGGAGTCGACACAGCATTCTGTGGCACAGCAACTCGACCACACTATAAAATTGGAAAAAGGTATGCAAGACCTTAGCATTGAGGTGCATGCCATAAAGGTGACGCAAGACAAGACCAGTGTTATGGGTTCAAATGATGTAATCAATTTTATGGTGAGAAAAGGAGTACCGCTAGAAGGTAGCGAAGACAAGTCAGTAAGGATGTCTTGTATTTATCCTTTCAAATACCTAGGTACCTATTCTGATAAATGCCTTGGTAAATGTTCATGGGAATCGCAAATATGTGGAAACCCTAATAGCTACTGCAGTAATCAGTCCGGCTCTTGGTTATTTTGTCATGTTCTCAGTGACACATCCAGTTTTGGTTTAGAAGCAAAGCAGTTTAAGGAGACAAATATGTCGGTCCTAATGAGAAAAACATATTTTGAAATACCACGAATATTGTATGAAGGACTATTTTCAAGACGTTTGGGCGTATCGCCATGTAACAAAATGTCAATGTGTGGTCGCAAACATGTCATGATGCAAGATATGGAAATTTTAAAGTTATCAAATATTGTTGTGCCAACTGCGTCAATGCTTCAGAGCATAAGGGGCAGCACAGTCGTGGAGTCACATCTGAAAGTTACCGCAGTTGAGAAGAAAAATCTTCGTCCATCCTACAGAAATGAAAAATGCCTAAAGGGTTTTGAGGATCCCCTGCATCGTAGTTTCTCACATCATTGTGCTGACAACAGGTTCAGAAGAGAGTCAACACACCGGCGGCAAAAACAACGAAACGCCTACAACAAGAAAAAACAAAATATTCAGGAACAAAGCGACGTCAGTAAGAAACGACACAAATGCTTTACAAGCTTAGGGAAAGTATGGATGCATAGAAGTTGTGTTACAAGACCTTATTTTCCACAAGGTCAGCCCAATGAGTTTAGTAAAACACAGAGGATTTTAGATTCAGGTATATTGTGGTTATCTAACCAGTTCTCTTTTGAGATTTGTACTCAAATAGGCCATTTATTGGTAATTGGCCTACTGTTGACTATCTCTCATATGAAGATTTGGTTTTTGGAAACAGTAATTATCACCTACAAAGTGAAGGGTTTGTTTTTATACTCACCGAGTGGTTCCTCGCCCAGGTCAGCAATCCGGTACCGCAGGGGGCCCAAATGTCATCGAGTCGGGGAGAATGCAGTAACTATTTAACACTGCGTATACTTAGTCCACCTCAAGGTTGTAGGGGGCAGCAACGCCAAACCTGTAACAGTAATTTAATATGTTTAGTGTCGATTTTGGGAGACATGTTAATCCCTTGAATCATGTGGTTTGACAGTTGGCTAAAAGGAATGTTTAGAAAAGTTGAAAGTTTTGGGAGACATGTTAATCCCTTGAATCATGTGGTTTGATAGTTGGCTATAAGGAAAGTGTAGAACAGTTGAAAGTTTTGGGAGACATGTTAATCCCTGGAATCATGTGGGTAGACAGTTGGCTATAAGGAATGTTTTGAATAGTTGAAAGTTTTGGGAGACATGTTAATCCCTTGAATCATGTGGGTAGACAGTTGGCTATAAGGAATGTTTTGAATAGTTGAAAGTTTTGGGAGACATGTTAATCCCTAGAATCATGTGGTTTGACGGTTGGCTATAAGGAATGTGTAGAACAGTTGAAAGTTTTGGGAGACATGCTAATCCCTTGAATCATGTGGTTTGACAGTTGGCTAAAAGGAATGTTTAGAAAAGTTGAAAGTTTTGGGAGACATGTTAATCCCTTGAATCATGTGGTTTGAGAGTTGGCTATGAGGAATGTTTAGAAAAGTTGAAAGTTTTGGGAGACATGTTAATCCCTGGAATCATGTGGGTCGACAATTGGCTATAAGGAATGTTGTAGAACAGTTGAAAGTTGAGAGCAGTGTCAATCTCTAAGCATTGGACTTAGAAAGAAACCGGTAACAACAAGGACAGTTCACTAAGCAGCATAGGGCGTTGGAAGGTAAAAGCTATGTATTTGTAGAAGTCAGTAAAAGGCAGAGGTCTGAGGATCATATCCATATGGGATGAAAGTTTATTACACCTTGTGAAGCGTCAAGTTTTGGAAAGTAAAAAGAAGAAAATATACATATATTTTAAAGAAACTAGAATCTGTAATTTTCATTTATGAATGTATCTATTTGGTCTATTCGAAGATGATTTTTTTGTTTTTATTACAATTTTGATTTTTATCATGAAGAGAGGTTATGCAAGAACACCCATGGAAAATCAGAACAACCCCAGAAAGCCAGCAATATGAATGAGATGACAAGTTTTAAGTTACGAGATAATCCACGAAGAGGAGTATTTTAAATGGAGCAAGAGTGTCGATTTTGGGAGGTCATATCTGCGTCACTGGTCGTTGATAAGACAGTGACTGCCTGAGGATATAGACGATTATTATTCCAGGACCTTGTGAATGAGATGAGTCCATCACAAACAGTTCCTGATGTGTGTATAAGTTACGTCGAAATATGTTGTTTTAAGGAGAAAACAAGAAAGTTGTTAAATGTTATATCGTCGAAAAGCAAGTTTTATCAAAGTCGTCGAATTATCAGTGAAGTATAAGGAGTCATCAAGAAGTCATTAAAACTGTGTAGGGAATCTATTTTTCACCATGGAGTCCAATTATTAAGTTGCTGAGTTAGGCAAAGCTCAAAACAAGTGAAAAGATCAAGAATTACTTGATAAAGTATTACATTTTAAATGAATAAATAAACTAAGGATGGAGGAAATAAGGTCTTCAAGAACAAAATAATTACCTTCACAACGTGTAATCCAACGAATCAGAGCTCATAGATGACCCAAAAGTATAAAACCTCGCCAACGTCATAACATCATGCCAAGTAGTTTTAGGGGGCCACTCCGACGGTTCTGTAAGAAAAGAGAAAAGATTGTAAATATTTTTTAGGGATATGTTTGTTTAATTAATTAAGATATTTTGGTCTATTGTGTGGTGTGTGAATTTATTTTATAAGCTCAATTTGTTTAAGTGAATATGTAATTAATTGTAAAATGAATCAGTTTCAATGGAAAAAACAAAGATTTTCAGAGCCAAATAAGTTATTATGTAATGATATGAGTTGTTATACACCAAGAGAGTAGGGGGCTAACCCAATGAATGTATATTTATGTTATAAACAAGTTAGTCTGAATGCCAGGTCTACTATGTAACATTCAAGTGACACGATAGCCTAGAACGGCTAAATTATGATTTGCTTTCTCAGATTTTAAAATACTAAGCATCAATATATGTTAATTCTGTGTATGTCAATAGATGCAGAAAAAGTTGTATTTATAAAGTTCATTGAGATAATGGTGATATTCTAGCCATAAGTGTTTGGCCTACTCCTTTTATTGTGAAAAATTGGAAGAAAATTACACCAGGAGTATTTCCTTTTTTCAAGTTTTGAAGTATTAATTATAAATATATTTTAATGACATTGTTACATCACCTAAAGCAGAGGTTGTAGTAGTTGAATTCATTGAGAGAATTGTTAAATTCTAGCCATAAGTGTTTGGCCTATCAGATTTCCTGTATTCTAGGTCACTAAAGTACAATGAGTGAATTTACTTTTTCCATTATTTGTTATGAAATAATGATCTCTTTATGTTTAAAATGTGTTAATTAGTTTAATAAGGATATATAGTTGTTGTAAATACAGGTCTCAAATCAAAATGTTTAATGTTTAAATGAGTGATGTGTAAAAACATTTTATACATGTTGAGGGTTGACGAAGGCCTAGGATGGAGTAGATGTGATTTTCCTTTTTCAAGGGTTCCAACATTAATTGTTGATATTTTTGTACAGCAGGTACCTGTTAATTTGCAAGGGAGAGTATATATATCCATTTCATAAAAATAATTATGAAAATTTGACTATGAACACTGGGCCTATGAAAGTTGGTTATGATACCACAAAAGTGCCAAGTAGTAAGTTTGCTTTTTGCTATAATTTGGTACCAAGAATTGATATTGTCTGGTGATGTATCTTCATTAGTTGAAGAAGGTGTCGAAGTAGATGTACTTACAGGTGGTAATTTGAAATGTTTAATTTATTTGTTGATTTTGTGTAAACAAAACCCAACATTTTTGAAGTGTTGAAACTAGGCCTACTTCTGTGTGCCATATAAATATGAGTTATTTTTTATGAAGTCACCCAAGTGATAAATAATACATGTATATCCGAGGGAAGGACCTCAAGTGAACATACATAAGCCGTTTCGACATTTTAGTGAGAGGAAATTTAGATTTTAACTCACCTAAGTCTCAGCGGAGGAAGTGTTATCAGCGAGTTCAAACGAGTGCAGTGAAGTCGATCTGGATATTCAGCTCCACTGAAAGTGCTCCGGTTTATGCTACAAGACAAAGAAAGAGATTTCGTTATTCGAGTGAAGTTTAAATAATATTTGTAAAGTATAAATACAAGGCGTGACAGTTGTACCATTTTTCTTGTGATGAAGAGCGATCCTTTACAGCAGACGACAAGAGGTTATATTAGGTTGAATAACCGTCTATGTCGCTACAGACTTACTACGTGAACATGCAAGTTAAACTTAATTGTACAAAAGCAGCTGTTTTTGGAAAGACTAGAGAAAAAACAATGCCATCCTCACTTATCGCCTTGAACCAGAACAATTAAAGGCACTTTGATAAGACTAATTTACTAATTTTAAAAGGAGATGGAATTTAGATTGTGATATTTAAGATTCTAGGCCTACTTTGTGGCAAAAACATTTATTTTGTTCCACGAAGTAATTTTTAGGCTTAAAATTAATTCGTACAACAAAAAGGGGGCACTGTAACGTTATTTGCCACCCTACCATTTATTTCCCTATATTTTTCCCAAGCATTGTAAATAGTTTCAAGTTTATTTTCGTTTGAAACACGCTGTGTCGCCGGCGTGACAAATTATACTATTTACATCCATTTTAATAAATTAAAAGGACAGAATATAGAACATCTAACACTGTTTTGAATAATTTAAACAATTAATTTTGACATAAGGAAGAACACATACCTTTTATTAAACATATTAATTTCCTTCCAAGAGGTCTGTTGACTCTTCTTCTATTTATTTTGAATGTCAGCCATGATTTATTTCAACGCATGCGCAGATATGATGAAAAAGTGAGTGGCGAGTCTCGTGCTTGTAAAAGTAGTAAGAAAAATAAATGGTATGGCACAACGCACAGACTTTCTCTCTCTTTCTATAAACTCGTAAGATTTCTGAACGGAATAATGTACATTGTATCATCACCACTCCACATAAGAACACGCATAAAATAATATACAATGATATATAATCAATGAGAAAAGAGGCGCATCTTTGTCCACCTAAGAGCATTTCAAACAGTTTAATGTCTTCCACAAGGGTCAACACTTCGTATTAAAATGTCGATTTCTAGTTAAAATTTTAACATTTTATAAGGTGTTGCAGATCTTCAAGTCATCGCATTAATATTTAATTATTCATTTATACATTTTGACCAATAAAAAATGTAAATATTGACTATTGAGTCTAAAATGGAGATAGATCATTGCTATGCAAACATTTCTCCTAAGAGATTTAAGGAAAAATAACATACTTTTTAAATACTTATATTTAATTACTCTATGGCATTGGAGAATTATTGCGTTAAGACTTAAGTAGTAAATGTTTACAACTAAAGCTCACAAAATTGTATTAATATATTTCCAAATATCTCAGAAACTGCTGTTTTTATAAAAATATATGTCAAATAAAAGTTTTTTATTTCTAATAGTCCTACAATTTTGCAATGATAAGTTGTTTAGTTTCTCCAATAGTTGTGGAGATACGGAAATTAACGCTTCTGTAATGTACCCTAAAAATCATTTTCATAGGAAAATGAAAATAGCCAGTTTATTTATAATCTTAATCAACGCCTAGATACGAGTTTTAATCAAAATCGTTTGAGCAGATTTTGAGAAAACCAATTTTTACTTTCTCTCTATCTTACAGGTAGAGAAAGTATTGTGATCGTCAAAAAATTCGAACTCGAGATTTTGATGAATTTTGACGTTTCATGACTTCCTGAATCCGAAAAAGTGGTTTTTGAATTTTCGTCTGTCTGTCTGTCTGTCTGTCTGTCTGTACCTCCAACTAGAGCCAAAACTATTTTACCTATTGAGCTGAAACTTGATATCTAGGGTTTTCATAGGGTTGACCCGAGGTGTTTTTGGAATTGGATATCTACCCCTAAAATTAAGGGTAGTTTACTGAAGGGCAAAAAGAGAAAAAGTCGATTTTCTCAAAATCGGCTCTAACGATTTTGATTAAATTTCATTTATGAACATAAATAATTATTCCAAACAAAATGGCTACTCTCAATATTTCGGCAAAATCGTTTTAAGGGCTCCGGTCTGATGCGTAAATTAACATTTTTTATAATAGCTCCGAAACTATTTGAGATATGAAATTACTTAGCATTACAAATATGTATATATATTTATAATACAAATATTTTATTCGAAACATATTTTTATAAAATCAATAACTTTCAATATATACGCAATTATATATATATATTTAACTTTTTTAGCATTAAAGCTTAAGTATTGCGACCGTAAGAAAAACTAACCTGAAATGTTGATGGATGTCGACGTCTCATGACCTCCCGAAACCTTAAAAATAGTCTTTGCAATGCCGTCTGTCTGTGTGTCTATTAAAACTTAAAATTAAGGGTAGTTTACTGAATGGCAAAAAGAGAAAAAGTCGATTTGCTCAAAATCGGCTCCAACGATTTTGATTAAATTTCATTTATAAACATTAATAAATATTCCAAACAAAATGGCTACCCTCAATTTTTCGGCAAAATGGCTTTAAGGGCTCCGGTCTGATGCGTAAATTAACATTTTTTTAAATAGCTCTGAAACTATTTGAGATATGAAATTACTTAGCATTACAAATATGTATATATATTTATAATACAGATATTTTACCCGAAACATATTTTTATAAAATCAATAACTTTCAATATATACGCAATTATATGAATTTTTTTTAAATTTTTGGACATTAAAGTTTAAGTATTGCGACCGTAAAAAAAAAAACTAACCTGAAATGTTGATGGATGTCAACGTCTCATGACCCCCCGAACCCTAAAAAATAGTCTTTACAATGCCGTCTGTCTGTGTGTCTATAAAAACTTAAAATTAAGGGTAGTTTACTGAAGGACGAAAAGAGAAAAATTTGGTTTTCTCAAAATCTGCTTAAACGATTTTGATTAAAATTCGTATCTAGGCGTTGATTAAGATTATAAATAAACTGGCTATTTTCATTTTCCTGCGAAAATGATTTTTAGGGTACATTACAGAAGCGTTAATTTCCGTATCTCCACAACTATTGGAGAAACTAAACAACTTATCATTGCAAAATTGTAGGACTATTAGAAATAAAAAACTTTTAATTGACATATATTTTTATAAAAACAGCAGTTTCTGAGATATTTGCAAATATATTAATACAATTTTGTGAGCTTTAGTTGTAAACATATACTACTTAAGTCTTAACGCAATAATACTCCAATGCCATAGAGTAATTAAATATAAGTAAGTATCTAAAAAAAGTTTGTTATTTTTCCTTAAATCTCTTAGGAGAAATGTTTGCATAGCAATGATCTATCTCCATTTTAGACTCAATAGTCAATATTTACATTTTTTATTGGTCAAAATGTATAAATGAATAATTAAATATCAATGCAATGACTTGAAGATCTGCAACATCTTTTAAAATGTTAAAATTTTAACCAGAAATCGAAATTTTAATACGAAGTGTTGACCCTTGTGGAAGACATTAAACTGTTTGAAATGTTCTTAGGTGGACAAAGATGCGCCTCTTTTCTCATTGATTCTATATCATTGTATATTATTTTATGCGTGTTCTTATGTGGAGTGGTGATGATACAATGTACATTATTCCGTTCAGAAATCTTACGAGTTTATAGAAAGAGAGAGAAAGTCTGTGCGGTGTGCCGTACCATTTATTTCTCTTTTCGCCCTTCAGTAAACTAGCCTTAATTTTAAGTTTTTATAGACACACAGACAGACGGCATTGCAAAGACTATTTTTTAGGATTCGGGGGTCATGAGACGTCAACATCCATCAACATTTCAGGCTAGTTATTTTTTTACGGTCGCAATACTTAAACTTAATGTCCAAAAAGTTAAAAATATATATATAATTGCGTATAGATTGAAAGGTATTGATTTTATTAAAATATGTTTCGGATAAAATATCTGTATTATAAATATATATACATATTTGTAAAGCTAAGTAATTTCATATCTCAAATAGTTTCGGAGCTATTTAAAAAAATGTTAATTGACGCATCAGACCGGAGCCCTTAAAGTCATTTTGCCGAAATATTGAGGGTAGCCATTTTGTTTGGAATATTTATTAATGTTCATAAATGAAATTTAATCAAAATCGTTAGAGCCGATTTTGATAAAATCGACATTTTCTCTTTTTGCCCTTCAGTAAACTACCCTTCATTTTAAGTTTTAATAGACACACAGACAGATGGCATTGCAAAGACTATTTTTTAGTGTTCGGGGGGTAATGATACGTCGAAATCCATCAACATTTAAGGTTAGTTTTTTTTTACGATCGCAATACTTAAGCTTTAATGTCCCAAAAGCTAAAAATATATATATTTAATTGCTTATAGAATGAAAATTATTGATTTTATTAAAATATGTTTCGTATAAAATATTTGTATTATAAATATATATACATATTTGTAATGCTAAGTAATTTCATATCTCAAATAGTTTCGGAGCTATTATAAAAAATGTTAATTTACGCATGAGACCGGAGCCCTTAAAGCGATTTTGCCGAAATACTGAGGGTAGCCATTTTGTTTGGAATATTTATTAATGTTCATAAATGAAATTTAATCAAAATCGCTAGAGCCGATTTTGAGAAAATCAACTTTTTCTATTTTTTCCCGTCAGTAAACTACCCTTAATTTTAGGGATAGATATCCAATTCCAAAAACCCCTCGGGGCAACCCTATGAAAACCCCAGATATCAAGTTTCAGCTCAATCGGTAAAATAGTTTAGGCTCTAGTTGGAGGTACAGACAGACAGACAGACAGACAGACAGACGGAAATTCAAAAACCACTTTTTCGGATTCAGGAAGTCATGAAACGTCAAAATTCATCAAAATCTCGAGTTCGAATTTTTTGACGATCACCATACTTTCTCTACCTGTAAGATAGAGAGAAAGTAAAAAGAGAAAAAAGAAGACGTTCCAAAATAGCGCGCATTTCAATTGTGACAGATTAAAATAAACATTTAATTCTCTTAAGAAACACTGACATATATTTAAATCTTGATACTAAATTTGTATTTTTATTTTATGTTCTGTTCATAGCCAACACTCTATCTTTTATTTTATTGTATTAGTTTTATCTTTGGACTTAGTAGAGAATAGAACGTTTTTAAATTTAAAACTTAGAACATTATTTGAAGAGGATGAGGGTTCTTTCTTCCGGAGTGTCATTTAACATGGAGCAAAATCTATATAGCTCCTAATTAAATTTAGTTTTCAAGTGGAACAATGGTTCGAAAGTAAAAGTACAAGTACTCAGATGGAAAGTTAAGTGTCTGGAGACGAACTAGAGTGTTTATTTCTTCAAATTGTGGACGAGTTTGAATAAATAAAAGGAAACAGACTTCAGACATTCTGTTTCAACATGGACAAATTCATTGGTGAGGTCCAGCCAAATCTTCAATTTTAAATATATTTTATTTCTCATTTTTTTTATCAAGCTATCAGGATATATGCAAAAACTTTCAGAAAGGACTAAATACATTCAGACTCCATCTATTCCAGGGAATTGATTAATATTTTATTTTTATGTAAAAATATTAATTCTATTGATTTCTTTTTTCTTGTTCCTCAACAATACCATTTTTTTTGGTCTTACTCAAAACTATATATTATATAAAAATTAGCCTATATTTATATATTATTTTCTTTCACTCTATTATTTTATATATATATTAAAACTCCTAAATTTAATCCTGTTCAGAGATTGTTCATTTAATTGTTTAACTTTGTTTAAGAATTTATGTAATACCATATATTTTATTTTGTCATATTAGCATTATATTTATTCGGATATCCTTAGGTAGGTTTGGGATGTAGTAAAAGGGAAACAATAATGATAATAATAATAACCCACAAAAGTTTCAACAATTGGTTTTTTTTATTGTAATCTCAATTAGTACATTTTGTTTTAATGATCCATTGTATTTAAATTGCTAATTTTTATTTTTTTATTTTGAGTACTCTCAACTCTGGTGGAAACTTACAGCACACCATTGTAACATTGACATTGTAATATCTAGGTAAACGTTCTCCAACCACACCCAGTGGTCCTGAGTTTTTTAGAGTCATCGTGCATTTGTTCAAAATTAGTCGAGCTAAAGTTTATTTGTATTTATTATTTTTTTATTGTTATTTTTTTTATTATTCTTTCTCCTAGTTTCCAGGAGTGGCGCCCAACACATAAATTTTTATTAATCTCGACGATACCTTTTCGTTGAATAAGACACAACAATAGTACAATTTTTTTTTCACAAGCTTTTGTTCTTCTTTTTGTAACATCGTTACAACTGGTGATGGCAAGCGGCTTCACCGGTTTTACTTTGCGGGTACAAACTTCTTGACCTTCCATGATGTTCGATCGCTTCAACGACTGTCGTGATTATGGCCAGTATGCCAACAGGAAGGCCTTTTATAGAACCAGATAAGGCGCACGCCGATCGGACGCAGCCTCTTGAGGGCAGCAGGATCATAGCGTCTTGAAAAATGTGTTGTAATATATCAACACCTTAGCGTCGTTGACTGTATGATTGGTGGGTGAGAATAGGACTAAATTACAAACTTTCCAGATTTTATGGTTATTTGAAGTGGTCCTTTTACAAGCTTGGCTAATTTAAATTTTCCTCCATTCCAAAAAGAAGAGTTTATAATTATTTTGGATATATTTTAGTTAATATCCCCAACCAATTTTTAGGCCCTTTCATATATAGTAAATACAGTAGTACTTAACACTTATTTTATTAATGGAGCCAGCCTTTTATATTTCCGGCATATTTCAGTTTTATGCCTCACCTAATTTAGGTTTTTTGTGCCCCCTTTCCCATGTTTCCCTAGATCTCAATTAAAACTTATGTATTTGTTTACCTGAAGTTTTCTCTCTACCTGTCTGTCAAACTCTAATTGTATAGCTACCTCCTATAAAAAATCTACCTAAGGTCCCCCCATTTCCTGGAGCCTCATGGACAAGTTACCCCGCACCAATGCTAGACAGTAGTTCCGGAGCTATTGTTGTTAGCCCATCCCCCCTTTGGGCAGGAAACGTACCCGGGTAGTTCAGTGATAAAGCATTAGCAAGAAGGCCTATAGCCAAAGCTCTCAGTTTTGATTCCCGTGTACTGATTGTCATTTTCTAGAAAATCTAATTTGATACAGCTTTGGGTCTTCTATTTGAGAACATATATCTCCATAATGATGAAGCTACACTGTCGTGAAGCTACATGGTCGTCATCAGCGAGAAACAAGACGCCGGACTCAAATGGGTCGCCTATCTAGCACCTAGCTGGGCGCGTCTTTGCGAGGTGTGGGACCTCATCGACGTCGCCGTCGATCGCCGGGATATGTGGTCGAAACCCGTCGCACGCTATTGCTACGATTTTATCGACACACTCGTCGTGGACGTATGCGACACGCTTACAGAATTGGCGGACGTCATCGATCTCGACCAGCCTACGGTGGAAACGCACATCAGAAACCTGGATCTTATCGGTGCTACCTACTACACACGCCAGGTCGTCGGTTTGGACTATTACATGCTGGATTGTGAACTAAAAACAATTCTACTAACACATCAAAGAGACACTTTAGAAAAACGTATAAACGAATATATGGTTCATTCCTTTAAAAATGTATAATAAATATATAATTATTTGTAATATCCGTGTTTTATTCACTCCCCCCAACATGTTCTATGAATAATCAACATGTCTGGAGGTAGGTATCAAGCCTGAGTTCTCGACGCCATGGTCTGCATGTTTCAATTAGCGCAAATCAAGAATCAACATGTCTGGGGGTAGGTGTCGTGAACTAGCCTGAGCGCCCGACGCCGCGGCCTGCATGTTTTTATGAATCAACTTGTCTGGGGGTAGGTGTCAAAGTTAAGTTACGGGAGCCCGACGCTGCGGCCTGCATGTTCCATGAATTATCAATTAGCACACATTAATAATCATCATATCTTTGGGTAGGTGTCAAAGTTAAGTTATGTGAGCCTGACGCCGCGGCCTGCATGTTCCATGAATAATTAATAATCAACATGTCTGGGGGTAGGTGTCGTGCGCCCGACGCCACGGCCTGCATTTTCTATGAATAATCAATTAGTACAAATCAAGAATCATTATTTGTAATATCCGTGTTTTACTCACTCCCCCACCATGAATAATCAATTAGCACAAATCAAGAATCAACATGGCTTGGGTAGGTGTCGTAGCGCCGGACGCCGCGGCCTGTCAAAAGGTGCTACTAAGGTGTCAAGTTTAGTTACTATAGTACAAGAAGGTGGCAAGTTAAGCTACTATAGATTATAGATTTTTTTGCCGGCTACTTGACAAAAACAAGGATGTTTTCGATTTCCTCGTCAACAACATGTCCAAGGTTAAACTGGAACGAGGTGTCGATCAGAGATATTTATAAAAACCTATCAGCGTCTGATTTCATGGGTCCAGACCACTACTTATATAATATAATATTGTGTTGGGCGCTAACTACCAACCCCTTTTATTTTTGTGAAGTAGGTAGATTTTTATCATTAAACAAATTTATCCCCTTAAACTACTCAGCGGTAAGACGAAAACCCTTTCTTTCATGACCCCTGGACTTTACATAAAGTTTTAACTTAAGTTGGACTCTTACAACCAAAGACTTCCTGAAGAAGATTACTACTCTTTCCATGGACATCCATTCTAATGAGAATATTTATACTTGGGATGCAAGTTCAAAAGAAAAAATACAATCTATATTGATGTAAATAAAAAAACATTAAATTTAAAGAGTGATTTTAATTATTGTAGTGAATGATATCCTTAAATAAACCCTACCTATTAAGGCATGCCTCCTATGTTATAAAATTAATAGAAGTATTGCTAAGTAATACTTGAAAATCTTAAACTCTCACTTGAATTGTGAGGATAAAAGAATATATATATATATATATATAATTATTGACACAGGAATATTTCTTTAAGCAAAATAACAGGATTTTAACAACAACAAAAATTATTCCTCATAACATGTAACAATATTGCTAAGATTCTTTAATAAACAAAAATATTGTTCTGAGGTGGACAAATGGTAATAATTCTGGTTTGGAAACTGAAGTTATATATCCTTCTTTAATGATTTTAATTTAAAGTCCATTATTTAAATCCATTACAGGATGATTACAGATGAATTTGATCTCACCCGAAAATGTCCTTGTTCTTGTAAATGTTGACCCAAAGCTCTGTCAACATTTAACTACAGGCCTTAAATTTCCACAAAATCTTCCTTGTTAACTTCAACTCAACCTTCCTCACAGGTTAATACTTCCTTGTAGAGAAGTTTTGGATGATAAGAATTACCATGAACCATAAAAAAATATAATTATAGGATCCCCAGATCGGGTCCTTCCTTACGCTTCCAAAGCTAATTTTTCGAGTCACCACAAAAACTTAAACAAAACACTAACATGTTATTTTTTGTTTTTAAATAAATAATCTCCGGCCTAGGAGAAAATATATTCACCGGGACTTATAACAAAGAATAAAACAAACAATCTTAACTATTTAAATATTGAGAGTATTACTATAAAGATAATTATAATTTTGACATATGAACATAAATCATCTTTAAAATTAATTTTAATTTGGCACCAAAAAACCAAACGAGAATAATAATCTCTTCCGCTAGGGCCAATTATTTCTTCAAGTGACAGCCAGATGTTATAAGCGTCCAAGAACATATAAATAAATTAACATCATAATAGATCCGAAATAAACCACTCTCTAGAGCAGATACCGTTAAAATCACCTACCAACAAAAATAATAAACATGGTGTGTTGGCAGTTTATGAATAAAATAAAGAGAGATGATTTAATATAGTGAAATAAAGGTTAGTATATTATATGTATAACATATATTTTTATTGTAAGTGAATAAATAATAAATATTCAAAACTTTAGGAGTTTTTAATGAAATTTAAAACAAATAAACAGTAAAATTTTCAACGTCAACTGATTATTAGATTTCTATTATAAGTATTTCTTTTAGTCAAAAATAACATCACAGCAACTTTCACTAATTTAAATCATTACTATCATGGAGTAGGGGTGAGGAGGATTTAAAGGAAAGGTGAGCTAGCAATTGAATGGAGATATGGAAAAATCATATTTTATAAATTACGACCACAATTTTTTTATTTGAAGATTTTTAGCGTACATTTTCTGAACACACTGATTTTTCTACAAAGTAAATTAATTCTAGAGCACAAATATCACCCAGTTCTCCAGCCAATAGTAACTGACCAAAGATAGACTTTCAATCATGCCTGGATTAGAATCCGTGATCCCTAGATCAGTAGGCACACGTGCTACCAGCTGTTGTAAATTGTACAACTTCCCTAAAATAAATTTGGTTGAAATTCAAATCTTAACTTGATTACCAACGAAGACAAGATGTAATGAAGACTTGAAGAGAATAAAAGTTATCTTTAATAATAAATTACCATGTTATGGGAAAATATATTTTGTGGCTTGTGTCACACATAAAATATATTTTCAAAGTATTTAACATTGTCTATCCTTTTAATCTAGGGAACTAAAAGTGTTTTTGCTATCATAAGAATGTAAAATTGAATAAACTTTGTGCATGTTCTATAAATTAGTGTTTGGACGAGGTGAGGTGGCATTGCTCTAGCCTAGAGTACAGTTTTCAAAATTACTAACGAGATCAACTCTATAAAATCACTCGAGATCATGCGGATCTGAAGTCATGACATATGCTCTACCACTTAAAAACGCCACAACGTGTCAAGGTGGGGGGGGGGGGGAGGTGGAGCCTTTTAACCAATAGTTTTTTTAAGAAATAAATTTGAAAGATTCTTGTTATCTTTCTAAAATAATTTACCCTTGCTAACTCAAAATATATATTTTTTTCTAAATCACTAGTCAACTGTTTCATGTTTTACTAAAAGTGTTTCAAGAGGTTTTACCATTTTTAATTTTTTTTTTACTTCGTGTAAAATATATCAATTTCAGACCTCGCAAGCGTTCTTATTACTATAATGACCATAAAATTATTGGTTTTCCTGCACGATTGAAACTAGACTTGTGACGTTATATAGTTGGTGCATCGTGAGACAGGGGCATAGGGGCCTAATGTAGATTCCAACACTTTCATCAAAATAAGGCTCAATCTTTTTTTCTATAGGTTATATTACTTTTACTAGATTAATTAATGAATATTAATTAGTAAAAAATATATCTTGCTTATATTTTGAAAATTGATATGTTCGTTTATGAGCTACAAAATAGCAACTTTGCTTAGCAGAAAAAGAACAAAGCTTGCGGCAAAACCTTTGGGAGATGGCCAGTCTAGTGCCTGTAAGAACCAACCAAGAAGCAAACTCAAGAGTGCGATGCCGTTTTAATATTTGTTTCTTTCCTTACACTGCTGTCCTCCTCAAGAAAAGAAGAACACATTCTTTTTGTGTGTTTGTGAGTGTTGTTTCGTGGAGAAAGAATGACAGAGTAAAGGGGACTTGTCGCTTGTCAGTTAACCGAGTTTTCTTCTCTATACTAGATGACCTGTTTCTGTCGTATTCATCAAAACTCCACCTTACCTCACCCGCGCACGGGCTGCGTAACTTCAGAACTGGCAGTGAGCCTTCGGATGATATTCTCTAAGTACAAATTACGTTAATGGATTAGGAATTGGGAAGGTTGAATCCACATTTGCGTGGAGAGGGAGTAAGGAAATGTTCCAGCGTTTACTTGGAGGGAAAGTGGGAAACCATTTAGTGAGAACTACCAACAGTACACCTTGGCATGTATTCAAATCCCCCAACCTCTCTCAACATAGATTCGAACCCCGATATATTTTGCCGGCTGCTTCATGCCCTGTAGTTGCCAAACCCAAGAGAAGAATATGGCGTTTCAAATTGCGTACAACCGTTCTGTCCCTAGAATATATTGTTGGAGTTTCAAAGACAGAAAGGCGCCAGCAATATACAAGTGACAACTTTGCCGGAATTAAAATTAAAGAGTGCAGACGGGTAAATGTTAAGCTTTATTGTTTAGCAAGTAGAATATATAAACAGAAAGGAGGAATAAGTATATAGTACTATATTATTGTTTCACTGCTTAAATATTTGTATATAATTTTAACTAAATTTGTTTAATGTAAGGTGTCACACACCCAAACCCACATGAACTTGACACATTTTAGCACCGTGTCTTACTACCCGTTCGGGTTATACGCTTAAGTACTAATTACAATTACGTATTGATAGTTGGGAAGTTTGGATTTAGAGGAAGTGATCCCGCATTTGCGTGGAGGGAGAGTGGAAAAACACCTAGTTTATATTACCTATATTCGAGCTTCAAACTCTCCCGTCCTCGACAGTCTGACTCTACACGAAACAAGCACGTCAACCAACTACGCCACTGAGGTAAATTATTTTAGAAACAACCGTTTTATTCCTTGATCCACTTATAACAGCAAAAACAATTTTATTTTACATATCATTTAATGTTCTCATCAATATTTTGCCAATTATATAACACTTACATTAATTCATAAGTAGTATTGAATACAATTATGATAAACTTGAATTTATTTTAAATATAATTTAATATTCTCAAATATTTTTTGATAAAATAATATATATTTTTTTACAAAAAGACATAAGTAATATTAATTACAATTTTAAATGTCATTAAATGCGCGAAACTATATTTTGTTGACATAATAAATAACATTTATACCAAATAAATTAGCCACTTAAACAACAAAGAAATTTAATGGTCGCAAATATATATTTTGATGAAATAGAGTATAACTCTTACAAAAATTCATAAGTAATATTAAATACGATTTTAAATATCAATTAATGCTCGAAAAAATAAATTTGTTGACATAATAAATAAAATTTACACAAAACAAATTAGCCACTTAAACAACAACAAATAAATTTAATGTTCCCAATTAAATTTTGATGAAATCCTTATACTATTATAAATGTGAATGTGAGTTTGTTTGTTTGTTTGTTTGTTTGTTACGCTTTCACGCCTAAACTACTCGACCGATCATAATGAAATTTCGCATACACGTTGTCATGGGTACAGAAAAGGACATAGGGTACCTTTCATCCAGAAAAAATGTGAATTTGAGTTTGTTTGTTCGTTTGTTTGTTATTGTTTGTTACGCTTTCACGCCTAAACTACTCGACCGATCATCATGAAATTTCGCATACACGTTGTCATGGGTAGAGAAAAGAATATAGGGTACCTTTCATCTAGAAAAAATGTGAATGTTTGTTTGTTTGTTTGTTTGTAATTGTTTGTTATTGATTGTTACGCTTTCACGCCTAAACTACTCGACCGATCATCATGAAATTTCGCATACACGTTGTCATGGGTACAGAAAAGGACATAGGGTAACTTTCATCCAGAAAAAATGTAAATGTGAGTTTGTTTGTTTGTTTGCTATTGTTTGTTACGCTTTCACGCCTAATCTATTCAACCAATCATCATGAAAATTTCTCATACACGTTGTCATGGGTACAGAAAAGGATATAGGGTAACTTTCATCCAGAAAAAATGTGAATGTGAGTTTGTTTGTTTGTTTGTTTGCTATTGTTTGTTACGCTTTTATGCCTAAAGTAAACGACCGATCATCATGAAATTTCGCATACACGTTTTCATGGGTACAGAAAAGGACATAGGGTTCCTTTCATCCAGAAAAAATGTGAATGTGAGTTTGTTTGTTTGTTATTGTTTGTTACGGTTTCACGCCTAAACTACTCGACCGATCATCATGAAATTTCGCATACACGTTGTCATGGGTACAGAAAAGGACATAGGCTACCTTTCATCCAGAAAAAATGCAAATGTGAGTTTGTTTGTTTGTTTGTTTGTAATTGTTTGTTACGCTTTCACGTCTAAACTACTCGACCGATCATCATGAAATTTTGCATGCACGTTGTCATGGGTACAGAAAAGGATATAGGGTACCTTTCATCCAGAAAAAATGTGAATGTGAGTTTGTTTGTTGGTTTGTTTCTTATTGTTTGTTACACTTTCACGCCTAAACTACTCGACCGATCATCATGAAATTTCGGATATACCTTGTCATGGGTACAGAAAAGGACATAGGGTACCTTTCATCCAGAAAAAATGTTAATGTGAGTTTGTTTGTTTGTTTTCTATTGTTTGTTACGCTTTTACGCCTAAACTACTCGACCGATCATCATGAAATTTTGCATACACGTTGTCGTGGGTACAGAAAAGATATAGGGTACCTTTCATCCAGAAAAAAATGTGAATGTGTGTTTGTTTGTTTATTTGTTTGTTATTGTTTGTTACGCCTTCACGCCTAAACTACTCGACCGATCATCATGAAATTTCGCATACACGTTGTCATGGGTACAGAAAAGAATATAGGGTACCTTTAATCCAGAAAAAATGTGAATGTGAGTTTGTTTATTTGTTTGTTATTGTTTGTTACGCTTTCACGACTAAACTACTCGACCGATCATCATGAAATTTCGCATACACGTTGTCATGGGTACAGAAAAGGACATAGAGTATCTTTCATCTAGAAAAAAAGTACTATTCCTGATGGATAGAAAAATGGTTAGACGGTAGTCCAGCTTAACAACTCGGCCTATTGGTATGAATAAATTAATTGCAACATGATGCCTGGAGTACAGAAAAAGGGACCTGCGGTATCCCAGAAGAAAATCTGATATCCCGAATAAAAATCTGTTCCCGAGTTATTTTAGGCACATCTATCTTAAAATGATTAAAAATGATTATATTTGCTAATTAAGCTCTGTCTGTTCACCCCGTTATGGTAAATGACAAAATTATCGTAAGAATTTTGGTATTATTCATTTCAGCAAAATAACTCTCGAGGTATGATGCTACGACAATGTAAACTTTTAGTGTGGGACGAAAGTACGATGTCCCACAAAAAAGCTATAGAGGCGTTAAACCAAATTCGTCAGGACTTGCGAGAGAGGAGGAATGGTAGTTTTACCGGCTGGTGACTTCCGACAAACTCTACCGGTGATCCAGAGGGGCACACATGCAGATGAAATCAAAGCTTGTCTCAAGTCATCAAGATTGTGGGCAAAAGTGAAAAAATTCAGCCTAACAACGAATATGAGAGTCCACCTTTATAATGACGTAGATTCAGGACATTACGCAGATACACTATTGAAAATTGGCGATGGACGTTTGGACACGGATGCTGAAGGCTGTATTTTACTTACAGGGGAATTCTGTAATTTGTTGGAAAATGATGTGGAGCTAATTGCTAAAGTTTACCCAGACTTACAACTAAATTTAAATTGTGATCATTGGTTGTGTGCAAGAGCAATTCTTGCACCAAAATATTAAATCGTTAACAAAATCAACACTGACATTTTGAAAGAGGTGCAGGGAGAAATAAAGGAGTATTTGTCAATAGATACAATCATGGACACAGAACAGAGCACTTCATATCCCGCTGAGTTTTTAAATTCTCTGTAGCTATCGGGTGTACCCTCGCATAAACTACAATTGAAATTAGGTGTACCAGTTATGCTTATGCTAAATATAGATGCACCCCGTTTATGTAATGGGACGAGGCTTCGAATTACACAGTTAGGGCAAAATATAATCTGTGCCACCATTTTAACAGGTGTGGGAAAAGGGAAAGTGTAATCATACCTCGAATCCCAATAATCCCCACCGACCTACCATTTCAAATCAAAAGACTCCAGTTTCCAATCAAACTTAGTTTTGCTATTACTATTAACAAAGCGCAAGGGCAAACCTTGCAGGTAGCAGGGGTCCATTTGGAAATGCCATGTCTTTCCCATGGCCAGGTATATTTAGCCTGTTCACGTGTGTCCAATGCCCAGAATTTGTATGTATTTGCGCCAAATGGAAGGACATACACATAGTATATAGGAGCGTCCTAAAATAATGATCTATTCTGTGCCCATGATTGCAACGGTCAAGAACAAGCGGAGTAAATAAGGGATGTTAATTAACTGTAAGTAAAATTTAAGATGGAGTAGGATCTTCCAATTCGTGGCAAGGCATAACCTATGACTCTACTGACACACACTCCGCTACTTCTTTTCTATTCCTACACTTAATCCTGATTTATATTGTGTAGTTTTTTTTCTTTATCTCTACCTCCATTGACTAACAACCTCAATATGTTCATCGTTTTTTATTGTCATATTCCCTGTGTCAATAGACAACCTGAATTTATTGATAAAATCTACATTAACGCGAGCGATGCCGCGGGAAAAAGCTAGTAATATATAACTTTTACATAAATTCATAAGTAATATCGAATACAATTTTCGATATAATTTAATATTCGAAACTTTATTTTGATGACTTAATAAATAACATTCACAAAAAACAAATTATTATTGACGTTTGTTTTACCAATAACTTTAATATGTTTTGTATCTGGTTAAGATGCCTTATATTCATCATGAAGGACTATGATCATAATGGATTGAATAGCAAGGATAGTATAATGTGTTTTGTTAGTTATGGTTGGCTATAGCCACATATAGATATCAAGTTCTTTAAATTGAAAAATGACACCTGGACATGGGAGATGAACCCGGGACTTTTGGCTTAGTACGCCAAATACAATGTACAATTGGCAACATAAAGCCAAATATTTAGTCGATTGTGGTTGCGTTATCTGATGGCGCGTGACTTAATTAATCACATAGCTGTAGCTGACGATTTCTGCATGTCCATCACAGACTCCCTGTGTACGAGACGATTCCTGGATAGCTCAGTGGGTAGAGCATTGACATACTAAGCCAAAAGTCTCGGGTTTGATTCCCGTGTCTAGGTGTCACTTTTCTATATAAAAATCTTTATATTAATTATATAAATAAAGGTTATGGTTATCAAATTGTATGGGTGTGTTCATTAATTAATTAATTAATTAATTAAGTACACTTTCTTTAGATATTTGAAATTTAATAAAAACCATTTTAGAAAAAACCTTATTTGTTTGAATATTTGGGTATTTTCATAACTGTTTAATGTTAATGTTAAATTTTTGATGCTCTAAGGCAGTGCTTCTTAAAATTTCTCGACTCGCGAACCCCTTTCACAAGCATCTGAGTTGCACGAACCCCCTGATAAATATCCATAGCCATGCACTTAATTTTATACCAATTTTTTATTAAATTTAGTTATTAATTGTAATAAAATTGTTTAATATATTTAAATTAACCTACTATAGCTACGGTAAGTACATTGAAATACCCCACCAAATATATTGGAATAATATTGAAACTACTTAAGTACAAGTTCAAATAATTATACATTTAAAAAAAACTTAAATTAAATGAGCAGAATACTGTAATAATATTTTCTTATCTTTACTGTCCCAATATTTAAAACATTTCACATGTTTTTTAAAGTTGTACTGGAAATTGCTGCTTTTACATAACTGAAATATCCTCCTTTAATGAAAAAATTCCATTCCATTTTAAGTTTCAAATTTGTTTATAAGTTTAACAGTTACCTCTTCACGTGACTTAGAAGGGTGCGCTTGCTTTCGATGGCACAGAGCTTTAAAGTCAGGAACCACAGATGATATCTCTAGTCACTTTCAGTACTGAGCCTGTTTCTGTATTTCTTTTTTAAATAGGCATACGAAGAAAAATATTTCTCGCTCAAATACATAGAAGAAAATGGTATCAAACATGTAATAGCTTTATTCGCTAAAACTGGGAGCGCCTCCTTTAAACTTAACCAGAAACCAATTAATGACTAAGATTCATAACTTTTCTTTAATTCAAAGTCAGTGGAAATTTTAAGGAGCTGCTTTTTTACACTCACAATTAATGTGAAGGATTCCAAAACTGCTGTCTCTTAGAGGGGATTGTGAAACAAATTGTTATTATTGGACATTGCTGTGAAATATTTTCTGAAGATTTTCCCAAGTCCTTTCAAGTGTTCTATAATCATATTCTTAACATTTTATTTTAAAGAGAGCTGATTTCTTACCATAAAATCGTGGAGGTTATCAAAGCACTCCATTTGATAGCTAATTAAACAAGTTTAACGATATTTTTAATTTTTTTTATGAACCATTTGATATAGTCTTGTATAGTAAAAACGTTGATATTCGACCCCTAAAGAGATAGGTTTAAGCTGTTCATTTTTAAGAAAATATCTGTCAATCAGACCAAAGCCTAAAGCCACATTTGATCTTGTATGCACTTTGCTTTGTGAAATAGTTGGTTAGTAATAAAAACGAAAACTTAGGGTTTAAGTTCAAACAATCTTGTATGAGCTCTACCTCAAGATAATTACCTGACTTTAGTGTGAAACAATAAACAGTTGTTAATGCTTTCCATTTCCTCACAAAATGCTGAAAAAGCCGCCATCTTAGAAATATTTTTGCGAACCCCTTGGAATATTTTGCGAACTCCTAGGAGGTATCGATCGAACTTGTCTACTCTGGTATATTGATTACGAGGAAGTTAGGGTTCAAATATCAGCCAGGTGCACTAACAAATTTTATTTCTAAATGGTTTTTCACTCTCCCTCCACGCAAATTTGGGTAAATATTTTTCTAATTTATCCCTTCTTCAGATGTACCTTATTAACGCAATGAAAATGTATAGTACCCGATTGAATGGAAGCTGTTAGAAAAATAAAGAGTGAATAGGAATTCTAACTTAAATGATTAGAACTAAAATCTAACTCTAACAGGAACAGGTATAAACGTACAACCTCACTGGATAGTAAGACGTGTTAAAAAGAGTTATAGTTAAATAGTAATTCTAATATAAATAAAAATACATTAATATGAATTCTATATGTAACTATTGGGAATATAAGTTTATTACAACTTGAATAATTAGGAATTGACCGTAATTTCAACAGAAACTATTAGAATTAAACAGTAACTATAATAATAATAATAATAATAATAATAAAATTAGTCATGGGGAAAATAATTAATTAGTGGGAGTTAACCATTAGCTTGTTACCATAAAAGAATCAATCAAGAACTAATAGTCATTTTAATAGTAATGAAAGGTACAAATTAACTCAAACTCTTATTATATTTAGCGGTAATGATTATTGTAGCTAATTGAAAATAATATATATGAACTTTATTGATTGTATTAAAGTGATGATCGCGATCGTGCATTTTATTCCTTAATCTAATAATTACAATGCAAGTAGAATCTATATCAACGTAAGTGTTAAAATATTTTAGAACATTTAAAAACTATATGTGTGCATTTTTTCAAATCGTAAGATTCTTCCAGTAGTAGTGATTCCGCTTTCTTCTAGTAATAAATTAAATTAACTGACTACAATTTGATGGTTGAATCTGAATTACTCTTCTAAACGTTTCATTGTTTGACATAAGCTATCAATCAAGACTTAAATGATAAATGTGTTGGGTCTCAGCATGAATAATCAATCACTAAATTTGACAGATATTGTGAGCAATCCAAAACTAGCTGTGACGGATGTATTTTGGTCCATTTAACAATTTGACAAATGTGTTTCAACCGAAGATGATAGACAAAGGTGTTACATGCAACTATATTTATTTATATGATGTTTCACATAAACAAAAATAGCTATAAATACATAACAACACTAAATGAAATATGTGTTTTTTAATGTTAATACATTTTTTGGTAGAGCTTTGTAATTGTCAAAGTCAAATTTCGTTTTTTTGAAGCGAAGTCAACCGGATACATTTTTTAAGGTTGGTTGAAGTTTTATAAGAATTACGTACCCCAAATTGAAACCGTTGGATAGACACATATTTCACAAAGTATGACTATGAAAAAGGGAGTATATAATTGAACACTTCTTTAACATTTCTAGATACCAACTCTTCCTTGTCAACAAAAATCCATCCATGTCTTTCGAGGCTAATGTTTGATAACTTCTAAGATTTATCTGCGGATAGTTCAATTAACTAATAATTTTCAGGAAATTTCGCTTCAAGAGGTTTTCAGTTTGATTGAATAGATTAAGAATCCATCTTTGACAAGTCCGCTTTCATCATGAGTGTAGTAGTCGATAAAAAAAACTCTAGTCCATCAAAACGATAAGAAATCTAAGCTGGTTTCTAAACCCGAAAGGAGGTCACGGTTTGTTCGCGGACTTCTCTTTGTTCAAAAATACTTCACCGAATAAATTACAAGTTCCGAAACATTGCTATTGAGATAAAATAATTTAACGATCAATATTTGGACAAATTAACGTTTATTTTAAGATGTGTATTTATGGCCTCTTAGAAATATTAATGTTTGATTAAAGTTAGATATTTGTTGCAATATTGGTGTATTTACTGATAGAAGAAAGCCTATCCCACTATGTTAACATTACAGGCAGAAGGAACGTGATCTAAGAATGAAATTAAGTTGACGATAGATTTTGTGAACCACATCTTACTGCTAATACGAGCTGTCCAAATATTTATAATAGCGAAATAAGTATGATTAAGGTAGAATTTAGAAAAACTTTACTCACATTTTCGTGAAGAGAGAATGGGAAAGAATTGATTAGAAAGAACATCTTAGTAACCTACACCTAACCGAGATTAGAACCACAACCTCCCTCTCACTGGTAAATCAGACTAATCGAGAGTGATACATTTTCTGCGTTGATTCAGGTCAGCGTCTTACAAACTATAAATTGAAAGCTAGCAAAGCCGAATTATATTTAATTGTATTTATTTCAGTGTGGTGTGTGTGCCAGATAATTTTTGGGAAATAATTAAATATTATTGATAAAACTTAATAAACCACCACCACAAAGAATTTTTTTTTATGAAATTTCTTAATATATTCGGGTGACGTTTGCGAATGCGGATTGAAGCCTTTCGGATAATATTATTATTTTGGTCATCCATAAGTAAATGGGACTAGTACTGCTAAATCAAAATGTATAACAATTGCACTCAAATGTAATGAAGTAATATATTTTCAAATTTATCCAAATGTCTAAAAGAAAATTAATCAGATGTTGTCACAGTACAATGTATGAGGTGATAAGTATCTGTACTTCCATATAGGGCTGGGATCCTCCTGTAAAAAATAAATTTAAGGTTTTACGCTTTAAGCACTTTGTTTGTATATAATGTTTTTTTAATCAGAGTCACTTTATTTTTTAGTAATTACACAGTGCCTTTTAATATATACTTATTAGTTCTTCCCCTTTTTGCCTTGTCGATTACAATTTTATCAATCCCTATCCCTACAACAAAGGTATTTACAGAATTATTGGCAAATATGTTTTAGTACAGAATATTTATTTTAAGGATATTTAAGCGACTCTTATTATGTGTGACCTGTTTATTTTTTAATATGAAACTTTTTCATTCTCTTGGCTAACAAATCTTCGTTCCAAAATAAACATTGTAAGAGAACTTCATGAACATTTTCTTTGTTATTGATAACAACTTTAACATATTCATTGAACTTCAGTAAATGTTATGGTATTTTTATTTTGCTGGGAAAATATTAGAAACCCACCATTAATGCTTATTTCAGAGCAAACGTTTTAGAACAAATGGTTTCCTAGGAAAAATAATTAAAAATATATATAAATATATGTATATAATTATGTAAATTAAAAATGTATTGTACATTCACTTAACCTTCTATTGACTATACCTACTTTGACGTAAAGTTGTTTGCGTGGTTATCAAGTTCCTTCTGAATGTAAAATTAAGCTAGAATTACAAGAATTTTTACTGGACGTCAAAAAGGTCACCCCCTCCGTAACTCCTCAGAAGCATCTCTGGAACCACTGGGCTTATGGCCCCATCTTCGGGTGAGAAATACCCCTTGAAATACCCCCTGATGCCATACATGAAAAAATTCCCCCAACCCCTTCCGGCCCCTGTCACTCTTAAGACGCATCTCTGGGATCACTGGGGCTTTCGAACTCATACTTTGGGGTAGGGTAATACCCCTTTAGACCTTACTTGAAACAAATTCCCCCAAAAAACTCTCTCTGGCACTCTCTCCCACCCCAGACGCATCTCTAGAGCCACGGTGGCTTCGGGTGTGTGGTAACCCTTGAAACATTATTTGGAAACATTTTCCCTGACCTCCTCCATCCTTACTCCCACCAGCTGCATCTTCGTAATGGTTGGGGTCTGGGGACCCCTCTTCTGTTGGGACTACCTGTCATTAAATTAAGTGAATTCTCGTTTATCACATAAATATCTTATGGAAAAAATTATTCCTTTGTTAGAATGTATTATAAAATATTTATAACCGAGACCTAATAAACATTAATAAGGCCTCGGAAGGATGTCGCCTTCATTAAAGTAGTTGTATTCTTGAATTAAATATGCATAGTAACAAGATTAGAGATGGCGTTGGACTCTCTATGGAAAGCTCTTTGTTTTATTGTTTTGTTATCCATATGGAGTTGTATGTGAAGTTGACTAAAAATGTCTGCATTGTTTATATTCATTCACAAATAAAAGATTTTTGGGAGTTGAGTGATACAGATAATTAAAGAATATTATTAAATGAAAACAGGTGCGTGGTGCCATCCTACATAGGGGCGAAAGATTATCATTTGGAAACGTTGTTTGACCATTAGGCCTACCTGTATGCTGCGATGTGATGATGAGATGTGATTATCACGCGAATAAATTGTTTTATGTTCACGAAAAGCTACTCAAAAAGTTAAAGGTTGAACCACTGTGTTGAGCCTCTACTCTTGGACCAAACAATTAGCGAACTAAAGAAAAACGCACGTAAAAACATAGTAGAGCAAATTTACCAACCAAGCATAAATAAATTAATAAAAAAGGGTGGTAGACAGAAAATGTGATTATTATAAAAAATAATAAATTAACATAATGGATAGATAGTTAAGTAAACAAATTAAATTAATATTAAAATAATAAAACGTAAAGAAACAAGTGATAAAAAAAGCAGTTGCACTAGGGTTTGCTAGATATTGTATGTAATTGGTTGCTACCTTTTTCTGATTTATTAAAAATGTCGTTGAATTATTACATTATTTCGCGCAACTCTATTGACTGCCCAATTTTTATTGTAGTTTCGAGTGGCGATTGCATAAGCATACTTTGAATCAGGTTTTGTCCAATATCTGAGGTCCTCGCATTAAAATTCCATCGAAATCAGATCTTTATAGTTCTCCCTACCACCATAGTAAGCAAGTATTCCTACAGTTGGAATAATTTAGCTACCAAATCTAGTATTTAGGGCAATTTAACTTCGCTAAGTCGTTTTTGGTCTTTTTATTAAGTATATATTATTATCTAGGAAGAAGAAGGCAGCAAACAGATTATTTGCCACTAAGCAAACGTAAAAAATCATGTTGTCTATACTGAAGTTTTCTCAAACACTTTTTAATTATGAATACCTCATAAATATGCTGTATATTTTCCATTTTTAAATAAATTTCTTTAAAAAATTTATGTCACTTTGTGTTTTATTCATTTGAAAAAAAAATATTATTTTCTTTAGTCTAGAAAAATAATATATTGTTTTCTATTTTCACCTAAGTATTGTACTATTAATTTGTGCACGGATTGTCAAGTATATTATAAAAGAATAACCCACTCTCTGACTCACTCACTCATCACCTTATTTCTCCAAACACTTGGCCTGATTTTTTTTGGGGAAATGATCAAAAGATACGTACTTTTAAAATCACATCAATTGTTTTAAAAAATAGACACTTTTTAAATATAATTTTTATTATTTGTTTTTATATAATTTAACATTTAGCGTAAAACTTATTATTTTTATTTTGAGCTATAAATAAATATGTAAGCAATTGTATTGAGTTTGTTAATTTATATAGCTTTAATATAGAAAAAGAAAAAAAAGCCGGCAGTAAACTTAATATAATAGCTATTAAAATATTCCTTCCCGCCATTTAGCCTGTATTTTCAATAAGAGCAATCTATATACCTCTGGAAAGTAATATCTTAGCACGATAAACAAAATAAGTATCCTTGGATTTATGCAAAAATGTCCCAATGCTGAGATATCCATAATCCCTTATATTATTATGTCACTTTTGATTGACTAAGTATTAATTATTCAAGTTAATAAATAGCAATACACGTGGTGGAGACTGGCATACCATTTCTGTTTTGAAATAATGTTTAATATGTTCCTACTGTTGTGACGTGTTTCAGATCGTGGCTAGTGACAAGAGGATGGTGGTGGATTACTAATTTTTGCTGCCTTGCTGTTTGCAGAACCGAAGTTCTTCCACAATGCCCTGATAACTGCAAGTGTGATTATTCCCTAGAGTGCCATAATGGAGGATTTAATACAATCCCCGCAAATCTGAGCACCTCCATTCAATACATAAAAATGTCACACAACAACATACCCACAATTCTAGCTAACTCTTTCTCAGGATTAAACGAAATATATATGATCAATTTAGAAAATAATAACATAAAGACTATTGAGCCATCCGCTTTCACCAACATCACAGAACATCTTAAGATCATAAATTTGTCTAAAAACCAAATATCAAATTTGAATCTTAAACTGTTTGAGTATTTGAATAATTTATTTGTGCTAATTTTAGATGACAATAACATTAAAGTGCTAGAGCCAGAGATTTTTAGCCATCTCAACTCTCTTAACGTCTTAAAACTGTCGGGAAATCTTCTGGTCACTATTGAAATAGGCACTTTTGAAAAACTTTCAGATCTTAAGGATCTTTCTATCAGCAGAAACAAATTGCAGGAGATCAAGAAAGAGTTATTTAATAATGTAGTACGATTAGAATCTCTTGATTTGTCTGAAAATCGTATACAAATTATAGAACCAGAAACATTTGATAAGTTGACAAATCTAGAAACCTTAAACTTGTATCTAAACGTCATAGAAAATGTAAACCAGTACACATTCCGTGGATTGAATAGTTTGACAACATTGAAAATTGACAGTAACTTTCTCAAAATTATAAAACGTGACACATTTATTTACCTTCCTAATCTCTTAAGTTTATCCCTGAAGTTTAATGCCATAGAAGAGCTAGAAAGATATGCTTTCCATGGACTAAAAAAACTACATGAGCTGTCCATAAGCTCAAACAGATTGTCAAAGTTAGAAAAAAGAATATTCGAAGACTTGGAAAGTCTGTCGGTACTCGATCTAAGCCGCAATGCAATTCACGCTGTCGGTCCAGATGACTTTAAAGTTTTCACTAAGCTCGTCACTCTTGATTTGTCTGCCAACCCAATCATTTGTGTTCATCCAGACTCTTTCGTGGCTAACTTGGAACTGAACAAATTATCATTGGATCACAACAGCAATCTTATCCTGCCAACAGACGAATCGTTGGTTAACTCTTACTCACTGAGGATCTTGGAACTTTCCAACTCAAACATCACTAATCTGCCCTCAAAAATATTTCAAAACACTCCAAGACTAGACACCATATCTTTACATGGCAATCAACTTGAAACCCTTGACAAGATGACATTTATACTCTTGGGTGATCTCGTTCATCTCGACTTGTACAATAACATATTCACTTGCGATTGTAGCCTGGCAAACATTTATAAGTGGTCTCTTGAGAGGAAATTGATTGCTTCAGTCAAGTGTACTAATCCTCCAGAATACAGTGGCATGTCCTGGGATATATTGAACTCTAGCTGCAAAGGTATCACCACCCTTAGTAAAAAGTACACCGAGACACCGTTCAGCTGTAAGAACTACGACTACAATCATAATATTGACAACAATAAACTCGATGGTACGATGAGAGAAAGTGTGACTAAATCTGAATTATCGCACTTCATGGAGAATATAATAGAACCTGTACCAGGAATTTGCGTCTCTGTTTTGATTATACTAATTTTGGAATGTTTGTTGTTTATAGTTATAACAGTAACAATGGTGTATATCTACTATAGGAGGTATTGCAGGGGGTCATTTAGAATATGCCCAAATTACAGTCATGGAGATGATGTTCCTTTACAAGAAAGTAATTAGTAAAATTGTGTGGGAGACTATAACAAGTGCAAGTGAAAATACACGATATGACAATGCGTTCCAACCGTTTAAGTTTATTGATTTCGTTTATTTTTAAAAATATTTCAGTGATTATATAACTCAAACTATTGTGTCTATTATATGTTTATACATATTATTATTTGAGGTGGTAGTGTAAGGGACGCGGTAAAAGGTGAGTGGTTTTGCAGGGTTTTTTTCAAAACATTTTTTGGTAAAAATAAATCAAATAATCGTTCATTTTCAAGAAAGATTAATTTTCTCCACATGGTGACCTCAGCAGTTCTTGAATACCTGTGAAGGGTATCCCGGAATTTAACGACAAAATTTTCCCTTCATTTAAAATGTTTATCATCTAATGCCGTTACGCTCATGAGAGATATACAACTTTTAATATCAAAATGTGAAGAAAATTAAATTATATGTTTGTACTGAAGCAATCTTTTATTTATTTTGACCAAAAGTATGTTTTTATATAATAAATTCAACCACACTGACATTCTATCGCATACCCTACATTCCCACCTAATGTTTAATTTAGAGTTGAGGCTGTAAAATGCTACCATCAACAATCTGATATCATTGTCGCTTAAAACAAAGATACATTTTAAATTGTAGCTGATCTATTTAATTAAAATTTAGTTTTTAAGATGTTTTATAAGAAAAATTAACCAATCAGAAATATATTGACTAACCAATAATAAAATAATTGATCATTGAAATGTTCATAATAAAAGAATACTTTTTAAAATCTCTACAATACATTATTTATACTAATTAAAGCCACATAATTACCATCTTTATACTATAGTATATTACAATAATAGGTATTCTTGTTTTTTATCCTCAACTAATATAACACCACCACTGCTATTCTTGAAAGAAACAAAGCACAAGTGCTATGCGTGCTGCAAATAGCTAAGATTATATTTACTAGTTTAAGAAGACCTTTTGGATCCTACAAGGACAGTGTTTTGAAAATACTAGAACGTTATTTTAATGCACTAGATAAAACATAAATTTGTATCCTATTATATTAAAAAAAAAAATTTTGAAGTTCAAACGTTAAATACATCATTATTCAAATATGACTTAAGCTACTAAAATAATTGTACACCAATAAACAAAAACAGTTCCTTAATTAGTTTGTATTGTTTATTTTAAATAAATGAATCATTTATAGCTTATGAACATAAAAGTAGCGAGTTTACTTCATTAATAATAGCCAGGCATTGTTGAAAAAAAAAATTTATCCTAAAATCCGTTATTTCGTTACTCAGCACTATCACTAAACCTATTTTGTTTTGGTTTCATTCAGGTATCCATTATTGGTTACAATATTAAGAAAGTGTTGTACTGTACATTTGTGTTAGAACTCAATATTGTATACTTTTAAATCTGACGTTGGAAGAGTAAGAGCAACCCCAAGTCAATACTAGCTTAAAAAATTAATCTTATAAAATATCGAAGCCGCTATCATTGTCGAGGAATTTTACAAGAACAGATAATTGTGTGTCATAAGAGGCAGTACGTTCATTGATTATGATGATAGTAGCGTGTAGAAACGGCTTATTGAGTCTCGTTTATATAGATATTTGAATAGGCAGAAATTTGGGTTAAAAAATAATTTTTTGAAAAAGCTGAAGGGTTTGTAGAAAACTGGTAGGAACTTATCACATAATACGTAATAAAATAAATGTTTGGAGAGTATACAACAGCGTGGGGGCTAGTTTAAAGTTACCGAATTTTGAATAATCGAGACAGGACAGTTGCATGAGTTCATTGTTAAATTTGTAGATACAGGCGAGAATTTTGTACAAATTTAATGGGAGCTAGGGAACACTTAAAGAAACCCTTTTCAATGAATGTATATTTATGTCTGCAGACGTCACCCTTTGGTGCTAGAGGGTGCTGTTAATACATAAATGAAAGGCAGAAAGTGTAAACAACTTTTTTATTTGCAGTGGTTTATTTAGAGCAGTTTATCAAAGGGTCGTCTGCCAAACGTAATGCATGTATCTCAGCTATCTCAGAATCCGTGAAATGATCTACGTTACACGTACAAAGTGCGCGCTACGAATAACGACGGCAAATAACAGCCATTGGACGCACTGCCCAACAGCACCTAAGAGTGACATGTGTGAACATTCATCCCCTATTGAAAAAGGTTTTGGTTGTAGTGCTCTCTATCCCTTTTAAAAATAAAGCGCCCATTGCTGGTGGTCTCTCTATATAAAGTACATAATATAGTCAACAGTGCCAAACCTTTATTTAGAAACCCCTGGCAATGTGATCCTTACTTTTGAACAGGATCAAAAGACAAAGAGAAAAATTTTGTTTCAGAGCTTCAGTAGATCTGAAGATCAGTAGATCGAACACCAGCCAATATCAAATACTGTTTTTATAATGTAGACAGCAACTGTGTTGAATGGCTGGCCTCATAGTGTAGTGCTCCATTCCTGGCTGATAAAATAGAGGTCCTGGCTTCGATTCCCAGTGGTAGAATAGGTATCTTCCCTGGAGGGAAATTGTTCCTATGGTTTCCTTGGTTTGTTTAGTTAGGTTTAAGTTAGATTTAAGACTTCTACTAACACCACATGATCATTTTCATCAGTTATCTTGGTGGGGCAAAATAACAGCCCCTACATGGTACCCAAAACTCAGAAGACGGTTACATATCCGTCACTGCCAGTAGAAGACCAGAAATATCTAGCCGACAAATCAAAAATAAAAATAAATAAAATAAAATAAAATAAAAACTGTGTTTAGTAAATAAAAACCTGCACGTTTTAATAAAAACAGTGGGAAACGCATCCATTAGATTCAAGTAGGGTAATATCAAGCTTTAGTTTTCTTTTAAAATATAAATTTGTAAATTAAGTAAATTGTTTCCTAGTTCAGTAGTTACGTCGATGCATATAACCTCTACAGGAAGCAAGGGAATTAATTTCATTTTCTTATAACTCAGAAACAATTGATTTTATTTTTTAAACATCTAATAAAAGAGTTATATATTTAATATAACTATATATTTACAATGATGAGTTATTTCGTATCTCAAATATATGCGGAGATATGATCAAAATTAAATATTTATGCATATTTATGGGACTCCAAAAGTAATTTCCTTATAAAAATTAAAATTGTCATTTTGTTTGAAAGGTTAAACAATATCTAGATTACAAAATATAATAAAAATCGCTATAGCAGATTTTTCATTTTGCCTTTCAGTAAATTACCCCTAAGTTTAGAGTTGGACATATAACTCCAAAAACCCCTAGAACCTTATGAAAATCCTATATGGATACCAGGTGACCTGGTGGTCTAGGGGTAAGGTGTCAGACATCTGTGCTGAGGGTTCGGGGTTCAATCCTCGGTCCCGGCACAGATTTATCTGATTGCCAAACCCTTCCTTCACCTCTGACAAGATGTGTATTAATCACAACTTGTGCATGTGAGGAATGCCAGGCCTCCACCGTGGTTCGCATTCCACGTTAAACTGTAGGTCCTCCATTTCATCTCACAATCACCCTACCATTGCACATTAGCGTAAGTGCGTATAACCCGAACGGGTAGTAAGACGCGGTGCTAATAATAATAATAATAATAATAATAATAATAATAATAATAATAATAATAATAATAATAATAATAATAATAATAATAATAATAATAATAATAATAATAATAATAATAATAATAATAATAATAATAATAATAATAATAATAATAATAATAATAATAATAATAATAATAATAATAATAATATAATAATAATAATAATAATAATAATAATAATAATAATAATAATAATAATTAATAATAATAATAATAATAATAATAATAATAATAATAATAATAAATAATAATAATAATAATAATAATAATAATAATAATAATAATAATAATAATAATAATAATAATAATAATATAATAATAATAATAATAATAATAATAAATAATAATAATGGATACCAAGTTATATGCAGATCAGTAAAATGGTTTCGGCTCTAGTCCGAGATACACACAGACGGCATCACGAAAAACAACATTTTCTGTTTCAGAGGGTCAAGAAACATCGACATTTATCAAAATCCTGAGATCGATTTATTTTATGATCACAATACTTCCTTCTTCAAGGGGTAGAGAGAAAATAAAAGGGTGTAAATAGTGCAAAAAGGTTAAAATTACTAAAAATTATATCCAATCGAATTTTTTAAAAGATAAAGAAATAAAGTAAAAGAATAAAAAGTGGTTAAAAAAGACAAAACGGGCAAAAAGTGCTATAAGGGAAAAGGGGTAAAAAGGGAAAATATTCGAAAGGGCTTAAAAGGAAAAAAGACTTCAAAAGGGGGGAATAGTGCCAAAAGGGCTAAAAGGGGGAAAAGGAGACTATGTGCCTTTATGGCCAAAAATAAAGAAAGCGATAGTGGATTAAAGGAGGTAAAAAGAGTAAAAATTAAAATAAGTCATAACGTGTGAAAGGGGCATATTGGGCTTAAGGATTATAAAAGGCAAATAATATAAAATGAAAGAAAGTGTTAATTTAAAAGTGGTCAAAAAATTTATTACATTTACTTTTTACCATTTTGCCCTAAACCTTTCCCCCTTATGCGCTTTTTACCCAATTAACCCTTTTTTCGACCAAAGTATTACACTTTTCCCCCTATTATCCTTTTCACCCCATTTAACTTTTAATACTTTTTTACATTTTTTACCTTTTTTACTTACCGGGTGACATGGCGGTCTAGGGGTAATGCGTCAGACTTCTGTGTTGGGGGTACGGGGTTCAATCCTCAGTCTCGGCACAGATTTATCTGATTGCCAAACCCTTCCTTCACCTCTGACAAGACGTGTATTAATCACAATTTGTGAACGTGTGGAACGTCAGGACTCCACCGTGGTTCGGATTCCATGTTAAACTGTAGGTCCTCCATTTCATCTCACAATCACCCTACCATTACACATTAGCGTAAGTGCATATAACCCGAACGGGTAGTAAGACGCGGTGCTAATAATCATAATCATTTTTACTTACCCTTTATTTGAAACAAAATTATTAGATCTTTTACACTTTTCCTCTTTCTAAATTTTTGCAATTTTTACCCTAAACTCTTTCTACCGGACAAAGCTAGTATATTTATGAATGACGATATAAACTAGGAACTTGAGCTTAACATTTTTTATTTAATATATGCATTCCCACTCAGTTGTGAACTAAGGACTACCATCAAGAGTTTTTAGCTGAGTAAATATTACTTGCATATTTAAAACGTGAAGCGATTTCTTTTCTACCATTTATTCCCAGAGCTATACTTGAGTAATTTTCATGATTTAAAAAATAAATAAAGATAATACACCTTTTATAAGCCCTAAATTATTAAATGTTAAAAGTATCCAAAGGATAACTTTATATATATATTGAATCTGCAGTCTATATACAATTTGCGTTAGTCGCTGAATGTATGTATGCTATAACGACAAGGTTCCTGATGGCATAAAAATAAAAGTAATAGACTTTTTTAAAAATGAAACTGAAATAACATTTAATTTGTTTGAGCTAAAAAAGTTTTTTGTCATTTAAAAAATGTATGCTCAAATGTCATTGCAAATATTCTAGATTTGTTGTAATTATTATGTATAGAAAATTAGACTTGCTGTTTATATTAAAGCAATTTTATTTTGGCAAAAATGTTTTTTCTCACAAATAACCGCAAAAAAACATTGCTCTTAGGTTGCGTACCATCCAATAACAATTTAAGGTTCAGAATTGGTCTGCAATCATTGAACCTTGACATTTTTCAGGTGGTCGCGGGTGAAATAGAAAACCTTTTCAGCGATAGTCTTACCTTTTGAAATTGTTGGGGATCTGGCTCAATTTGTCTGAGAAATGTAGCCTATATGTACATAGCTGAAGAGACGGACAGATAGAAACTCTTTCTCTCTACATTTTAGGAAATATATGTCAGGAAGAAACAATGTCCGACTTGTTTAACATTATTGTGATAGTTCGAGTAAAACAAAACCCAAAACATTAATTCAAAGTTGCCTTGTCTGGGTGATTCCCACCGAAAGCTTTAAGTGGATCAAATTAATGTCTCGATCTAGACTATAATTTATTCTAAGCTTACAATGTTCTTTGATACAAAAAAAAATGTTTTCTAACGCCCGGATCAGAACAAGGATAGACAAAAAATCAGAACACGGCAAGGAAATGTTTAGTTTTGTAGAGAAAGATTCTTTGACAGAAAAAAATAATTAAATACATAGTTCGGCTACTTTAAAAACGTTTTTTCTAAGGACTGGTGAGATTCAAAATAATATTCCGACACTAAAAAAATACGACTAACAATGAAAAGTCATGTTTACGATGGGTAAGATTAATACAACCACATCTTAACACGTTCTTAGATCTAAACATAAATTTATTTTTTGTTATTTTATTTCTTGGGGAAGTTATTTAACTATTCAATGTTTACTTGTATTTACAATTATTGAAACTATATTGTTAGAAGTAGAAATATAGCAATACAAATTTAAAGGATTAGACACGTCTGAAGTCCAAATTATGAAAGTATGTACTGGTAATAATTAAATTTGTTAAAATAATTTATTCAGACGAATTTTAACGAGAGTATATAACTTTAAGTATTCACATTATTTTGTTAGATAGGCCTAATATTTTTCATCAACACCCACAGTGTGTCTTAGGTTGCTTTATGCAGAACGCCTTACTAGACATCCAAATATTTTACACTAATGGTGTAGAAATGAGGAATGTAGAGTTTGGAGGAACTTGACTCATATTTGCGTGAGTCAGACAGGAAAACTATTCAGAAAAATCCATCCTCAATATCCTCAACCAGAATTAAAACCCCGCTTCAAAATATTGATCACCTTTCTGGGTAGTTTACAAATAATCATAATTCTTCATTTTCGGTGCTAAAATCCTATAAATTGCTCTTTCTTAAATCTGAATGTCCTAGCACTAGTTTAAAGGTCAACTCTCAGTTGAGTAGTCCTAGCTTAACCATAAGGAATCAAATTAACAAGATTAAGATGTTACAATAGCTACCTAATAAAAAATATATAGAAATAGTGAGAAAAAATCGTAAATACAAATTACAAATCATTTATATTTTACTTTGAAGGTCATGGGAAGTTAATTTTTTACTAACTTCTTAGTTCTTCAAGAAAATTTGGAATATGCATTTAGTTACTAAAAAGAAGATTTACCTTTCTTTCTCATTTTAATTTCCGTTTTTTAAGATATTTATAACAAGGTACTAACAGAGAATTGTTTTTAAAAAATTTAAATAAGCTCTCTTTTTTGTTTAATTTTAATGGCTTTTTCTTTGGATATAATTTTATCAGTATAATATTTTCTAGAAAAAATGTTGGGCTAAGGATGAGGAAGGTTGAATTTAAAGGAAGTTTGCCCGTATCTTCATGCAGAGGGAGAGTGAGAAACCATTTATAAAAACTATCTTCAGTATATCTGACTGGGATCGAACCACGGTTTACCCGGCAGTGTTGTCTATTGTGAGAGTGACACCTTAGATCATGCTTGCACTGAAGCGGGATAAATTGCTATCTGTTACTACTTTTTTTCAAGATAATAATGAAGAGAATACTTTTATTTTGCTTGAGTATTGTGGAAAGTTGTTCTAGGGCACAAAGAGATGCATGCATCAGCAGTTGCTTAGTGAACAGGGATTAAACGATTATTTATTTTGTTCGTTCAACCTTAAGGTGATTCCAGATAAAGGAGATTTACCACGGATGCTATGTTTTACATCTAGGCCCTGAACGTTTATTTTCCCCTCCCCCTTCACTTAAGTGTTTAAGGCCTTTACTCCTTGAAAGTAATTGTGTCTGTCTTACCAACCACTCCCACCCCTCCCCCTCCTGCCAGCCGAGAAGATACGTAAGTTGTCCGTTCTAAATCGGGCGTTATAAATCCTCATAAATATGTCACCTTCAAAGGAGGTTCTTTGATCTTCAGCAATGTCACCTAAGAAAGTCACCATAAATCATTTTAGCCGCGATGTTACCGGCTCTAGTAAAAAAAAGTATAGTATGAGGAAAGGAGTAACACCAAGTATACTCATTTTAAATAATGCTGCAACCTACTTTACCACATTTATTTCTTTAACGATGATTCCTCATCATTAAGGTTGTAATCTAAAACTTTTTTTATGAACAACCCTATCGATCCTTAAGTGTAGCCTACATCATAAACACTTAGTGAAATAGTGTAGTTAGACTGATAACATAGGCCTATATAATCAATAATATCTAAATAACATCCAACCCCATCACTACTTATGAGTACTTTCTAAATATGTATAGTTTAGAGGAACAATGGACTAACATCATGTATATGCATTTTAAATATGTATTCAATAATCTCTTAAGGAAATTCAACCCCGTCACTATTTATGCATACATTATAGACAATTAGATGAAGAATGGACTAAGATGAACTACATAACTAGCATTTAACCAATATTCGCTTTAAGGTAGAAAACTTTTTCAGACCAACTTTATTGAACATTATGCACTTAAAAACAATAAATCACATTTATCCATCATCTTAGAGGCAGAATGGATTAAGAAGCTGAAGCTGGTCTGAAGCTATTACGGAATCACCTTGCTTGATGAGAGATAGACACTTGAATGTGGAAAATGCGTTACAAAAGAATCATTTATAAAATTAATTGAAATGCAAAGTGACAGAGAATACTTAAAATATGCGCATAAACTATCTATGAAGCATATTCTTGTAGCTGGGATGGAGAGGCAGAAAGTAAGGAAAGCCATAGAACTGTCTTCACTGAATGTTGGAAAAGCCATATGCTATAACTTCTCCTAGTTCAATCATGTAGGAGAAACTGTAATGATTGTAAACAATGTATTTGACGAACTAAATTCTTGAATTTTGGTGTGAGGGACGTACAGTTTGAAAAGTGCTTATGGCAACTGTATACATGAGCAGGATGATGCATTAAATAAACTACACCAACTAATCTTCACAATGAGATTAATAAGAAAGGAATAAAAATAAAAATGGAAACCAAAGCGTCCACCCAAACCAAATAAGCTGACAATGAATATAATCTTGAGCTCACATCCACCATTGATGGCTTCCTTAAACAGTTTAGAGATCAATCGATAAAAAAAGATATTGAAGAGATTTTGCTAAGTTTATCATTGCTCCTTCTAGGATATATTTTAAGTTTAGTTATATTTGTTTACATATATTTAGCACGCTAATGTTAAGGTATATTTAGCTAGGATCTCTCAATTATATGTTTGACAATATTTAAAGATATATCAGAATAATTATTATTATTTAAGGATTCACCAGAAAGTTTGACAATATTAAAAGGCTGTATCAATTATTTAATAAAAGGATAAAACATTTTTTCATTTATCATGTATTTATTCCGGAGAAAGGACTGGCAAAAAAAAACTTCCCCTTTTTTTTATTTAACCTTACACGAATTAATGATTTACTGAAAGAATATAAACACTTCATAATGCAAGGTTATACTCTTCACATACTACGTGAAAATGCTCTTTATCATAACTCTTCATAGAGCTATCAGTGAGGGTAAAGTCTTTAAAGTGAATAATCATTATCATTTGCATATAGTTGACCTGAACATGAGAATCTAATCCTGCTCCGTGTATGCCAAAGAATAATTCTAGTCGTCATTTAATTTAGCACCGCGTCTTACCACCTGTTCTGGTCACCCCTTCCAACCCCTCGGAATTTAAGTTACTGGGGGTTAAGAGGGGTGAGAACTATTCAATTTAGAGGAAGTACATCCACAATTGCATAAAGAGAGAATAAAAAACTGACCTCAATACACCTGACCGGAATTCGAACTCCCGCTCTATCTTACTACCTAACAGGACTATATATTAATTATGCTTATGTATTAGGAATGAAGAATATTAAATTTAGAAAAAGTGAAATTGTTTTGTGTGAAGGGAGAGTAGAAAATCGTTTAGTAAAAACGTCCTCGCCAGATCATGTCGAGATTTATACCCTCGATTCTTATCTAATTTGATGTTATCCAATAAAGTTTTGTAAATAATAATTTATTGTGAATTCGTCACTACTCACAGATATGTACAGAGCCCTGCTTTTATGGTGAATAAAAAAGCCCAATCTCGTTTTTAAGTTTCCCAAAAGCGGTGAATAAGCGGTGAATTACAAAAATCCTATTTTTGCGACGAAATTATCGAATTAAGACAAAAGCGTTAAAAAAGTGGTTTTTGCCCAACTTTCTTGATTAAGGTGACTTTGTTGGGTTAAAACTATACTTCCAGGACAATGTTTGAAACAGGTAAGCTAAACATATTGAAGTGGAAACCAAAAATTACATTTTGTTTGTACAAAACAGTAAAAAACACTAGTCCGCAAAAAAAATTTCTGTTAACTTATTAAAAAAGTAAGATTTAGCGGCAGCTGGTCCGGGAAAAGTATGTACAAGTCACAAAGACAAAATATTACACAAAAATCATCTTGTTACTTCACAAAAATTGTGACTATATTTTTAAATCTCAATTTAGGCTATAAAAATACAAGATAACTCAACATCACCAAACTGCAACATGCAGCTGGTAACAATGTTATCCACTTTCAAACTTAAAATATTTATTTTTCAATATCCCAAAATATTAGGGCGAATGCCGAAAATCGCAACTAAATCGCGATTATCGCGGACATCGTTTAAAATCGTGAATATCGCGCTAAAACGCCGATTTCGCGAATTATCGCGACAATTCTGAGCATATATTTGCAATCAGGGTAACCTGAAATGTGAGCATATGAAAGAAAAAATGCCATATCTAACATTCGCGAATTATCGCGATCTCCACAAACGCAGGGCTCTGGATATTTATTTACATTTAGTTAAGCTGGACACGAATATCGAATCTGACATCATGTAGACCAATGAATAGTTCTTGTCGTCTTTTATTTCAGCACCACGTCTTACTACCACCCGGATCATCCTTATATTCAAGTTAATGAGGACAAGGAGATGAGAAAAATATAGTTTTATAGGGAATGTACCCGCATTCACGCAGAATGAGTGGATAGCCATGTAAGAAAGACCACCTCACAAAATCTTTCTGGTATTTTATCAGTGACCTCAACATCGTAAAGCGAGAAGAGACTATCCTACCCCATCCTTACCCCTCCACCGGTGTGGGCTCAAAGTCAAGTTGGATGAACGCTTCGTGCAATATAGACACAACGAGTTCACTCGAAAGAGAAATATCAGGGATGAAGGTTCGCGGTATGAGCTCGGAAGCTTTGACATTGTACATATGCTAAGTTATGCTCGTACAGGTCTAAAAGGAGTTATTGGTTTTCTAGGTTTCAGAAAGCTGTCCTATAGTATATCTATCCGCAATAACCCGTTACTCCATAGTTTGATCTATCTATCTGTAACAGCCAGTTATCCTATAGTTTGATTTATCTATCTGTAACAGCCAGTTGTCCTATAGTATGATATATCTATATCTAATAGCAAGTTGTCTTATGGTTTGATCTATCCGTAATAGCAAGTTACTACATAGTTTGATATATCTATCTGTAATAGCAAGTTATCCTATAGTTTGATACATCTATCTCTAATAGCAAGTTATCCTATAGTTTGATATATCTATCTGTAATAGCAAGTTATCCTATAGTTTGATATATCTATCTGTAATAGCAAGTTATCCTATAGTTTGATATATCTATATGTAATCAAGTTATCCTATAGTTTGATATATCTATCTGTAAGAGCAAGTTATCCTATAGTTTGATATATCTATCTGTAATAGCAAGTTATCCTATAGTTTGATATATCTATCTGTAATAGCAAGTTATCCTATAGTTTGATACATCTATCTCTAATAGCAAGTTATCCTATAGTTTGATATATCTATCTGTAATAGATAATAATATTTAGCACCGCGTCTTACTACCCGTTCGGGTTATACGCTTAAGTACTAATTACACTAATGGATTAGGAATTGGGAGGGTTGAATTTAGAGGAAGTGAACCCGCATTTGCGTGGAGGGAGAGTGGAAAACCATTTAGGAAAAGCCACCCCCAGTTCACCCGAACGAGATTCGAATCTCGATCTCCCCGTCCTCGGCGGTCGAGCTCAACACGACTTGCGCGTTAGCCAACTACGCCACCGAGGCGGGTATCTGTAATAGAAAGTTATCCTATAGTTTGATATATCTATCTGTAATAGCAAGTTATCCTATAGTATATATATCTATCTGTAATAGCAAGTTATCCTATAGTTTGATATATATATATATATATATATAAATATCTGTAATAGAAAGTTATCCTATAGTTTGATATATCTATCTATAATAGCAAGTTATCCTATAGTTTGATATATATATATCTGTAATAGCAAGTTCTCCTATAGTTATATATATCTATCTATAATAGCAAGTTATCCTTTAGTTTGATTCATCTATCTGTAATAGCAAGTTATCCTATAGTTTAATATATATATATATATTTATATTTATATATATATGTAATAGCAAGTTATCCTATAGTTTGATATATCTATCTGTAATAGCAAGTTATCCTATAGTAGATATATCTATCTGTAATAGCAAGTTATCCTATAGTTTAATATATATATATATCTGTAATAGCAAGTTATCCTATAGTTATATATATCTATCTTTAATAACAAGTTATCCTTTAATTTGATTCATCTATCTATAATAGCAAGTTGTTCTTGAGTTTAGTCTAACTGTTAAAGCCAACTGTTCCAAAGTTTGACCTATCTAGCCATAACAGCAAGGCTGACCTTTTCTATTAATTATTTCAGAAATTTCTCAAATAATTATTTTATAATTTAGTTGGTTTGTAAGTCATGCGTGAGCTTATCCCTTTTCTCAGAGCTACGATAGGGCTAGGGTTTTAATCTATACTGTACTGAGAGTGTGGGTACATTTTTTTCTCAGTGCGGGTGTTAAAACCAGATGTAGACGAGAGCTTTCTTGTCTATTAACTACTTCGTTACAGATCGATTATTTTATATAATTGAGCTAGTTTGTAAGTCAGTTACTTGGCTCTGTGTGTGTGTGTGTGTGTGAATTTTAACCTTGCTAGGTGTAGCTATTAATTATTTTGGAAATTAATTTCTTATTTGGCCTTAAGATAATTATATTTATGGATTTCGGTGCGTTTATATTCTCCCAAACTGGTTTTAAGTTTAACGCTATATTAACTCGAGAGAGTTAATTCTATATAAAACAGTAAGTTGACAATCGAATTAATGGTTTTTAATGTGCATTTAAGCATGAGTTAGGCTGAATGTAGAGGTAGTGTGGACGCACTGAGAAAAACTATTTCGTAATAAAACAGCCTCAATACACTCGAGCCGGATTCGAACCCCGATATTCTGGTCTTCGACAATCTAGTCTGTTGCAAGAGTGACGTCTTAGAATATTTTAGCAATGAAGCGTGTATATATCTTTGATCAACATACATTTACTTGTTGACAATCGTTACGTTATCAAATAATAAAACTTTACACAAATAACGTATTATTAAGTTAAATTTGTACAAGAGAAAGAGTCGTGACATGGTCCTGGGATTATTTCGGATTTGTTTTTAAAATCGTTCTATCTCGTCTTTTATTAGTAAAGCTGTCGTTAATGGATTCAGTTTTGAGCAACTTTTATCTACCATCAGCCGTGTCTAAAAATTATAATGAGAACACTCTCACGGCTAAGAGTATCCTCATTAGCTCGTGAATACAAACATGTTCTTATTACCTAAAGTCTCAGAGTCCCGGACAATCTCAAGTTATTTTACCAAAGTTGTAGTCACCATCATCCGGCAGAGGTGCGCAAGAAGCCGTGCAATTTATCCATTCAAATCACACAAAGTTGAAACATTTATTAATTTCGTGAACTATTTATAATCCAAATTGCTTCACAGATATTGAGTATATGGGAATTTATATTCTCACGCCAATTGTGACATATCACGGTGTCGTCTAGTGATCCTGAAAGCTCACAGACAAATATGCAGGCTAGCTTGAGAAGCCTTTAAATCAAGTGTGTTTAATTCCTAGATCATGATAGAACTGGAAATATATTCTCATTTGGTAGGGCTGGAAATAACCCGTCCAATTTCAGCCGATGTTGTAGGAATAAAATCTAAGACTTGTGCATTACATCTGGATGTAGAGATTAAACCCAGGACTTTTGTCTGAGAGTTTTCTAGAATGTGCCAGCATTTGGCAAACACTGCATGACATCTATAAGTGGGAATAAAACCTGGGACCTTTGGCTGAAAGCTTCGGCTAGTTCGGGCAAAACAAGCTATAAACTCCAATGCTAGATTATACATACGGTCGGAAAAACTTTTTTTACTGTAACAATTCTAGATTGTATTCATAAATCAATTTGCTTGGAACCCTATGGGACATACTGGATTTCTAATTTGAAACACGTATCTGTATATTCTTAATTAACTCCATCGATGCGTGTTTTTTTCAATCGGAATTATCTCTCATCGTCTCGTTGCTGAAGAAGAATTTAAATATTGGTTTAAAGGATAGTGAGGCTCTAAAGGGAAGTGATAGAAGCTTCAACATTGAGCTGACGCCATGCACATGCGTGGACGTTGATGCGAGCCTAAATGTTCATTCGTCAGAGGAGCTCTACATCACGCGCACGCTGGGCTGTGATTGGTTCCTCCATAACCGGTACAGGCTAAATTTACATTAACTAGAGACTTCGAGACGACCGATGGACAAATAGCAGGCGTTGTACCCTAAAGACGCTGTTTCCTAAATACTTACCGTATTAACGGCACAAACTGATGATCATGCGATTAAAATCTCCGGACTCATTTTTTATATAAATGGTTTAGTAAAATACCCTTACATCATAGGTTCTTCTAACATACATTACATATGTCACTTTTAAGCTTACTAGGTTTATTGGTTATTTAGCTACCCGCACCAGTGGTCATGCAGTCCAGGAAGCAGGCTTGAACTAGTAATAAGAGTTTTTTTTAAAATTCCAAAGGTGCACATAAGCAGGTTTTTCATAGTATACATGCCAGCAAATGTGTTCTTGAGTTTTTGAACTACCTACATATGATTTAAGACATCAGGCCCGTTATTTATGTAAAAGCCCAAAATGAAGTTACCTCTAGTACGTAGGCCAATGCCAAGTTTCAGCTTTCTATGATTTTTGTTTTTTAGTCACACAAATTGGTAGTATGTGGTCTAAGACACCTTTTCCACAGTGGAAGTAATAGTGTTAACAAATACGCCCTCAGGTTCCTATAAATAACATCTTTCAAGATTTCTTGGATCTACACTCAAACCTACCAATTAAAACTCAATTTTATTTACATGTCAAATCAAGACAGTTGCTTTTATATTTATTTCTTTCACTGGGAAGACTCTATAATATATTTATATATGATATGTTTATTCGAATCTTTA